>CM077661.1:8385000-8540000 GCA_039707465.1 Rhabdophis nuchalis
CAGCAGCTTCGGACCAGGCGCCGCAGCTCTCCGCCCAGCCGCCCGTCCCGTCCGGCCCCGCCGCCCGCCCGGCTCTCTCTGGCGCCCTCCGCTCCTGCGGGCATCTCTTATGCAAATGGGGGCAGGGGGCGGGGCCGCCGGACCCGAGAAGCCGGCCTGGATTGGCCGAGGGCGGGGAGGGAGGGAGGGGCCTGTCCAGGGGATGCCCCGAAAGGAGCTGGGAGGGGGCGGAGGAGGGGTCTCCGTCTCTCGCCCCGCCCCCTCTGCAAACTCTTCCCCCCCCCCAAAAGAGGGGAGAAGGTGGGCCTCGAAGGCAGGGAGAGAAAGACCTCTGCGTTCTTTCTTTCTCTCCCCCTGCCCTTTCTTTCTTTTCTTTCTTTCTTTCTTTCTTTTCTTTCTTTCTTTCTTTCTTTTCTTTCTTTTGTTTCTTTTCTTTCTTTCTTTCTTTTCTTTCTTTCTTTCCTTTCTTTCTTTCTTCTCTCTCCCTCCCCTTCCTTCCTTCTTTCTTTCTCTCTCTCTCTCTCTCTCTTTCTTCTCTCTCCCTCTTTGTTCCTTCCTTCTCTCTCCCTCCCCTTCCTTCCTTCCTTCTCTCTCCCTCCTCTTTCTTTCTCTCTTTCTTTCTTTCTTTCTCTTTCTTTCTCTCTCTCTTTTCTCTCTTTCTTTCTTCTCACTCCCCTCTTTGTTCCTTCCTTCCTTCTCTCTCCCTCCCTTCTTTCTTTCTACCTTTCTTTCTTTCTTTCTCTTCCTTTCTTTCCTTCCCTTCTTCCTTTTGTCTCCCTCCCCTTTCTTTCTTTCCTTCTTTCTTTCTTTCCTTCCCTTCTTCCTTCTCTCTCCCTCCCCTTTCTTTCTTTCTTTTCTTTCTTTCTTTCTTCTCTCTCCCTCCCCTTCCTTCCTTCTTTCTTTCTCTCTCTCTTTCTTCTCTCTCCCTCTTTGTTCCTTCCTTCTCTCTCCCTCCCCTTCCTTCCTTCCTTCCTTCCTTCTCTCTCCCTCCTCTTTCTTTCTCTCTCTTTCTCTTTCTTTTTGTTTCTCTTTCTTTCTCTCTCTCTTTTCTCTCTTTCTTTCTTCTCTCTCCCCTCTTTGTTCCTTCCTTCTCTCTCCCTCCCTTCTTTCTTTCTACCTTTCTTTCTTGCTTGCTTGCTTTCTCTTCCTTTCTTTCCTTCCCTTCTTCCTTTTGTCTCCCTCCCCTTTCTTTCCTTCTTTCTTTCTTTCTTTCTTTCTTTCTTCTCTCTCCCTCCCCTTCCTTCCTTCTTTCTTTCTCTCTCTCTCTCTTTCTTCTCTCTCCCTCTTTGTTCCTTCCTTCTCTCTCCCTCCCCTTCCTTCCTTCCTTCCTTCCTTCCTTCCTTCCTTCTCTCTCCCTCCTCTTTCTTTCTCTCTCTTTCTCTTTCTTTCTCTCTCTCTTTTCTCTCTTTCTTTCTTCTCTCTCCCCTCTTTGTTCCTTCCTTCCTTCTCTCTCCCTCCCTTCTTTCTTTCTACCTTTCTTTCTTTCTTTCTTTCTCTTCCTTCCTTTCCTTCCCTTCTTCCTTTTGTCTCCCCCCCCTTTCTTTCTTTCTTTCTTTCCCACCTTCCATCCCTCTGATGGTGATGCTGTCTAACCCACATTTTTCTACTTTATCTAATAGGTCTACTATTATCATTTAGAAATTACCACTAGCCCAAATGTGAACATATGCCGTATAGGGATTTAGTTTATAGTTTAGTTAAACCTAGTTTAGTTGGGCTAAATTTAATTGTATCCATGAATCAACAACATTATATCTTTGAATGCTTGCATGACAATAGTCCAGCTCTTAGAAAGCATTTTCTGTTTTAAAATTTTGTTATGATCCTTTATTGTAGCCAGTACTAAATTAAAAACCAACTACAGTTATAAGGTCCACCTGCAAATTGAAAATGTTTATATAAACGATTATATAAAATATATACATTATTTCTAGTCAAACCACAAGCTTGTATCCAAACTATCTCACTGTCTCCATTAATAACCACAACTGTTTCATAATAATATTCAGTGTCCAAGATTTCTTGTGCAGCGATGAAAGTTGAGACTTTATATTTCTAACCAACCCTCTGGCCAGTTTTGAATTTCCACTTATCAAAATCTGATCCACACACGTTTTACCACCCCCAAAATATTTCTTTTACCGTTTTTCATAAGGGATAAAATTAGTTTCTTGCCAAAAAAAAAACAACCTCTCAACCCCAAACTTCCTTTAGTTAGAAGCAGTTTCATTTGCATTTCATCTTTGTCCTAGATGTTCTTCACAGTTCTCGAAATTCTGATGTTTGTCACTCCTAAGGATTACCGGTAGTTTGTCGTTTAGATGAATTGTTTGAAAAGTTACACATTTTTTTCAATTTTACACAGTTGCATTAGTATTGTGTTGAACAATTCTTTGTTTTTTAGCCCATTTTAACTAGTTGAAAGGATTGCTTTCACAACTGATTTCTGTGAAGTGTGTGTGTGGGGGAACCCAGTGAATTATCATAGGTGCGGCTACTTATTTGAGTTACAGTTAAAGGATGCCTGTGAATATTCTGTTTGTTGCTGATTTCTCATTAGTCCAATACAATACAATGCAATGCAATGCAATGCAATGCAATGCAATGCAATGCAATGCAATGCAATGCAATGCAATGCAATGCAATGCAATGCAATGCAATGCAATACAATATAACAGCAGAGTTGGAAGGGACCTTGGAGGCCATCTAGTCCAACTCCCTGCCTAGGCAGGAAGCCCTATACCATTTCCGACAAATGCCTATCTAACATCTTAAAGATTTGCAGTGTTGGGGCATTCACAACTTCTGGAGGCAACTTCTGTCCCACTGATTAATTGTTCTAACTGTCATGAAATTTCTCCTCAGTTCTAAGTTGCTTCTCTCCTTGATTAGTTTCCACCCATTGCTTCTTGTCCTGCCCCCAGGTGCCTTGGAGAATAGTTTGACTCCCTCTTCTTTGTGGCAACCCCTGAGATATTGGAAGACTGCTATCATGTCTCCCCTGGTCCTTCTCTTCATCAAACTAGACATACCCAGCTCCTGCAACCGTTCTTCATATGTTTGAGCCTCCAGTCCCCTAATCATCTTGGTTGCTCTTCTCTGCACTCTTTCTAGAGTCTCCACATCTTTTTTACATCATGGCAACCAAAACTGGATGTAAATATTCCAGGTGTGACCTTCCCAAGGCCTTATAAAGTGGTATTAACTCTTCACGTGATCTTGATTCTCTCCCTCTGTTTATGCAGCCTAGAACTGTGTTGGCTTTTTTGGCAGCTGCTGCCCACGGCTGACTCCTATTTAAATGGTTGTCCATTAGGACTCCAAGATTATTTGGGGATTACCATATACCATAGCTGGACCAACTCTATTGTTAGACAGTGAGGCAGTCTTTACAAAAATAGATTGTGTGTTACTAGTTATTCTATGTATTGACATTGTGTTTTGCTACCAAAGAGGCAGAGGGAACCCCAAAAACGAAAAGGTTCCAACAGCAATGAGAGTGGGTGGGTTCATGGTGATTTTTCAACTGGTTTATATGTAAACGTATGCTGGTTTGTAAATTTAAAGGTCAAAACAAGGCGTTTGGATAAAAATTTAGAAACAAGAAAAAAATGGGAAGATGATTTAATATTGGATCTCTTGCTCTGCAAAAGTCTCTCTGTGTAATTATGATGTGCATTTTAACCAATTATCACATATGAACAATCTTCCAAAACAGTTCGACTTAATGCATTGCAGGAATTCACGATTGAAGGGTATCTTGTACATTTTAGCTGCTTTTGGAATGTTACCATACTTTCTCCAAATATTTCTCGGAGCCAATATCATGCATCATATGCTGCTTGATCAGCCCAGTTATCTTTCTCCAACATTTTCTCCCCACATGATAGTCATGTAATATAGGAAACTAAGAATCTCTTTGTCCAGAGATAGACCAAGCTAGGGTTAAGCTGAGGGCATGGCCTTTCACATGTTTTTGACCCTTTAAGGAATATGAAGGAGGTTTGATATCAAATTACAACTCCCTTACAAAAGAATTTGACAATCTGTTTTTCAGCTTCCAGCATAAAAGCATTTCCCTATCTTCTGTCCATGAAACGATTTTCAGAGTAGGCCAACATGTTGCGTGAAGGTCTACTTTTACTTTAAAAAGAAAAGGGGAAAAAACTGATTTTGTTTCAGCCTCTCTTCAGTGGACTGGTGTTTCAAGATTGTAAATTTAGGAGCAATACTGATATGAATGCACCACATGGGAAAATATGCAAGGCTGTTTGCAAGGGAAGACCAGGTTGTTGTTGTTTTTTTCAGAATAGGTTAATATATTGCTTGATTTTTGGAAATAAGGGCATTGTATTTCACCCTCTGTAAAAGTTTTAATCCAGAAAAAATATTGTTGTGCAAAGCCATTCCAGAGCATTTAATTCAGATAAAATTGAACCATACCTGAGAACATTAATAGCGAAGTAAAGTTTAGATATTTTGGATACATAGTGCTAAGGCAAGAGTCATTAGATAAGACCCTGATATTTGGAAAAATCAAACAGAATAAAGAATAAGAATAACAGATACAAGTTGGCTAGAAACCATTACTGATTATACGAGCATGAGCTTCTAAGTCAGGGATGTCAAATTCACATCGTCATGATAGCATCACATGACGTATGGGGCCCTGGGTCCTTTTGGAGAAGGGCGGGGTATAAATTTAATAAAATAAATAAATAAAAATAAATAAATACTTCCCCAGCCCTTTGCTTATCCAGGCATGGGTGTGACCAGCATGTGATGCATCCAGTCCATGGGCCAGGACTTTGACAGCCCTGTTCAAAGAACTCAAAAGAAGCAATTACAGAAAAATAATCCTCTACAATAGTATTTATTAGGTCATTAAGGACATTTCCATTTGCAACCTACGTATTTTATTTCACAACTGCATGAAACAGGCCATTATCATACGATTCTGCAGAGGCAAAATGAAGATGAGAGGTAAGAGATTATCAGCAGAGTAACAGACAATGCAAGTATTGTAATTTCAAATAGTACTTGGAAGTGTTCTGTTACAATATTTACCTCCCACACAAGTCATCTACCATAGAACAACCACGGACCTCCGCTCCTTCCGTCAGAAATTAAAAACATACTTTTTCTGCTTGGCCGGCCTAGGTTAGTCTCTATCTTTAACATTAGTTTTAATATGGGGATTTTAGTGCAGGGACTATTAAATTTAATTTGTTTTTATTTTATTGTATCTATTTTTGTATATATTTTTTATGTGTTTTAATTTTTCCCTGTACACCGCTCCGAGTCCCCTTGGGGAGAGGACGCGGTATATAAAAATAAAATATTATTATTATTATTATTTGACAGCAGTTGATCATATACATTGTGATAAGTATCATTTTCATCCCATATAAGGTATTAACCAACATGTGAACTGCTGCAAGAAACATAAACAACCTGATACGCTTCATTAGTTTTGAATTTTAATTTCCATCTCTTGTTAGGCATACTAATGTATCAGGTTCGCCTGACCTACCAGTTGCATCCCTTTCTGGATCAGGATGCCCTGCGCACAGTCACTCATGCCCTCGTCTCTTCCCGTCTGGACTACTGTAATGCTCTCTACATGGGGCTCCCCTTGAAGAGCACCCGGAGGCTCCAACTGGTCCAGAATGTGGCCGCACGGGTAATTATGAGGGCGACGCAATGATCCCATGTAACACCCTTCCTGCACGAGCTACACTGGCTTCCGGTGGTTTTCCGGATGCGATTCAAGGTGTTGGTTACCATCTTTGAAGCGCTCCATGGCTTAGAACCTGGGTACCTACGAGACCGCCTTCTGCCACCGAGAGCCTCCCACCGGCCCGGGCGCTCCCATAGAGAGGGTCTCCTCATGGTGCCGTCGGCTAGACCATGTCGACTGGCGACACCCAGGGGGAGAGCCTTCTCCGTGGGAGCACCTGCCCTCTGGGACGAATGGCTCCCGGAATTAAGAACTATTCCTGACCTACGCACCTTCTGCCGTGTCCTTAAAACTTTTCTTTTTCAACAAGCCGGGCTGGCCTAAATATGAATTATATTAATCTTAATTGGGTTTGTTTGGTTTTTAACTTTAGTATGGGCCAAATTATTTAATATGTTTTTAAATTGTTTTAACGTTTGTATATCTGTGTTTTGTTTTGGCTGTACACTGCCCTGAGTCCTTCGGGAGTAGGGCGGTATAAAAATATAAATAAAATAAACTAAACTAATGTGGACAAAGAGGAAGATCATTGAATGGAAGAGAACTCTTTGCCAAGTGACTTCTTTCCGTGCAAATCCTCTTTGCTTTCACTGTTCACCCCTGACTCATCCCACTGCAACCTCCCTTTGCTGCTCATTCCAATAACTAGCTCCTTTTTCACGCTTAATTGGGAATGAAACTAATGAGATATTTATGACCCCTGGCTGTATTTTCCCTTGTACTTAACACACTAGAAGTCACTCAATCCTGGAGAGCCTTTCTGCCTGCCCAAAAGATCTTTGGGATTTATTTTAACCTCTTAAATCCAAGAAAGGAATGTGTCTTGCTTTTATCTAAATAATAATAATAATAATAATAATAATAATAATAATAATAATAATAATAATAATAATAATAATAATAATAATAATAATTTTAATTTATGGACCGCTCTCTCTCTCCCCGAAGGGACTCGAGGCGGTGCACAGGGGATTTAAAAATGCATATATAAAACACAAGCATAAATACAATTTAAAATGAATTAAACTTAACCCTGCGCTAAAAACCCAGACCAACTAAAATTAGACCCCTAAAAAACCCTAATAGAGCCATTCAGTTACCCCAAGCTGGCCAGGCAGAAAAAGTGTGTTTTTAGTTTTTAGTTTAGTTTTAGTTTTCATAGAAACAATCACATTCTTTTGTTGTGATTTCTTTTTCTTTAGCTCCGATAGAAACATTGCCCAATTGGGAAGTTGGGACTTTTAGCCTTCCCGTTAATGAACATCTATGCATTTTGTTTACATTGAAAATGTTATGTGATATGGAATTTAATAAAATGTGAGTTAATTCACCTATTTTGAAGTAAAACGGTCTGAATCCACGGGGAGAAGCATCCTAATAAGACTCTCATCTTTGGAAAGGACCATGTTGTCCAGGATGCAGTTTGACCAGAAAACAAAAATAAAAATGGTAATTCCTTTATCCAAGAATAAGATCCTTATATTCAGTTCAATTGCCTTCTACCTCCAGAAGTTGTGAATGCCCCAACCCTGGAAGTCTTTAAGAAGATGTTAGATAGCCATTTGTCTGAAATGGTATAAGGTTCCTGCCCACGCAGGGGGTTGGACTAGAAGACCTACAAGGTCCCTTCCAACTCTGCTATTGTATTGAATTATTACTCTTTCACCTGTTTCCTTTCCTCCTTCCCCTCCTAAAATATCCTTGCACTCGGCTTCTGAAGAACCGGTCATTTATTGCTCCAGTGACCTGTGGCAACCCCATGAAGTCACTTTTAAACAGAGACACTCTCCGATTGCACTCAGCCCAAATTACTGAATGAAAACATGAACAAAGGAGGCTCGGAAAGGCTAAAATCTCTGCCATGACCCCTCCTGATTGTCTGCCTAGTTTGGCAAGAGGGGTTACTGACTTTGTGGAGTCCTTCTACAGTGGCAATTTATGGCCATCAGATAAGAAATTCGGCACAAAAAAAGTGGAAAGAGCAGAAACCATAGTATTTATTCCCTCCCCCAACATTTTTCAATTAAGAAACATCAACCACAACTAAACGATATACAGTCAAGCAATCAGATATGGCTATCTGATTTGGTTTCTTAAATGAAAATAAACATTCACAAGAATAGTTTTCTTTAAAGTATTAAAATTAAGTTGCAGGAGCTGGGTATGTCTAGTTTGATGAAGAGAAGGACCAGGGGAGACATGATAGCAGTGTTCCGATATCTCAGAGGGTGCCACAAAGAAGAGGGAGTCAAACTATTCTCCAAGGCACCTGGGGGCAGGACAAGAAGCAATGGGTGGAAACTAATCAAGGAGAGAAGCAACTTAGAACTAAGGAGAAATTTCCTGACAGTTAGAACAATTAACCTCTGGAACAGCTTGCCTCCAGAAGTTGTGAATGCCCCAACCCTGGAAGTCTTTAAGAAGATGTTAGATAGCCATTTGTCTGAAAGGGTATAAGGTTCCTGCCCACGCAGGGGGTTGGACTAGAAGACCTACAAGGTCCCTTCCAACTCTGCTATTGTATTGTATTGTATTGTATTGTATTGTATTGTATTGTATTGTATTGTATTGTATTGTATTGTATTGTATTAAGTTCCACATATCGCTTCCAATGAATGTTTTAACAGTACTTCAAATACTGTTCTAAAACCAAAGCAATATTTAAAAGGATGCAAATAGCTTATTTTAACAGCCTTTTTTTGTCGTGACCTATGATTTTAAATTTCATTTATCTGGGATTTTTAAAAACGCAGGTAAGACAGAAAAAAGCTGCACCATCTGATCATGTTTAAACTGAGCCTATTATTATTCTCTCCATGTCCATAGCTATTTTTTTTAAATTCTTGAAGGTGACACATCTAGTTAAATCATCAAAAGCCCTTAAGGTAGATTCAGTATTATTATTTTTAGCCCCTTAAGACAGCAGAGGTAATTAACAGTGCAAATTTATGCTCGGTACTCAGAATCACCATAGCCTAAAGTGCTTTAATCCATCAAGAGATAGTCTTATAAAATCACCTAGGTATCTTTTAAAAATTAATTAATTAGGACTCATGACTCTTAAGATGAAAATCTAGACGAGTACTAAAAGACAGAAAAATGATAGGAAAAGGTTAACTTCTTTAGTCCCATGCAAAGGGTTGTAGACTAGATGTGGTTGCCTTAAAATAATTTACACATAGTAAAAACATAGCTTAAATTTATTATGTGATTTTAGCTTATTGTATATTTTTATTGATGAATAATACAATACAATACAATCGCAGAGTTGGAAGGGACCTTTTGGAGGTCTTCTAGTCCAACCCCCTGCCTAGGCAGGAAACCCTATACCGTTTCAGACAAATGGCTATCCAACGTCTTCTTAAAGACTTCCAGTGTTGGGGCCTTCACAACTTCTGGAGGCAACTTCTGTTCCACTGATGAATTGTTCTAACTGTCAGGAAATTTCTCCTCAGTTCTAAGTTGCTTCTCCTTGATTAGTTTCCACCTATTGCTTCTGGTTCTATCCTCAGGTGCTTTGGAGAATAGTTTGACTCCCTCTCTTTCTTCAACTTTCCTGCTCTTGACATTGGCCAGATCTTATTGTCTGCTTTGCCTGCTATCTTTTAATGTACTGATCATGTCATACTTAGTATTAATGTGCACAACCAGCCAGATTTTATTTAATTTTATCCAGCTACCAATATGTTATAGGTATTTCTAAAGTCACAATTAGATTGCCAGGCTCTAACAATTGCAGAGTCAAAAGTCTTCAAAACATAATTGAAACGTAGACTAGATTACAAAACAGCAGAAGCAGATGTATAGGATATTTGAAGTGGCCTTTTTTTTTGATCCATATTTTATTGGCGTAGTAATTCTGCCAATAATCAATAAGGTTGATATAACCTTCTCATGTTATATTGTTTTCCATTTCATATTGCTTTCCTCTCATGATCAGTCTGATTCCTTATGGGTAGGCCATAACATTTAAATTGTGCCATTAAAAGCATCATTTTCCCCTTTGAAAAAGAAACTATGGTTAATTATATCTCCTTTATAGGAGAAAATACAAAATGCAGGTGTACTTTTAGGGTCCTTCTGCTTTTCTCAATATGGAAAGAGCCTTGGCTGTCCCTTCTCCCAGCTAGAATTTGAGAGAAAGAGATAAAATGTCCAAATATTGCAATATTGACAAGAAGGCTGTAGTATAACAGAGTAAAACAATCTTGAGTTTTCTGTATGAAGTTTTATAATTGCATAACCCTGAGGTGCACCCGAAGACTTCAGCTCGTCCAGAATGCAGCCGCGCGAGCAATAATGGGAACCTCTAGGTTTACCTACATAACACCGCTCTTGCGCGAGCTGCACTGGCTGCCTGTCGTCTTTTGGGTGCGCTTCAAGGTGCTAGTTATCATCTTTAAAGCACTCCATGGCACGGGACCTAGTTATCTGCGGGATCGGATCCTGTCTCATACATCCTTACGGCCGATTCGCTCCCACAGAGAGGGACTTCTCCGGGTGCCGTCCACTAGGCTATGCCAGCGGGCGATGCCCAGGGGAAGGGCCTTCTCTGTGGCGGGCCCAGCCCTCTGGAACGACCTTCCCCCTGAAATTAGAACAACTACGGACCTCCGCTCCTTCCGTCAAAAACTTAAAACACACTTTTTCTGCTTGGCCGGCCTAGGTTAGTCTCCGTCTAATAGGGTGTTAGGGGATTTTAGTTAATTTATAATTGGGGATTTTAGGGATAATTTTAGTTTAATTTGTTTTTACTTATTCTATTTATGTATTTTCTATAGCTATTTTAATTTCCCTGTGCACCGCTCCGAGTCCCCTTGGGGAGAGGACGTGGTTTACAAATAAAAAATATTATTATTATTATTATTTTGCTTATTTTTCCTTCTCCAACTCAGGCCAAGCAATTAGCCATTCTTTACATATGGGAAACCTAGTTAAAATTGTTTTGTTACTTTTAATCAACTTAAAGGTATTGCAGGTGAATAAAATGAAGTGCATTTCCTAAATATTTATAGCTTCCTCAGATTAGCTACAGGTTATGTCAATACAGCAGAAACTGTACTGCCCTGGGTCCTTTTGGAGAAGGGCGGGATATAAATTGAATAAAATAAAATAAATAAATATGGTGAACATCAGCGTAAATAAACTGATACATCCGTTACTAGTGAAATAACTGTGATTTAATGCTGCCTTAACATTTTCTGTAATCTGTCAATTCATGACAAAACTTTTGGTATGTTTTGGGGAACAGCGTAAAAGTCTCAATGGATCTTAGATTTGGGAGATCACCTGGTAACAGTCATGAAAAGCTTTGGAATAAAATAATGAAGAAGAAGAAAAAATGTGTTCATTTACATTTCCTGTTAAAGAGTAAGATATTTATGGATATGAAGAATCATTAGTTTTGTTGTTTGAAACTAAAAATGTGCATTGCAACAATCACCACTTCTGTATATTGTAGATAGAGAATTATACGTATGCAAAATGGCTGTTTGTTAAACATGGTGCCCTTAATCTGCAGAGTGCCTACTTTATTCTTCTTTTTTAAATATATGTTAGAATATGAAAGCAATTAAAGGATCACAGGCTGTACTTTAGGTCTATTAAAACCAGAGACAATATAAAGTAAGAGACTGCTTACAGAGTAGCTGAAAAAAAGTATTTATGTTTTGCTGTAGCTTTTTTGATATTGCATTTCTTTATCTGCTTACGGCTTGACATGCTACATACTACTCTTAGCATGCTAAAATCTACTCTGAGTAATAAGGAATTCTTTTTGAAAGATATGAATATACTGTTAAGAAAACCACATTTGCTTTACAAAGCTTCTATAATGAAAAACATTAATATCCCACTAATAACAAATGCAAGACAAAGAAGACTACTAAGATGAATATATCAAGAGGGAAAGAGTCAATATCGCTTGGGTAGATTTCATGTACAATCTTATGATTTTGATTCATATCTTGAGGAAGTTTACTTCGAGGAAAAACATCAAAAGAATCCGAGTCAATTTTTATCGGTCTGTCCAAGACAAGATAACTGGTTAGAGCAAAATTAAAAACAAACAAACCATCAAATAACTCTTTTCCCAGAAACGTTTAAATTGTTAAATGTGATTAAAGAGATTTCTTTTTTTAAAGAAAAACAACTCTGTCCACGAATCTCAGCGTTTGGCCATGGAGTCAGTCGAGGGATTGCCTTTTTAAAAAATTCATAGACTTGTTTTCTAAGTCAGGGGTCTCCAACCTTGGCAACTTTAAGCCTGGCAGACTTCAATACCCAGAATTCTCCAGCCAGCTTAAAGATGCCAAGGTTGGAGACCCCTGTTATAAGTTGATAGGACCTAAAGATAGGAATATAGAGGAGGTTTTTTTAAGAGGTAATCCAAAGAGGGCATCAGTGAAATAGGTAAGATGTTTTAGTTAAATATTTAAATATGTTCCTTAATAAATGTGTATGAAATGCCATTTGCAGGGAATCAGAAGCAGGTGAAGACATCTGCTTGGGAAGACCCTGAAGCAAATGGGGAGCCACTGTGGGAGACAGAAGGCTGGACTGGATGGGCTGTGGCCTGTTCCAGCAAGGCTGTTCTTATGTTCATATGAAATAACAGATACAAAGTAAACTATATTTGGAACAGTTTTCATAAATAACTAGGACTTTTCATAGAGCACATCAAAAGATGGCTCTTCTTTCTGTGCCTGAAAATCCTATAAACCAGGGGTCCCCAACCACCAGGCCGCGGACCGGTGCCGGTCCGTGGCTTGATAGGAACCGGGCCACAGGGCCGGAGAGGAGGAGGAGGGAGGAGGGGGCAGCCCCCTGGGAAGAGTGCACGCCGGATGCGGGAGAGCGCAGGTGCGGCCGTTCGCGCCGTTGGAGGCCCTAGAGGGCTGAGTGAGCCGACTCCCCCCACCACATGAGCATGCACCGCCTGTTCCCCCTCCCCCCCGCTCCTCCTCTACGCCAGCCGGTCCGTAGAATTTTCTTTAAAATGAAACCGGTCCCTGGGACCCCTGCTATAAACGATAAGAGCTATGAATGCCTTGACAATGCTTCCCAAGCACCTGGTTATTATGCTCTGGCTAAGGTCTTTCTTCATCCCCAAACTGATCCATCTGCTGACTTTTTACTGCTGCCACTGTCCAATACAATTTAATTTTTATTGCGGTCAAAGATTGAATACAGATAGTACCCCACTTACAATTTGTGTAGTGCAGGGGTCCTCAAACTTTTTAAACTGATACAATATTTAATTTCAATATCATGTGTATGTTACTATACTATAGAGCAAACTGTGACATATACTTTCAATATAAATTGATATGTTTATTGAGATAGTCCAACAGTGCTCTATGCAATTACATGGAAGTATTCCAAGAAGATACCTTCCTTCCTTCCTTCCTTCCTTCCTTCCTTCCTTCCTTCCCTCCTTCCTTCTTTCCCTCCTTCCTGTCTTCCTCCCTCTCTCCTTCATTTCTTCCTATCTCCCTCCCTCCCTCCCGCCTTCCTTCCTTCCTTCCTTCCTTCCTTCCTTCCTTCCTTCCTTCCTTCCTTCCTTCCTTCCTTCCGGTCTTCCTCCCTCTCTCCTTCATTTCTTCCTATCTCCCTCCCTCCCTCCCGCCTTCCTTCCTTCCTTCCTTCCTTCCTTCCTTCCTATCTCCTTCCTTCCTATCTCCCTCTCTCCCTCCCTCCCTCCCGCCTTCCTTCCTTCCTTCCTTCATTCCTATCTCCTTCCTTCCTATCTCCTTCTCTCCCTCCCTCCCTCCCTCCCGCCTTCCTTCCTTCCTTCCTTCCTTCCTTCCTTCCTTCCGGTCTTCCTCCCTCTCTCCTTCATTTCTTCCTATCTCCCTCCCTCCTTCTTTCCTTCCTTCCTTCCTTCCTTCCTTCCTTCCTTCCTTCCTTCCTATCTCCTTCCTTCCTATCTCCCTCTCTCCTTCCTCCCTCTCTCTCTTCCTCCCTCCCTCTTTTTTAAAAAATCATAATAATTGAGAAAAGCACTGGAAAAGTGCATTTGTTTTTGAATTCCTGACTACATTTACTAACTTTAGTAAAAACTCTATTAATATCAGCAGAGAAATGTCCTTACATGGATAGGTTTTTTGTCTATAATTGCTTACAAAATTCTTTGCGATATGTTTTTATGCCAATCCTATAGAAACAACCCTCCAACAAATACACCTTAATTAGTGTTAAAGGAATATCTTAATATTTACACCTACAGAACTAAATGCACTGTATTGCAGTCCCTAAGACTTGATGTCGGTACTGAAATTTCTACCAAGTGAGGAGATGCAATGTGTAACTATCTCCATGAGCATCAAGAGTATAAAAAGAAAAGAAAATGACCTCTTGGGGGCGCTTGGACACAAAATAATTGCTGCTATTTTATTAAGACACTTTAATTTTTATTTTCAATTTAGGTTTACTGCCTTCCAATTTCTCTTGAGAGGCTTTGAGGACTACATCTTTAGGGGGATCATTTTTTTCTGGCACTGAATTAAATGTCTAGATTATTCAGGGAGAGCAACATTCATGATTCGAATTAAAAACTTTGTTTAAAAATCTGCCCTCGGGAAGAGTGGTTTCCTTCGGTTACAAATGTTGGTACCATCAAGAAGTTCTTTAAGGTCTAATATGTTCCATTCTAACAATGCATACATGAATAATAGATAATTTGTACCTCTAAATAAGAGTACGGTGGTTAAGACGCTGAGCTTGTCAATCAGAAAGGTTGTCAGTTCGGCAGTTCGAATCCCTAGCACCACATAACAGAGTGAGCTCCTGTTACTTGTCCCAGCTTCTACCAACCTCGCAGTTCGAAAGCACATTAAAAAATGCAAGTAGAAAAATAAGGACCATCTTTGGTGGGAAGGTAACCGCGTTCCATGTGCCTTCGGTATTTAGTCATGCTGGCCACATGACCACGGAGACATCTTTGGAAAGCACTGGCACTTTGGCTTTGAAATGGAGATGAGCACCGCCCCCTAGAGTCAGGAACAACTGGCACATATGTGCAAGGGGAACCTTTACCTTTAGCTAAATAAGATCTGTGAAAGCTTTAAGTCCAGGTAACTATTTCAGCCTGGGGTAATTGTAGGGTTTAACTCATAGACTCATAACTGTTTTTAACTATTCTCATTGGTCTACCTGTCAAATATTACAGTAAAACTCACTTTTAAAATTGGTTATAGGTTTGATACACAGTGATGTTTGGTTAGGCCGGTCCATTTCTGCACCATTTACAATTATTCATCTATTCTAGATTTCTCCTTTGCAGTGATCACATACACATAGAGCAATATGTTCATACTGATACTATAATCATTAATACTATAATATATACTTAGAAATAACTTTAGTATTTATTGAAAACACTTCCATTTTATCAGATTTGGAAACTAGCTGTAGTCTTCGGGTGCACCTCAAGGGGAGCCCCATGTAGACTACTGTAACGCTTTCTACATGGGGCTCCCCTTGAGGTGCACCCGAAGACTACAGCTAGTTCAGAATGTAGCCGCGCAAGCAATATTGGGTACCTCTAGGTATTCCCACGTAACACCGCTCCTGTGCGAGCTGCACTGGCTGCCTGTGGTCTTTCGGGTGCGCTTCAAGGTGCTGGTTACCATCTTCAAAGCGCTCCATGGCATGGGACCTTGTTATCTGCGGGATCGCATCCTACCCCACACATCCCTTCGGCCGATTCGCTCCCACAGAGAGCGACTTCTCCGGGTGCCGTCCACTAGGCAATGCCAGCGGGTGACGCCCAGGGGAAGGGCCTTCTCTGTGGCGGGCCCAACCCTCTGGAATGACCTTCCCCCCGAACTTAGATCTATCCCGGACCTCCGCTCCTTCCGCCAGCAACTAAAAACCTATTTTTTCCAACAGGCCGGCCTGGCCTAACCTACCATACTTAGCCTAGTTTTTTAGCAGAGAAATTCTACATTGGGCTTCAGGGATTAGTTTTTAATGGAGTAGATTTTAGCACAGGGTGTAAATTTAATACAGTTTTAAGTATTTATGTATTTATTTTGTGATATATTGTGTTTTTATATTTCCTGTGCACCGCCCCAAGTCCCTTCGGGGAGAGGAGGCGGTTAATAAGTCGAATAAATGAAATGAATGAATGAATGAATGAAAGGTAGAATGGGCAAGGCATGCTGGGGGTGGGGGTGGGGGTTCCTGATAAAATTGTTATGTTTAGCAATTTATTTGTTTTTCTCCAGGAGGTATAAGTGTTATCTGAACCTCCTACCTGCCTGCTTCCTTTCATGTTTTTTTTAAAATTAAAAATATCTTAATTTTGTACCAGTTTTAATTTCATAATAATAGGAGGATCATAGCAGAACTCTTTATTGGCCAAGTGTGGTGAGAACCCATAAAGAATTTGTCTTTGGTGTATAAGCTCAGTGAACTTATATAAGCTGTAAGGGATAAATCGTGATCATAATCATAAAAATACACTCGTCATAAGTTTCAACAACTTAGTGATGGTCATAGGATAGTAAATAAGCAATCAACATAAATCATACCAGGAAACTAAATAAAACAATATAAATCATAAAGATACAAGCAAGAAAGTTATAGTCATAAGTAAAAACGGAGGCAGGCACAAGGCAGGATGAGAAGAAGAATAGTAATACAGTCTTAGTAAATCGTTTGAAAGTATTGTGGGAATTAGTTGTTTAGCAGAGTGATGGCATTCGGGGAAAAACTTCTCTTGTTTCCAGTTGTTCTGGTGTGCAATGCTCTATAGCAGGGGTCCCCAACCTTTGCAACTTTAAGTCTGAAGGACTTCAGCTCCCAGACTTCTCCAGCCAGCTTTGATGGCTGGAGAAGTCTGGGAGCTGAAGTCCTTCAGACTTAAAGTTGCAAAGGTTGGAGACCCCTGCTCTATAGCATCGTTTTGAGGGTAGGAGTTGAAACAATTGAGGGATCTGTAGATACTTTCTATGTTATTTTCTCAGCCCTCTTTTTGACTAGTGCATCATGCAGGTCCTCAATGGAAGGCAGACTGGTCGCAACAGTTTTTTCTGCAGTTCTGATTATAAGTAAAGTTACTAAATAGACAATGGAGAACACAAGACAATTGAGAAGGAACACAATTGGAGGCAGAAGGAAGACATGTTCACTGTTGTACTTTTTTTTTACATCTACAACAAAAAATTCCAATGAAAAACTCCCCTTCCCATGTACTTAAGGCTGAAATTCCATGTAATTACTTTTTTCCAATACCACAAAGACTAGTTTTTCAATGCAGAAAGTACTAGATCTGCTAGGTTTCTTTCATCGTATAAGCTGATTAATTTCAGAGAGCAAGACAAGAGGATTGAAGGTTTCTAATCATCTACAGGTAACCTCCATTTATAACATTTCATTTAATGACAGCTCAAAGTTATAATAGCCCTGGAAAAAATGGCTTACATCCACTTCTCTTAGACCAGTGGTCCTCAACCTTCCCAGTGCCGTGGCCCTTTAAGACAGTTCCTCATGTTGTGGTGACCCCCAACCATAAAATTGGTGTCTTGGTTCCCAAGACCATCAAAAATAGGTGTTTTCCGATGGTCTTAGGCGACCCCTGTGAAAAGGTCCTTCGACCCCCAAAGGGGTCGCAACCCACAGGTTGAGAACCACTGTCTTAGACCATTACAGCATCTCCATTGTCTAGTTATATGTGAGACCGCCTCTTGCCCCATACATCCCTTAGACCGATACGCTCCCACAGAGAGGGCCTTCTCAGGGTGCCGTCGGCCGGACAATGCCGACTGGCGACACCCAGGGAAAGAGCCTTCTCTGTGGTGGGCCCTGCCCTTTGGAATGACCTACCCCCTGAACTCCGGACCATCACCGACCTCCGCCTCTTCCGCCAATGTCTAAAGACATACTTGTTCCAACAAGCCGGCCTAGCCTAACCTCCCATGGGGACTTCTAGATAGTTTTAAATTGGGTATTTTAAAATTTGGTTTTTAGCATAGGATAGACAGTTTAATTTATATTTTAAATTGTATATTTATCTTTGCATTTTGTATGTTTTTTAAATTTCCTGTGCGCTGCCCTGGGTCCTCTGCGGAGAAGGGCGGGATATAAATGTAAATAAAATAAAAATAAATAAATAAATAAATTTGATCAAAATTCACATGTTTGACAATCGACTCACATTGATGATGGTGATCACCTTTTGCAACCTTCTAACAAGCCAAGTCAATTGGAGACCACACTATTATTAGCTTTTACATTTCAAATCTTGGTGTGTTTTTTTTTTTTCGTGACTGTAGTAATGAGGCAATGGACGAAGATTGTAAATTGTTTGGAAGATGATTTTTGCATACTTCCATTTTAATTCATGTGCAAGTTCTAAGACTAAACCACAGGGGTTTCTTAAAACTCATGTGAAACTAGCCGGCTTGTATACTATGCCTACTTGCAGAGTGTCTCAAGGCTCAAATCTTTGAGAAACCTTCAATAATATAAAATTATGTGGAGACAGCTGTTTTAAATATACTTTTCCCCTCTGGCCAGGTTGCTTTTCTTCTTCTTCTTCTTCTTTTTTTTACTATGAACAATGCAGCTGGACAAAATCATTTTCTATCTTTCATTTAACTCTCAGTGTCCAGGATACTTACTTATAAATGGAGTGTTTTTCATGTTTTCTCCCAGAAAATATTTTGAATATGAATTCGTAGCATAAACATTTGTCTTTGTTAAAACTCAATCTCAAACCACTGCAATTCTCAAGGATCTAATTTAACTGCACAAATACACTATTTTATTTTATTTTTATTTTTCGAATTTATACCCCGCCCTTCTCCTTGTTAGGACTCAGGGCGGCGCACAGGCATTATTAAAAACCATTACAAAACAATATATACTATTAAAAACATATTAAATTAAATTAAAACCCGTGCTAAAAACCCTTTAAAACCCTAAAAGATTAAAATGTATAAATATAGTCAGAAACGGGGGGCTACGCTAGGCCGGCTTGTTGGAATAGGTACGTCTTAAGGCATTGGCGGAAGAGGCGGAGGTCCAAGGTAGTGCAAAGGTCGGGGGGTAGGTCGTTCCAGAGGGCCGGGCCCGCCACAGAGAAGGCCCTTCCCCTGGGCATCGCCAACCGGCATTGCCCGGCCGACGGTACCCGGAGAAGACCCTCTCTGTGGGAGCGGATCGGACGAAGGGATGTATGGGGCAGAAGGCGGTCTCGTATATAGCTACATTCAATAGAGTCTCAAATTTGTAATATTACATGGGAAAAGGTCAGTCATATTTGAAATTTTAATGGCTGGCAATATGAAAAATAAAGAAAACTATTGTATGGATGTGTTGTGACTCGTTTTTAAAAATCTCGGTGGAAATAATACTTTTTTAAAAAAATGTCATTAGATTAATATGAGAAATAGTTGTTGGAACCGATTATTATCTGAGGTAATACTCCTGGCTGGAGTAGTCTATGATAAGATACCTTGTTGTCTTTTATACTAAGCTGTCTGTTGTCAGTGAATTTTGAAAAACATATAAACTAGGAGAAGGTGATATTTTTTGGAATAAATAAAAAGTATGCATGTTTAATTAATTAGCTTTAATTTTAATTAGCTTTAATTTTCTTCAAAGAGCACATACATACTTATGCATGTGCTCTTTGAAGAAAATTAAAGCTAATTCCTATTCTCCTTCCCTCCACCATGCATAATTTTATATAGCTCTGCATTCTGTTGTATTTTATTCTACATTTATGAAGCGTATAACTCTTGCGCGAGCTGCATTGGCTGCCTGTCGTCTTTCGGGTGCGCTTCAAGGTATTAGTTACCATCTTTAAAGCGCTCCATGGCACGGGACCTAGCTATCTGCGGGATCGGATCCTGCCTCATACATTCCTGCGGCCGATTCGCTCCCACAGAGAGGAACTTCTCCGGGTGCTGTCCACTAGGCTATGCCAGCGGGCGACGCCCAGGGGAAGGGCCTTCTCTGTGGCGGGCCCAGCCCTCTGGAACGACCTTCCCCCCGAGATTAGAACAACTACGGACCTCCGCTCCTTCCGTCAAAAATTAAAAACACACTTTTTCCGCTTGGCCGGCCTAGGTTAGTCTTCCGTCTTTTAATAGGGTGTTAGGGGATTTTAGTGATTTTAGCGCAGGGATAATTTGGTTTAATTGTATTTTATTTTTCTATTTATGTATTTTATATTGGTATTTTTAATTTTCCCTGTGCACCGCTCCGAGTCCCTTTGGGGAGAGGAGGCGGTATATAAATAAAAATATTATTATTATTATAATTCAAAATGTATTCTTCCAAACTGTGTACAAATACTAGGAGTTTGCATCATGGATATGTACAAATACATGATTTGAATGTTTTTTTTAAAATTTTTTGATACATTTTAAAAATAATTTTCAAAGTGTTTTTTTTTAAATTTTTCCTAGTTTAATGTGATAATTTGTCTGTTTTCTTAATGTATAATACGACTCTCAAAATCTTTCTAAATTCTGGACTTGTGTCTCATCCATCCTTCTCCGAATGTCATTCTATTTATGTTGATGAAAATTGAGATTGATTTTCTATTGTACATATCTCATGTCTTCTACAAAGGAATTTTGTATAAGTATAATGCTCATCTGTTTTCAATCTATATGATTTTACTGACATAGTTGGTTTGATTGAATGATATCATGGCATGGGTGATCTCAGTTAGGGGTATATCTCATTATCCTTGGGACGTGGCATCCTTCTGTACAAAATTCCATTGCATTATAGTTGACATTAAAGTAATCCATTCATTTTTGCTAGTCCTTTGTTTCTCATATTAAAGAATGTTAGAAGACCATTATTATTACCATTAAATATTTAATTGCCTTAGAAGCTATTTCTGTATTAACTTCCACAGGACTAATTTTCTAAGATTATATTTAAGCAAAGAAATATCTTGGCGGCAGTTTTAAAAGCACTTATAAAAAGTCCCATTTCTAATATAGATGTCTTCTAGAATGCTTCATTATTTAATGTAAACATTACTGAATAACATACAAAATCAATAAGAGCCTCAAGTGAATGCAAGCTGCTTGAAACAATTATTTCAAAAGGCATTGGGTGGGGGGGGGGGGGTCCAATAAGGCACTAGTGGCAGCCAGACCACCAATATTGCCATTTCAAAATTTCAGGCCTGTAATTCACACAGTGCCTACAGTAACAAATAGTTCTTGTAATTACACCTGATATAAAGGATGTAAAATTTGTAAAGGATGTACATAGACCTTAGCACTTAGAACTTATATGCCACTTTCACAGTGCTTTACAGCCCTCTCTAAGCAATTTACAGAGTCAGCCTCTTGCCCCCAACAATCTGGGTCCTCATTTGACCCACCTTGGAAGGATGGAAGGCTGAGTCAACCTTGAGCCAGTGAGATTCGATCTGCCAAACTGCTGACAGCCGGTGATCAGCAGGGGTAGCCTGTAGTACTGCACTCTAACCACTGCGAGTGCTTCACTCACAGCTTGGAGAGTTTCAAAAAGAGACTAGACAACCATTTATCTGAAATGGTAGGGGGGCTCTCCTGCTTGAGCAGGGAATTGGACTAGAAGGCCTCAAAGGTCCTTTACGGCAGAACAATAGAGTAGGTAAAGGACCTTTAAGGCCTTCTAGTCCAATTCCCTGCTCAAGCAGGAGACCCCCTACCATTTCAGATAAATGGTTGTCTAGTCTCTTTTTGAAACTCTCCAAGTTGTGAGTGAAGCACTCACAATTTCTGAAAGCAAAAGCTGGTCCATTGGTTGATTGCTCTCACCGTTTCTCCTTAATTTCTCCTTAGTTCTAGGTTGCTTCTCTCCTTGGTTGGTTTCCATTCATTGTTTCTTGACTTTCCTTTTGGTGCTTTGGAAAATAGTTTGATTCTCCCCCCAACTCCTCTATCTTTGTGGGAGCCCCTCAAATATTGGAACAGGTGCTATCTTGTCTCCCCAGGTCTTCTTTTCTTTAGACTTAGTTAGATCCCTGCTTAGTGAAGGAAGTGTATGTTAGATTCAATCATGTTCTCCTGATCCATAATTTATCTTCCAAGGTCTAATCTCCTCAAAAACGTCAAAAACAAAATATTACGTTAATAGTTAGCATCTGCATTTGCAATATTAGCTCTGATGTGCTCTTCAGAAAATGAACAATAAGTCTGTTCAATTTCAGTGCGGATGGATGGATGGATGGATGGATGGATGGATTGATTGTTGGATGGATGGATGGATGGATGGATGGATTGTTGGATGGATGGATTGTTGGATGGATGGATGGATGGATGGATTGTTGGATGGATTGTTGGATGGATGGATTGTTGGATGGATGGATGGATGGATGGATTGTTGGATGGATTGTTGGATGGATGGATGGATGGATGGATGGATGGATGGATGGATTGTTGGATGGATTGTTGGATGGATGGATTGTTGGATGGATGGATTGTTGGTTGGATGGATGGATGGATGGATGGATTGTTGGATGGATTGTTGGATGGATGGATTGTTGGATGGATTGTTGGATGGATGGATTGTTGGATGGATTGTTGGATGGATGGATTGTTGGTTGGATTGTTGGATGGATGGATTGTTGGATGGATTGTTGGATGGATGGATTGTTGGTTGGATGGATGGATGGATGGATGGATGGATGGTTGGTTGGATGGATGGTTGGTTGAATGGATGGATGGATGGATGGATGGATGGATAGATAGATAGAGAGATAGATAGAGAGATAAAGAGATAGTCATAACTCTTTAAATACTAGTGCATTTCATCATTTACTTTAATAAGCAGAATATATTCAACCAAAATATTAGAGCTATATTTGCCACTTTAAAAAAATGGTTTTAAATGGGTTAATATTTCTTTTAGTGGTATATTAAATTACTTTACGTTGGCATCATTGACGAAAAACAGAATAATGACATTCAACTTTGAATAGGTTTCCATAGTTGTAAGTAGTATCTGTATAGGTAAATGTATGATGTCTATGTGTGGGTGCGCATAGGCATGGGTGTATTTATGGAGAGGAACGTGTGGTATCAAATCAGATTTAAAAAATATATATATTGCAAAGAAATATTTTTTCATCATTAGCACTTACAAAACATCCTTTGAGCCAGAATTACATCGTAGTGATTTATGTTTTCTACTCCGTATAATCTGTCATGGTTTCCCATCTTATGAAAATAGGATAAACGGAGTGGTTTGTGATGGACTCTACAGGGGTAATTGCCTGATAACAGAATTATCTCAGTACTTCCTTGTGGATCATTTGTCATCCTTACATTCACACGTCAACACCTCGTATCTTCCAGCAGCCCTGCTTTAAAAAGGGATCGGTATTACCCTAAATGAGTTGGAGGAGATGTGCATGGGGTTGACCAAGTTAGGATAACAATCTCTATCCTTATTAGTAATGGTCTCCCTATTGTACCATTTTAGTGAAAGAGAACAAGGCTGCTCTCAGCCTCTCTAACATTATCCTGGGACATATGATATATTCACCTTCATTTGTGAATATGTATATTGCTACTCAACTATTTACAAGAGCTATTTGCTAGCTATTTGCGGGATCGCATTCTGCCTCATACATCCCTACGGCCGATTCACTCCCACAGAGAGGGACTTCTCCGGGTGCCATCCACTAGGCTATGCCAGTGGGCGACGCCCAGGGGAAGGGCCTTCTCTGTGGTGGGCCCGACCCTCTGGAACGACCTACCCCCCGAACTTAGAACAACCACGGACCTCTGCTCCTTCCGCCAAAAGCTAAAAACTTACTTTTTTCATCTGACCGGCCTTGCCTAATCTATCCTTCCTAAGATGTAATATAAATTTAAATTGTTTTAATAGGGATTGCTGGGATTAGTATAAAGGGTTTTAAGGTTTTAAGATTTTAAACTTTTAGCGCAGGTAAATTATTTAATTCTATTTTAAATATTGTATTGTTGTATTTATATATGTTTTTAAAGGCCTGTGCACCCCCCCCCCCGAGTCCCTTCGGGGAGAGGGTGCGGTCTATAAATCAAATAAATAGTAATAGTAATAGACTAACTTCACTCACTACAGAATAAACAGATAGGAACTCCATGTTCTTGCCTAGTTACTGATATGTGCTTTCTGTCACATATTTTTTCTTCCAGGCTAGCCAGTCTCTTAATTCTTCCACCAGATTTAGTCCTACATAAACCAATCCAGCTACTGACCAGATGTGCCTCATGAAGTCACAAGTATGATGCTGATTCTGGAAAGCTACAGGCAAAACACCTCTTGATAGCAGAAGAATAACAGGAATGAATTTGTTCTACTGTGAAAGAATTTGTTACTGATTTGTTGTTATAAATATGTATATTACCTGTAAATAAAAAAAATGATATACTTTGTTTAAGAAAAGTTTGCCTATGATGTATTACCAAGATGCCTATTCATCCAGCGCCATTAATCTGAGCCAATGCAAATATTCTGAAAACATTGAGATTCCACGGGGAAATTTAAGTTATATATAATACAATACAATAGCAGAGTTGGAAGGGACCTTGGAGGTCATCTAGTCCAACCCCCCGCCTAGGCAGGAAACCCTATACCATTTCAGACAAATGGCTATCCAACATCTTCTTAAAAGACTTCCAGTGTTGGGGCATTCACAACTTCTGGAGGCAACTTCTGTTCCACTGATATATCAAAATAATTAGTTATGCAACTTACTTGGACAACTGTCCCCTATATATTCAAGTTTTGTATATTTGTAAATTTTACCCAGGAATAGAAATATTGAGTGGTTGTTGGTCAATGCTGGACACTAAATGTCTAAAACACTCATTTTTTTTTTCAATATTTCAAACAAGAATCTTCCTCAGATTTATCTAGGTCTAGTAAGGGACTGAATCTAGAAACATCTGTAAAAAAAATGATAAGTTTCTCCACTAAGTTAAGGCCTTTTCTTGCAGCAAATCCAAGATATGATTTAGACGTATTTTTAAAGACAAATTGGACAGGAGCTAATAAAATTCAAAATTGTGGGCAAACAAATGATGTCTTACAATTTGAGATATAAAGTAGCATAATTAAAGAGTACACTTTGGCTCTTCATTGTGAAGTCTACTCTATATTGTGCATAAGAAATTATGCAACCCTAATATTGGCCCCTTTAATGTGTTTCCTTTTTCCCAAACTTGATTTAAACACTTCATATGATTTCAATCAATAGCGTTATACTGTAGTAGTATCAGACGTGGTGCTGTACTTAAAAACAGAATAATTGGAGAGAAATGTATAATAAAATGAAACAATTTATTATGCTTATATCTCCAACTGTAATGCTAATCAACTTCGTAACAATGCTATTTCAATCTGAGGATATTTATTCTAAACTAATGAAGCAAAGTAATTTAGAAAAAGTTGTAAAACAAGAAAAAGGCACAGCTTTACGGCTATATTATCTGCTCATAAATTTGGCTAAAATAACAAAACTAAGATTGGATTGATGAGATACAATTAAAAGTTTAGAGAAATAAAGAAGTATTATACATTAAAGTAAAACAAGCATTATTCAATATCAATATTAACTTGCATTCATAAAAGACGAATGTTAATTCTTCCGTTTCATTAATACACCTCAGATGTTGAAAAGAAAGGCGGCGATCTAGCCAAAATTAAGCAATTAAAATACTGTCAAATTCTGTATTCTCAGAATTCTGAGAATCCATTACAAAGTTAAACTTTGTGCAATTTTTTTTCTTCACGATAGTGTTATTTAACAAAAGAAGACCTTAATAAAATTACTACAAACCATCACCTTGCTTGTTATGCATCACTTGTATAATTGGAGTTGAGGTACTTTTATAATTATAAATTTAAGTATATTTATGTCTTCTAGAATTCTGAGCCATACACCTTAACATTGTAGATGTCAAAGGACAATCAAACATACTTTTGTCTTATTTCAAAAAGGCTAATAATAAAAAACCAGTTTATTTCCCCCTGTAAGCATATGGGAAGCCATTTTGTTGGACTTCACAGAATATATTTGAAATAAAACAAACGCACTTATTCCATCAAGCCGGTTTAGGTTAACCACCCGATAAATGTCTGAGTGTTAGTTGTACACATTTTTAATTAGAGGGTTTTTTAAATCATGTTTTTAGCACAGGGTCGTTGAGTTTAATAGGGTTTTAGGATGTTATGCATTTTGTATTGTATATTGTGTTTTAAATTCCTGTGCGCCGTCCTGGGTCCTTTGTAGGAGATAGGTGCGGGATATAAATATAATAAAATCTAAAAAGAAATCTAAAAAAATCAGACTGTGGTTTGATAGTTATAGGAGGAAATTATTCCCATGATATGCATATATTTCACAGATGGGATTTGCCAATTACTTCCACTTAGGATGGATTTTTTATTTTCTTTCATTGCCTGACAAAAAGTTCAGGGCTCAAAGCAAGCACATGTTATATTTTTTAAAATAATTCTTTTATATACCTTTCTGTTTTACAAAAAAAAAAAAAACCCACTAGTTATCAGAAAAGCTAAGCTTTTACTAAGTGAGTTGCAAATGGCTTTACAATTGGCAACAACTCAAATACTTCTTGTTCCAGTATAAACTTTTAGGAAACATTTATACAAATTTCTGTCACTTGACAATACTGAGATGAATGTTAAACTAAACCCAAATGTATGAATGGCCTGTTATGGAGATTTGGGGTGGGGGTGGGGGTGGGGGCTCATTTTGAACAGAGGGAGAATAATTTAAAAAGGAAACATTTATCTTGATATGCTGTTGCCTGTACTCATAATACCATTTCTGTACTCCAAATGTGGTCGCTTCATGAAGATCAAATCGCGGCAGATTTAATTAAACAAATTATTCTTACTATTGCAAAGAACCTTCAACTAATTGACTAGAATCCAAATATTTGATGAGCTCTACAATATAATATTACTTGGGGAATAGGCAAGAGGTCCGAACTAACAGGAAATTGTACCATATGAACAGTATTTATTAATTAAAATAAAACTGAGCATAATATGTATAAAATGTGATCTAAATAGATACGGGCTTGATGTTGACTCTAAATCTTTATTTATTTAGCTGGAAATATTGGTACCAGTTTCTCATCTGGACAAAATGTTTTTTGACCAAACAAAATATGTCCTATGCCAATCTTAATAAGAGAACATCCTAGCTACAATTCTGTTTCCACATTTTTTTTCTAAGACGTATTTTAATCTCCTCTATTTACAGAAGAAAATATTGCACGAATTAGCATTCCTCTGTATCCAGTGGGTATTTGTTTGATTTGGTAAGGGGAAGGAGTAATTCTGTAGCTATACAGAACGTATTGGTACATTGACTTATTAGGCTTATCTGTATGTTCAAACTACATATAAATAAATCATATAAGGAAGAAGGTTCATCTTTGTATCCAAAAAAATACCTTTTTCTGCAGAAAACTGAGCTGTTTTCACCAGTAAAGAGAATTTTGTTGTTAGTTGCGAAGTCATGTCTGACCCATTGCAACCCCATGGACCATGTTCATCCAGGCCTTCCTGTCCTCTACCATCCTCCAGGAATCCATTTAAGTTCAGGCCTTCTGCTTCGATGACTCCATCCAACCACCTCATTCTCTGTCATCCTCTTCTTCTTTTGCCCTCAATCTTTCCCAGCATGAGGCTCTTCTCCAGTGGTTAAGTTATAAAATACAGCAGTTTAGTCGATTAAGCATGGAGAATTCATTTATACTTCTTAAAATTGACTTTTTCATGCTGCTTGTAAATTTAAGGATTCCGCCATTCTTCTGTAGAAGTTAACATCCAAGATTAAATGTGATACCCTTAGAAGACATTTTATATGGAAAAATAATCAAGAAGTTTCATTATTACTTAATAGTGAATAAATCTTAATACATCTCAATAAAGATGTAATCTTCATTACATGTTTACTTCTTGGGAAATGCATCAATAACATCATTTGAAATAGATACCTGAAAACAGAAAAAGGAATACAGTAATCCCTCGTTTTTCGTGGTTAATGGGGACCAGAACCTTCCGCGAAAGCTGAAAAATCATGCGCCTTTATGAGAGTCGCACCGGAAACCAATCCCCGGAAACCAGTCGTACCGGAAACCAATCACGCGCCTTTATGAGAGCCGATAAATCCACTCGTACAGTATTTTTGAAAAACCCGCGAAGCACTGAAGCTGCGAAACATGAAGCCGCAAAAAATGAGGGATTACTGTATAAAGTTATATAGACCGTTTTGGAATGTATTTTTGGATAGCTCCAACCAATATTGCAGTCTGTCAGTCTGTGAATGTATGTAAAATTATGGTTCAGTTGATGGGAATCTTCTGTTGTTGTTTTCTCAGCAGTCCATTTTATGGTGATCTTCCATTCTAGTATTAGCTAGATCTGAACTAGCTTAGACTTTTGTGATCAAGTGCCACCTAGCTGTAGGCTATGTTACATTGAAAGTATTCTGATAGGTATTTCTTAGAATTGTGCCACATGTTCTTATTGATAGAAATTGTTAAACAAAAGCCCTGAGCTTCCAAAAGGCCCCATTTAAATAGTCATTGTAAAACTTTTGAAGAGGTATAATTTTATTTCTGAAGAATTTAAAAATAAAAGTGATAAATGAACTTCTGTTAATTAAATTCAGTTTCAGCAGGCTAGTCTGTTTTAAAAATTAGGGCAAAAGAATAGACAGTATCCTACTGCACCAGGGGTGGGTTCCTGCCAATTCTAAGCTCTTCTATAGGTTCCACAAATCTACAGGGCCGTTTGGAACCGGTTCCAGCTCCCTCCCCCCGCCCCTCCGCCCGTCATCAAGAGGAAGAGCGAGAGGAGGAATTCTGGGAGTTGAAGTCCACAAGTCTTCAAGCTGTCAAGTTTGAACACCCCAGGTTGTTGTTTTTCTAAAGGGTTAGGGGTGCAAGGGTCTTGTAACTTTATAGCTTTAAGACTTGTGGTGCTTCAAATGCCAGAGTTCCTGAGCCAACATTTTGGTTGCTAAGCAAGAGCGTTGTTAAGTGAGTTTCACCACATTTTACAAGTTGGCCACACCCACCCAGTCACATGACTGCAAAGCCACTCCTACCCAGTCACATGGCCATTGAGCCACTCCCACAAAGCAGGTCACACCTACAGAAGATGTTCTAAAAAATTTTTGAAGCTCATCGCTGGTATACAGGCAGAAATAGCATAAAATCATTAGATTTCTGAGATACCTCTTACAATACATAGTACTTAAGTGAAGTGTGCAAACCAGCACCTGCATTTCCTGCATCGGATGAGGAGAGCACATCTTTGTCCTTCTGTCCTGACCACATTTTAAAGAGGTACGATTGAGAGCATTTCAACAAACGGCATCACTGGTTGGTTTGGTGGCACCAGTGCTTCAGATAGAAAGTCCATACAGAGAGTAGTAAGAACAACTGAGAACATTATAGGAAGCTCACTTCCCGCTATTCAGGATGCTGCTTATGAGCACTCTATGCTTAGAACTCGAAACATTGTTAGAGACCCCGTACACCCACTTCACAGTCTGTTTCTGTTGTTGAACTCTGGGAGGAGGTTTCAAAGTATCTACAGAGGGACTATTAGATTCTGTAAAGGTTTTGTCCTAATGCCTTTCTTCTTGTAAAATTGCAGGATACTTTTTTTTCTTGCCGTATCTATGTATACATTCAAACTAAATCGTAATGTTTCTCTGTGCCACATATGTAGGTGTGCATAACGGTTATCTTTTGAGAGCTGAATGCAACAATGAAATTTCATTTTAATGTACGCTGATTGGTGTACATTTAAACTGACAATATTCTATTCTATTCTACTTACGTAGAATCATGTCTTACAATTGTGCAGAATTTTCCCACTATTATTTTTTATTTTTTTATTAAATTTATACCCCGCCCTTCTCCTTGTTAGGACCCACCTTAAGGTGGCAATATTCCCACCTTAATCTTATAAATATAGAAATGCAAAATAAAACAACCTGAACATTTCAGTAAAGTACCTATAATATATTTAAAACTATTGTCATTACAGTAAAGTACCTATAATATATTCAGTAAAGTACCTATAATATATTTAAAACTATTGTCATTTACAGCATAGAAGTGCATGGCTAATATTTTCTGTTGCTCTTATTATTTTTTTATTTATTATTTTTCGAATTTATACCCCGCCCTTCTCCTTGTTAGGACTCAGGGTGGCGCACAGGCATTATTAAAAAACCATTACAAAACAATATATACTATTAAAAACATATTAAATTAACTTAAAACCCGTGCTAAAAACCCTTTAAAACCCTAAAAATTTAGGGTTGTTGGAATAGGTACATCTTAAGGCGTTGGCAGAAGAGGCGGAGGTCCAAGGTAGTGCGAAGGTCGGGGGGTAGGTCGTTCCAGAGGGCTGGGCCCGCCACAGAGAAGACCCTTCCCCTGGGTGTCGCCAACCGGCATTGCCCGGCCGACGGCACCCTGAGAAGGCCCTCTCTGTGGGAGCGGATCGGACGAAGGGATGTATGGGGCAGAAGGCGGTCTTGATTCACCAAGGAAAGTCCATTCCTTGAATACTATTCTATCTAGCCTGTAAAACTGCTGAAGGCAGCATATTATATTGGTTTAACAAATGTTTTCTTGTATTAAATATTCTGGCTGTCTTTAACACTTACACATTTATCTCTTTATTGAAAAATAAAGAAAAGTCCTGTAAAATGTAAGTGCAAGGCATCCTACTAAAACCACAAACATTCTCTTCATTATACATACTGTACATTCCTCACACATGATTTACCTATCAATATGAGATTTGGTATGGAGGATGGTTTTGGGTAAGGAACACAAGCTGCCCACATTTCAAAAGACACAGAAAAAAACCGGCTGAGTTATAGCAGCTTAAATCGGTTTTGGAAATCTTCAAAAAATATTATTATTATTATTATTATTATACTATTTTTAAGACACAAAAGCAATGTATAGTCATGATGCTTGCATTCTGAATTCCTGGAAGTATTCGACTTATCTAGTTTAATAAGTTTAATACTTCCAGGAATTCAGAATGCAAGAGTCATGCCGTATACTTTTAACCTTTGAACTGGTTTCTCATGTCTGTGTCTCGCATATAAATAGGCCCTGAGCCATGGAGCGCTTTGAAGATGGTCGTCAAAACCTTGAAGCGCACCCGAAAGATCACAGGAAGCCAGTGCAGCTTGTGCAGGATCGGTGGTATATGGGAGTATCTAGGAGCTCCCGTAATCACCCGCGCGGCCACCCTGGGTCCTTTTTTAGGAGAAGGGCGGGGTATAAATTTAATAAAATAAAATAAATAAATTCTGGACTAGCTGTAGCTTTCGAGTGCACCTCAAGGGAAGCCCCATGTAGAGAGCATTGCAGTAGTCGAGTCGGGATGTCACGAGTGCTTGAGTGACTGTGCGGAGGGCAGCCCGGTCCAGTAAGGGGCGCAATTGGCGCATCAGGAGTACCTGATGAAACGCCTGATGAACAACATTGTTACAGAACTATAGATACGCTGAGGTTGGGTGTGACGTGGAATGGCGGGGAGGGGGCCAGGCAAGGCACCCCTTGATGTGAGTGACATTGAGTTGGTCCCATCCACCCAGTCACATGACCACCAAGCCACACCCACAAAACAAGCCGTGCCCACATGCATGATAATTTGGCATTTTTGATTTAGATTTAGATTTATTCAGATTTATACCCCGCACCTTCTCGAAAAAGGACCCATCTGTCCTCTGATCTGTGTAGAGCAGATGTTGCTTACAATTCTGTCCTATGCAATTACATTTTAAGCTTCCATTCACCCGGTTTTCTCATATTCCACAAATTGCCATCACTAGGATGACCTGTCCAAACACTAGAAAGACAAAATGCAGAATTTCTTTGGGGCAGAAATCATGTTGTACCAGTACAGGACATGCTGGTGGGCAAGCACTCAAGCACTCATGACATCCCGACTCGACTACTGTAATGCTCTCTACATGGGGCTTCCCTTGAGGTGCACTCGAGAGCTACAGTTAGTCCAGAATGCAGCCGCGCGGGTGATTACGGGAGCGCCTAGACACTCCCATATAACACCAATCCTGCGCGAGCTGCACTGGCTTCCTGTAGTCTTTCAGGTGCACTTCAAGGTTTTGATGACCATTTTTAAAGCGCTCCATTGCTCGGGACCTAGTTATATGCGAGACCGCCTCCTGCCCCATACATCCCTTAGACCGATACGCTCCCACAGAGAGGGCCTTCTCAGGGTGCCGTCGGCCGGACAATGCCGACTGGCGACACCCAGGGGAAGAGCCTTTTCTGTGGCGGGCCCTGCCCTTTGGAACGACCTACCCCCTGAACTTCGCACCATCTCCGACCTCCGCCTCTTCCGCCAGTGTTTAAAGACACATTTGTTCCATTTAGCCGGCCTAGCGTAACCTCCACAAATGACTATTTTAGACAGTTTTAAATTTGGGGATTTTAATTTGTTTTTAGCACAGGATGGGTATCAAATAAGTTTTTTTTAAATGTTTACTTGATTTTGTATTGTATTTTAAATTCCTGTGCACCACCCTGGGTCCTTTTGGAGAAGGGCGGGGTATAAATTTAATAAAAATAAATAAATAAATAAATAAACCCCAAAGTTAATGCTTAGACCATTTCTGCCTCTCAGTGGTCCATGAAAGTACAGATAGACAATAAAGTCGAGAAAGGTGAACAACATTGTTACAGAACTATTGAGACCCACCACTGATGGGGGAACAAGAACGAATGAGAGCAAGGAATGCAAATGCATGGCAAGAATAGTTTGTCGTTTCTAAGTAGCATTTTCAAACATGGATTCAAGCATAGAACTATGTTGAATTTTCATGTTTATTTTTTTTTTATAATTTTAATTCGATTTATATCCCGCCCTTCTCCACGAAGGACCCAGGGCGGCGCACAGGAATTTAAAAACATATAAAACAGAATATACAAAATTTAAAAGCATATTAAATTACATGAAACAATCCTATGCTAAAACCAAATTAAAAACCCCAATTTAAAACTATCTAAAATAGAGTTGAAGTCCACAGGACTTAAAGTCGCCAAGGTTGAGAAACACTGCTCTAAAACAGCCCCAGCGGGAGGTTAGGCTAGGCCAGCTTGCTGAAAAAGATGTGTCTTTAGACACTGGCGGAAGAGGCGGAGGTCTGAGATGGTACGAAGTTCAGGGGGTAGGTCGTTCCAAAGGGCAGGGCCTGCCACAGAGAAGGCTCTTCCCCTGGGTGTCGCCAGACGGCATTGCCCGGCCGACGGCACCCTGAGAAGGCCCTCTCTGTGGGAGCGGATCTGTCGAAGGGATGTATGGGGCAGGAGACGGTCTCGCATATAACTCATGTAACTGCAAGCTGTTGATTATACCAAACCTTTGTCTGGGCAACTCCATGCAGATAATCAGCAAGTAGAAAAAAACATTTGACCTTTTCTTAATTCTTGTTAATGTGGTCTGGCAAAGAAGAAAGTTATATATCTCAGCACATAATTTCTGGAATCCTCTTTTTCCCCTTTCCCAACTGTCTTAACTTTTCTTATCTCCCACACAAAGCAATGAATCTTCCACTCATTAGTTTCATGCGTTCAGAATGTCCTAATGTGTTCACTTTCAACATTATTCCTTCCGAAATGAATTTCTTGAAATGAATCATGGGGATCATCCTGCCTTTTCCTTAACACTTCATGCAAGGAGAATTAGTGATCTTCAACCAGATTTTTGGCGAAATGTGTGCAAACTTTGGTTATAACGTAGCTGAATGAGAGGAGCATGTCTTTTTGATATGGTTGACTGAGGTTTAGCATCAATAGGTTGACATAGAATGAGGCACCCCTGCATTCAGTTAAATTCCTTAAGTGTCTATGGCCATGGTGGCGAATCTATGGCAAGAAAGAGAGAGAAAAGAGAGAGAAAGAAAAAAGAGAGAGAGAAAGAGAGAAAGAAAAAGAGACAGAAAGAGAGAACATTATAGGAAGCGAGAGAGAAAGAGAGGGAGAAAGAGAAAGAGGGAAAGAGAGAGAGAGAAAGAAAAATAAAGAGAGAGAAAGAGAGAAAGAGGGAAAGAAAGAGAAAGAAAGAGAGAGAGAAAGAGGGAAAGAAAGAGAAAGAAAGAAAGAAAGAAAGAAAGAGAAAGAAAGAAATAAATAAAGAGAGAGAGAGAGAAAGAGGGAAAGAAAGAGAAAGAAAGAGAGAGAGAGAAAGAGGGAAAGAAAGAGAAAGAAAGAGAGAAACAAAGAAAGAAAGAAAGAAATAAAGAGAGAGAGAAAGAGGGAAAGAAAGAGAAAGAAAGAGAGAAACAAAGAAAGAAAGGGAAAGAAAGAAATAAAGAGAGAGAGAAAGAGGGAAAAAAGAGAAAGAAAGAGAGAGAGAGAGAAAGAGGGAAAGAAAGAGAAAGAAAGAAACAAAGAAAGAGAAAGAAAGAAATAAAGAGAGAGAGAAAGAGGGAAGAAAGAGAAAGAGACAGAGAAAGAGAAAGAAAGAAAGAAAGAAAGAAAGAGAAAGAAAGAAAGAAAGAAAGAAAGAAAGAAAGAAAGAAAGAAAGAACTTATGACCACAATTGAGCCCAATTGAGCCCAAAAGTTTGGTTGTTAACCAAGACCATTGTTAAGTGAGTTTCACATTTTCCAAGTTGGCCACGCCCACCCAGTCACATGACTGCTGAGCCACTCAGCCGGTCCGCAAAACTTTCTTTCAAATGAAACCGGTCCCTGGTGCAAAAAAGGTTGGGGACCCCTGGTCTATAGCATAACCTAGTAGTAAGAGGAAAGAATGAAAACTAAGAACAAGGCTGAAGGTGCTTCAACAAGAGTGGGCCCATAAGTGGGAAAACTAGAGCATGGAATTGGAAAGAGTGATACAGAGAAGGAATCATGTGGGAGGTTCTTTATGCCGTTGTGATGATTCTGAAGTTAGAGACGGGCAGTGCTAGCAGTTAGGATAGATACTTGGATCGGATCACTAGATGTTGTGAGCTGGGAAATCTTACGTCTTCAAAACTGGAGGAGACCAGAGAACTGTGGAGAGAATCCAGAAAAACAGAAAACTTTGGATTCATCGGCATAAGCTGGCTTTCTGAGGTCAAGCCAACCATCCAATTTGGGGTTGGGAATTATTTTTGTTGTAGCTTCACCAGTTTGCCTTTGTATGAAACATGCAACATAGCAGCTATTTATTGACTAAGCCTCTGCGTTTGCAGTCGATGACACGATAACCTGTTTGCTAAACTCTCCAAAAAGGTTGAATACTTCTGACAGAAAGCTTGATTCTTGTAATGATAATTAACAGAGAGAAAACCAAACAACTGTAGTGAAAATTAGACCCCCAGAAGAGATAATATACTGTTCCCGAGACCTACTTTTGTTCTCTTTTTCCTCTCTTCTTTTAATTTCATACACTATTGCCTATCCTTTTTTGGAGTTCAAAAACATTATAAAACATGTAGAAAGAAGAGGGAAAGGAAGAGATTAATGACTCCTTGATGAAAGATGTTGAATGCAGGGGAATGCAGTGATCCCTCGTTTTTCGCGGTTAATGGGGACCGGAACCTTCCGCGAAAACTGAAAAACCGCGAAGTAGGATTCGCACCGGAAACTTGAGTTGGTGGACATCGTTTAAAGCAAGCACTAGGGGGCGCTTGCCTCCTACCGATGCATTTTTTTCCTGTATTTTTGAAAAACCCGCGAAGCACTGAAGCCGCGAAACATGAAGCCGCGAAAAACGAGGGATCACTGTAATGCCAACAAGGCATTGATTTTGCGAAGCTTCTTCTCCAGGAACATTGTATTGCTAACTAGGGCATACAAAACCTTTGCCAGACCAATCCTCGAATGCAGCTCATCTGCCTGGAACCCACATTGTATATCAGACATTGTTATGATTGAGTCGGTCCACAAGAAGAGTCCTCCACTGCTCTACTCACAATAGAATTCTCCATGCCACCAGGCTCGAAATTTTGGCCTTGGACAATCTGGAACTGTGCCACCTGCAGTTAGATCTAAGCGTAGTACACAAAATTGTCTGCTACAACATCCTACCTGTCAACAACCTCAATGATACACAGGGAAACAATAGAAAGAAACTCAAGGTCAACCGCTCCAAACTCGATTGCAGAAAATATGACTTCAGCAACAGAATGGTCAACTCCTAACATGCTCTACCTGACTCCATTGTTACATCCCCAATCCCTCACAACCTTAAACTTTCCACTGTGGATCTCACCCCAATCTTAAGAGGTCTGTAAGGGGTGTGTGTGCATAAGCACACCAGTATGCCTACCATCCCTGTCCTACCATCTCCATTTATTAGTATTCATTTGTTTTGTTCATGTCCATGCTTATATTTATACCTGCTATCTTGTACATATTTGACAAACTATGCCTAGCTATATACGAGACTGCCTCCTGCCCCATACATCCCTTCGTCCGATCCGCTCCCACAGAGAGGGCCTTCTCCGGGTACCGTCGGCCGGGCAATGCCGGTTGGCGACCCCCAGGGGAAGGGCCTTCTCTGTGGCGGGCCCGGCCCTCTGGAACGACCTACCCCCCGACCTACGCACCATCTCGGACCTCCGCCTCTTCCGCCAACGTCTTAAGACATATCTATTTCAACAAGCTGGCCTAGCATAGCCCCCCCGTTTCTGACTTTTATCCATAAATTATAATCTTCAGGTTTTAAAATGGGTTTTTTAGCACGGGTTTTAATTTAATATGCTTTTAATAATGTATATTGTTTTTTGTATGATTTTAATAATGCCTGTGCGCCGCCCTGGGTCCTAACAATGGAGAAGGGCGGGGTATAAATTTGAAAAATAAAAATAAATAAATAAATAAATAAAATAATAAATACAAATACAAATACTTATTTTGCATGAGAATTTGGCATTTTTTGATCTGTGCAGAGCAGATGTTGTTTACAATTCTGTCCTATGCAATTACATTTTAAGCTTCCATTCACCAGGTTTTCTCGTATTTCACAAACTGCCATCACTAGGATGACCTGTCCAAACATTAGAAAGACAAAATGCAGAATTTCTTTGGGGCAGAAATCATGTTGTACCAGTACAGGACATGCTGGTAGGCAACCCAAAAGTTAATGCTTAGGGCAAGGGTAAACTGAAATCAACTTCCGTTTTAGAAATGGCAATTAATTTGTAAACAAGTATAGTTAAAATAAGTAGCTTATTATAACATAATTATTGTTCAGTCAGGTTTGGAGGAACTGTATCTCATTTTTGCATTGAACATTGCAATTTATTTATTTATTTCATTTATTTGTTTTATCAAGCATGAATTAGATAAGAGATCTAAGTATAGACATGATTATGAATACATGAAATGAATACTAGGACAGTAAATATTAAGAGGGACTGTTGTATGCCCCTTAACGGACTTCTTACGAATGGGGTGAGGTTCAGGGTTTGTAGATTGTATACAATTTCTTTACAATTATTATAAAAATCTGGAGCTACACTAAGTTTTGTCTGAAGCAAAACATTTATATCACATGCACCCCATTTTTGTCCATGTGTAATATAAATGTTTTATTTCAAACAATTGCCTTGTGAGATTTTTCCCCCCAGTAGATCTTACTTATATTCATTTATATACAGCAAGTAAATATAATTCATTTATTTATTTTTAAAAGTTATGCTTTAAAAATGACAGTGAGAAGCAATGGGCATTGTCTCCAAAATCTTACCTTTGAAACTGAGGCGGGCATGGAATTCAGTATTCCATGGCTTACTTTATAATGGGTTGTTTGTTCTGTTTTGGTAGCTTAAATTAATGTACCCAATCTCCCAATTATGGTTTAGCATTTTGTGTGAACCACTATGCTTTGTTTAAGAAACCACCGCTAAAAGGAATCTTGGCTTAGGGTTTTGTCTCTGTTTTAATCTGTGCTTTATGAAATATGAGAAATGTCAAACATTTCATCCCAATTTGTTTATATATCCTCTAGACTTTAGTGATGATTCAAGCATAGTTACTCTTCGTTGCATTATATTGATAGAAGGAGTTCAGGATAGGGCACCAAGACACATCCAGTATGTCTGATATTCTTGCAAACCCATTAAGATTAAAAATACTGGATGTGCAATTTTGCGTTAACATCCAGTTTAAAGATAAATTTGTATTTATTTATTTATTTATTTATTATTCGATTTATATACCGCTCCTTATCTCCATCAAGATGGACTCAGGGCGGTGTACAGGAAATTAAAAATCACACCAACAAATAACAATAAATACAATGATAATATTAAAATGAATTAAATTAGGTAACCTGTGCTAAGAATATTTCCCGTTAATAAAATTATAAATCCAATTACTAATTGCTAAAATTATGTCGCATCTGAGCCCTAAGCTCTAAGCTATGTACATTTATTTATTTATTTATTTATTTATTTATTTATTTATTTATTTATTTATTTATTTATTTATTTATTTATTTATTTATTTATTTATTTATTTATTTATTTATTTATTTATTTATTTATTTATTTATTTTATTCAATTTATATCCCACCCTTCTCCAAAGGACCCAGGGCGGCGCACAGGAATTTAAAAACAACATACAAAAATAGTACAACACATATAAATTTAAAAATCTATTAAATAGCAAAACCTGCGCTAAAACCAATTAAAATCCCCCATTTAAAACTATCTAAGATTAGTCACAGCGGAGGCTATGTTAGGCCGGCTTGATGAAATAAGTGTGTCTTTAGACACTTGCGGAAGAGGTAGAGGTCGGTGATGGTGCGGAGTTCAGGGGGTAGGTCGTTCCACAGGGTAGGGCCCGCCACAGAGAAGGCCCTTCCCCTGGGTGTCGCCAGCCGGCATTGTCCGGCCGATGGCACCCGGAGAAGGCCCTCTCTGTGGGAGCGTATCGGTCTAAGGGATGTATGGGGCAGGAGACGGTCTCGCATATAACTAGGTCCCAAGCCATGGAGCGCTTTGAAGATGGTCGTCAAGACCTTGAAGCACACCTGAAAGACCACAGGAAGCCAGTGCAGCTCGCGCAGGATCGGTGTTATGTGGGAGCATCTAGGGGCTCCCATAATCACCCGCACGGCTGCATTCTGCACTAACTGTAGCTTTCGAGTGCACCTCAAGGGAAGCCCCATGTAGAGAGCATTTCAGATGCCAGTTGAGGGCATGCGCATTTCACATGCCAGTTGAGGGAATATGAGACCTGACTCTGGCCAAAGGTATGCATGGAATTCTCCTCCCTTTTTTCCTGTCAACGATAGTAGTCATGGAAACGCTTTACAATTTGACAGTGAGCTTTATGTTTATTTTAATGGACCCCAGGCAAACAGAGAATAAAAGTCCTGAATATTGGGGGGTTTCTCCGCCCCCCAAGATCATGGTTTGACTTCCTGTAGGCATACTTTAACTGCAAGACCAAAAGGCATAGAATGCTTTGAACATGAATTTAAGCATTTTGCATGAGGAACATCAAGTTCAAACTGTTGGCTTTGACCTCCATGATTTATTTTTTTTAAATGAAGAAACGAGACCTATATTTTTGCCAACACGAGAAGATGTAGACAAAAATATACTGCCAGGCTTTTTCATAAAGGTAATCATTGTTACGTGGGCGATAAGTGTTTCTATGCCAAAAACACATTTTAAAATGATCAAAAAGTGCTTCAGAATGATTTAACAATTCCTACGGTTTATGGTTTATTTGATTTATATGCCCGCCCCCTTACAGACCTCTTAGGAATGGGTGAGGTCAACCATAGACAGTCTAAGGTTAAAGTTTTGGGGGTTTGGGAAAGAGCCCACAGAGTCAGAGGACTGGAGGCTAAAACATATGAAGAACGGTTGCAGGAACTGGATGTGTCTAGTTTAATGAAAAGAAGGATTATGGGAGACATGATAGCAGTCTTCCAATATCCCAGGGGTTGCCACAAAGAAGAGGGAGTCAAACTATTCTCCAAAGCACCTGAGGGCAGAACAAGAAGCAATGGGTGGAAACTAATCAAGGAGAGAAGCAACTTAGAACTGAGGAGAAATTTCCTGACAGTGAGGACAATTAATCAGTGGAACAGAAGTTGCCTCCAGAAGTTGTGAATGCCCCAACACTGCAAGTCTTCAAGAAGATGTTGGATAGCCATTTGTCCGAAATGGTATAGGGTTTCCTGCCTAGGCAGGGAGTTGGACTAGATGACCTCCAAGGTCCCTTCCAACTCTGCTATTGTATTGTATTGTATTGTATTGTATATCCTTCACCTATCTCCCACGAAGGGACCCAGGGCGGCGCACAGGAAGTATAAAATACAGATATACAAAATACATAATAAATATCCTAAAACCAAAATTAAACTAGAAAACCCTGTGCTAAAATGTTATTTAAAATCCCTCTGATTAAAACTGTGGTAATCTAAGACTCAGTCATTTATAGGATGGTTCACGCTAGGCCGGCTTGATGGAACAAGTGCGTCTTTAGGTGCTGGCGGAAAAGGCGGAGGTCCGAGGTGGTGCGGAGTTCGGGAGGCAGGTCGTTCCAGAGGGTTGGGCCCATCACAGAGAAGGCCCTTCCCCTGGGGGTCGCCAACCGGCAGAAGACCCTCTCTATGAGAGCGGATCGTCGAAGGGATGGGGCAGTAGACAGTCTCTCACATACAAGCAACATAGGACTCTTCAGAGACAATCTAGAGTGGAACAGTCAAACAAATGCAGATGATTCTTAAAGTGAGACAATTATAGCTTTGCTCAATATAATTGCATGATATAATTAATTATCATAAGTTAGAGAAGGGTCAGCAGTGGGCCAAAGTCAAATATGGACTTTGCGGTGTACATTAGTCTAAAGGGAAGCGAAATAATTTCAAGGAAAGCCCCAAAAAAAGTGCCAATAAACTGACTGAGAAAGAAACGGAGAAAGAAAGATGAGAAGTAGATTGATTTGAGGTTTTTTGGATCTAGAAGAATTATAGTAACATTATTTGTACCCCAAGAGAAATTTAGGCTTGCAATATTAGATTATTATAATCAAACTTTAATGAAATCCTTGGGTCTGAAGTTGCTGGCTGAGAAATGTATCCCACAGAGTGCAATACTCCATGTATGTATGTGTGTTTGTGTGTGTGTGTGTGTTCAGATTTGTGTGTTCACATTTCAAGTCCTGATTATTACTAAGGGACATACCTGATTATCCTTCTGTGATGCCTGGCCTGAAATTCTTATTATGAAATGCAGGATTTAGTTTATACAAGACGTAATAACTACAACAATGTAATTCCAATTTGTCTCGTATGTCTATAACCTTATGTCATCTGGAGCATCATTAGATGACCTTGATAGAGTTCAGACAAGTGTCAAGAGAGTGAGCAATTCGCATGTAATGCTCAATTACTACTGTAATGCTCTCTACATAGGGCTTCCCTTCAGGTGCACCCGGAGGCTCCAGTTAGTGCAGAATGCGGCCGCGCGGGAGATTTTGGGAGTCTCTAGACACTCCCATATAACACCTTTCCTGCGCGAGCTGCACTGGCTGCCTGTGGCCTTCCGGGTGCATTTCAAAGTCCTAGTGACCATCTTTAAAGTGCTCCATGGCATAGGACCTGGTTACTTGCAGGACCGCCTCCTGCCGCATACCTCCACCTGACCTGTCCACTCCCACAGGGTGGGCCTCCTTAGGGTGCCATCCGCCGGACAATGCTGGCTGGCGACTCCCAAGGAAAGAGCCTTTTCTGTGGCAGGCCCCACCCTCTGGAATGACCTGCGCCCCGACCTCCGCACAATCATGGACTTTCGCCTCTTCCATCGAGCACTTAAAACATACCTCTTCCATGCGGCCGGCCTGACATAGTTGTGTATATTGAATTTTTTGAATTTTTAGTTGGGTTTTAAACTAAGTTTTAACACGGACTACATTTATTTAATCTAATTTTAAACTTACTTGATATCTGTATATTTATATTTTTATTTCTTATTCCGGTGCACCGCCCTGAGTCCCATTTGGGAGAGAGGGCGGTATAAAAGTACGAACAAATAAATAAATAAAAATAAATGTGCCACCATTACTCAGGATATTTTCCACTATGGAAATCTAGCAACTTTAATTTTGTCCAAATTTTTTTTTAAAAAAAAGAAGTGGAAAAACAGCATTCACTGCTATTCTTCTTTTTCTAAATCCCCTATCTTGTAAACAAAGTATATGTTTTGTAAAAGGAAACACACACACACTGTGTTTTAAAAACTAAGTCTTGCAAAAAGAAAAGCAAACAACGATATCAATTCCGTTTTCTGTAAACCTTTCGAAATGTGGGTAGAACAGTAGGGGTTGTTTTAATTGGTTAGGTATTTTTATTTAGCATTGATCAAATCAACCTCTGCAAATGTTATGTTGGCCACATAAGGCCATCTCGCCAACCATTGTATAGCTCTGGTAAATAATTTCTTTGATTGCAATCAAAGCAGCTGTAAATGGAACCTGCAAGTCATTAGTTCAGTTGAGAGCGTGAAATGTTAAGATTCCTTTTTTTTTCTTTTCCCTTTTGGTCTAAAACATATCCTACTCGTTTGTCAAGAATTGGAACCCAGTGAAAATTTGATCTGTAGCAAAAACACCACCAAACTTACAATAAGCAGATCCCCTTGAAATCAACTCAACTGAAACTCAATTGTAATAAACAAGAAAAGCCTCTAGCTTTACATGGATAGTTGTTTTACAACACAATTTGATTTTTTTAAAATGTTAAAAAGGGAGGAGAAAAGAAATGAAAACCAGTTATGTTATTATCCAGAGTTGGTTACGATTCAGAAGCAGTTGACATACAGCTCTCATTTAATTTGCCTTTAGTGCTAATATGTTGATAAAGTTAATGCAAGTTAGGGATGTTTTAGATTCAATTCAATTCCCCCCAAAAATGGTTTGACGCCCATGGGGTGTGAACATCTGCTTTAAGGAGCTGCAGATAGGTGTTAACATTTACATGGCAATAGCACTTAAAGTTATACTCCACTTCATAGTGCTTTTACAGCCCACTCTAAGTGGTTGACAGAGTCAGACTATTGCCCCCAACAATCTGGGTCCTCATTTGACCCACCTCGGAAGGATTTATTTTTTATTTTTTATTTTATTAAATTTATATCCCGCCCTTCTCCAAACGGACCCAGGGCGGCGCACAGGAATGTTAAAATACATAGAAAACATACAAATGTAAAAAACTTATTCGATAAACCCTGTGCTAAAACCAAATTAAAATTCCCGAAGTTTAAAACTATCTAAAAGTCATTTGGGTTGCGCTAGGCCGGCTAGATGGAACAGGTGCGTCTTTAAGCACTTGCGGAAGAGGCGGAGGTCGGAGATGGTGCGGAGTTCAGGGGGTAAGTCGTTCCAGAGGGCTGGCCCCGCCACAGAGAAGGCTCTTCCCCTGGGTGTCACCAGTCGGCACTGTCCAGCCGACAGCACCCTGAGGAGGCCCTCTCTGTGAGAGCGTATCGGTCTGAGGGATGTATGGGGCAGGAGGCGGTCTCGCATGTAACTAGGTCCCGAGCCATGGAGCGCTTTAAAGATGGTCATCAAGACCTTGGAGCGCACCCGAAAGACCACAGGAAGCCAGTGCAGCTCGCGCAGGATAGGTGTTATGTGGGAGTGTCTAGGCGCTCCCGTAATCACCCGTGCGGCTGCGTTCTGGACTAGCTGCAGCTTTCGGGTGCACCTCAAGGGAAGCCCCATGTAGAGGATGGAAGCCTGAGTCAACCTTGAGCCTAATGAGATTTGAACTGCCAAATTGCAGGTAGCCGGCAGGCAGCAGAATTAGCCTGCAGTACTGCACTCTAACCACTGCGCCACTGTGGCTCATATGCTCAGATGCCTTGAAGCACCTTTTTAGAATGAAATCCAAGCCATCAAACAGGTCTTGTGTTATTTGAGCAATAACACACTGCAGTCCTCTTATTAATTTAATTTAATTTATTTAGATTTATAGAACCGCCCTTCTCCATCGAAATGGACTCAGGGCGGTGCACAGGAAATTAAAATCGATAAGTAACAATAAATACAGAAGAATTAAGAATAAATTAAACTAAAAGCCTGTGCTGTTCAGGGTCCCTTTAAGGGGAGGAGACTTAACGTCATCCCTCTCTGCCCTTCGACTCAACCCAGAGATCATCCAGACAGAGAACCAAATTAGGGCAGAGAGGGATGACGTTGAGTCTCCTCCCCTTAAAGGGACCCTGAACAGGAGCTGTGAGAATTAGTCTCTCATTTAAGAGTCCTGTAAATTGGCTGATGTATCAGGGATACCGGATAGCTCAAGGCATAGAGAGCTTGCCTCAAATGCTGGAAAGCCCTGGTTCAAATCCCAGTAGAAGGAGTATGGCCAGCTGAAGAAGGCTAATAAGCCTGAAATGGATCCATCCTGGTCTCTTTATTTTCTGTATACATATGTACATATGTATATAACATATATATATATATATATATATGTTTCTGATAAATGATTCTGGTTGCCTGCTAAACTGTTCAGATAAATATTATTGCAATATTTGCTTTTATAAAATGAAGAGAGAGATATTATTTAAAGTTCAAGCTTTCTAGTGTTAATTATGAAATTCAATTTGCCCCTAGAGATAAATCCAAGTAGAAAGCCTGTATATTTAGCTTCCTATGGAATTCTCTGCTGGAACCAAATGCACTGAAACTTTGTGAGAGCATCACAGGAAAAAAATTTGTGTGGGCAAAACCCCATCAGGGATTTGTCCTGAGGAAGCATATGAAAATGAAGATCAGCTGTGGAAGGGCACAACTTAGCCAAGAAAATATTTCAAGGATCTGTGTTCTAACTTCTTACACATTTTTTTAATGTACAACTTTAAAAATTCTCCTTGGGGATCCGTTGAATCAATGAAAGGTATTTCTGTGGGGTGTGTGTATCAGTGGTGGGATTCAAATAATTTAACAACCAGATCTCTGACCTAATGATCAGCTGGGTAGGCATGGCTTGGTGGTCATGTGACCGCGCGGGTGTGGCCAACTCAGTGTCACTCAAGTCGATGGGCGCTTTGCCTTAGCTGTGACAATGTCATAAGGGTTAACCAGAGAGGCAGTTTCTGTAAGCAGAGCAATAAAGATTAGTCTAGAAACAACACCAAAGTGTTTCCTACCTGCCTTCCTTACAGGATTAGCCCTGTAAAATGGAAAAAAAACGAAGTGAGATTTCTTCCAACAACCGGTTCTTCGACCTGCTTAACAACCAGTTCTCCCGAATAGGTACAAACTGGCTGAATCCCACCACTGGTCTGTCTGTCTATCTGCCTGCCTGCCTGCCTGCCTGCCTGCCTGCCTGCCTGCCTGCCTGCCTGCCTGCCTGCCTGCCTGCCTATCTATCTATCTATCTATCTATCTATCTATCTATCTATCTATCTATCTATCTATCTATCTATCTATCTATCTATCTATCTATCTATCTATCTATCTGCCTAGTGGCAATTACATCTGCCTCACATGTAATGCTTCCCTGGTTCGAAACCCAGTAAGGGTATGGCTAGCTGATGAGAGCTAAATAGCTCGAAATAGATCTGTCCTAGTCTCCCTTATTTATTTATTTAGCAGCACAAACGTAACACAAATGTAAACAAAAGGCAACGGAAAAAATAGCTTTTTGTCTGCATGGTCTCTTGTGATGTGCCAAAAGACAGAAAAGGAAAGCAGTATGCTTCCTCCCTTAATTGGGGCTTACCAGGGTGTTGTGACACAAGTATATACTTATCCTCCTGTCTCAGGTGATCAGGATAAGAACCAGTGGTCTAGTGGAAATTACAACTGCCTCACATGTAATATTTCCCTGGTTCGAATCCCAGTAAGGGTATGGCTAGCTGATGGGAGCCAAATAGCTTGAAATAGATCTATACTAGTCTCCCTTGTTTATTTATCAGCACAAACGTAAACATGTATGTATGTATGTATGTATGTATGTATGTATGTAGTGTCACAACACCCCGGTAAGCCCCAATATGGGAGGGAGCAGAACTGCTTCCCTATTTCAGAAAGCAGGGCTAAGAAAAGGAGGCAACAGTTATGTAAGAGGCAAGCTTGGAGGCCCTGAATTGGAATCAGCTGGTTGATGATGAATCAGCTCCCAAGAGAGCTTATAAGGAAGGCTTTGGGGAGGGGTCATTTGCAGGAAACAACAGTGACAACTCCTCATTGGAAATTCTGGTCAGTCACATCTGCAATTCTCTGTCTGTCTTTGTTACGTGAGTTAGGGCTCGCAACCAAGGAGATAGTGGCAAACAGCCACACTTGGGTGTGTCCGTCCGTGGGGCAGAACACAAAAGTAATCTTAGCGAAGTAACTATGGCGGGAGTAACTATGACTCTCTTAAGAAGGGCATAGTTGCAGGGTTCAGACGCCTCCCCGTGACAACCGCTGGATAAGGTAGCAATACCGAACTAAGATCTGAACCACCTATCTGCTCGACTTTATGCTTGGTAGAGAGATTGCTGCTCAAATGGTACACATATTTTTCAGTCCTAGCCCCCCTGGGCCCTTGGACTCCCGCAGCACAGATGGGAATGCCAGTAACACAGGCAATCTTCCCAGAGCAAACAATACTGGTCACTTGTGTGAATGTGGCGCGCAATTTAAGACCAAATGGGGCTTCGGCCAACACCGTTCCCACCACCACCCGGCGGAAATAAACGCCGAGCGCGTAGCCGCTTTGCCCTCTCAATTATGGCATTTGGTACTTGTTCATTTATTTGATAAATAAAGGAATCCATCACGCATGGCTGGCTGGGGAATTCTGGGAGAGGAAGTCCACATATCTTAAAGGTGCCAAAGTTGAGAAAAGTGATCTAGGTCAATCATGGATAACTGTAATGAATCATGGTCTCAATTGTTTGATATATTACGAATGTCTCTAATATTTGTTTCGTATCCTTGTACGTTTTTTTGTTCCTTGGTTTCTTTACTAGGTTTCTGCATTTTTTTCCTTAATTTTTGTTTAAGGTAAAATGAAAAAGAATCACAGGCTTAAAAAAATACCTAATTGGCCACTAAACCAGGGACAGAAGGGTCTTGCAAATTATATTCAATAAATTTTGAATATTAAACAAACGTTTCGAGGGGTTACTAAGAAGAGTTTTATACAAGGGTACCTTGTATACCAGCAGTGACTCTGCTAACACAGAGAAAGATTACAACCATCAAACTTTATTTAATTCTTTTATTTTATTTTTTTAGATTATGTGTTTTGAGTAAACAAACTATGAAGTCCCCATAGGGGAAAAAAAGGTGCGGGCTAGAAGTGTTTTCTATATTACTAATCAAGAAATAAAGATGTATTTGCCTAAAGGCAGGGATAAAAAATAATAACTTCTAATAATAATATGTACAGTCTTTCCACCCATATGCAGAGAAGAAAATTATTGCCAGAACCAAGTAAGTATCTGTCAATTAGTAGAACTACCCCCAAGAATGAGAAAAAAGAAATATTCAGTTCTTGCCATACACATCTTCACTAATTTGGATATTAACTTTATCAGCTTTTTACTGCCAGCTTTTCTTTTTATATGTTTTTTTCACCTCAGTTTCCAAGCTTATATCCCAAAAAATGTACATCATTATATAAGGGAATCCTCCAATTCCTTGAAAAATGAACCTTGGAACAATTCTATCTATATTCAGCATTCAAATTTTGAAAGCAAGAATTTAGTTATTTAGAATCTTTGGAATACTGAGATTCTACATATAAATTCGCTGTTCCTTCCTTGTCTTGGGAATTTTATTAGGCCCACAAAGTTTGTTTTTTTCCAGCTTAGTGCCATAAGGTTAAAAATAACCTGGGGCAAGAGTCATTTAGCCTTTTCTCCTTTCTCCTTTCATCAATCCAATCTGTGTCTCTCAAAATAAAATTTGCCACTGTGGTCACTGATTTTATATTTAATTTGACTTTTCTGTAAGCAAGTGTTTCCATTTTCGAAAGGGAACAAAAGATTAAAATGGTTGTCAATTTCAATGGATAGCATTTACCGTAGTTGAAATTTCCAAATGTATATTAAAATTAATAGAGCATCACTTAAAAGGTAGATGCCAACTTAATAATTGAAAATCAAATGTGAAAATCAAATATGAAAATCAAATGTCTTTAGGTCTATCTATCTATCTATCTATCTATCTATCTATCTATCTATCTATCTATCTATCTATCTATCTTACTATCTAGATTATATCTATCTAGATTATATCTATCTATCTATCTATCTATCTATCTATCTATCTATCTATCTATCTATCTATCTATCTATCTATCTATCTATCACTTAATATATTAAGTTGGCCATTTCTTGTCCATGTTCCTTTTTCCATCAAATATTTACTTAATCCTCTAAGGATAATCAGCGTTCGTTACAGTCACATGATAAACAAATATTCAATTTCATTGTGCATATGTTGTGCATTGACAATAAAGGTTTGATTTGATTTGAAACAATTATAATTTAGCTTAAATCTGAATCTGAAAAGAACCTTTAAAAAAAAGTTGTGCTTGGTTTTGGTCTGTCATAAAGCTCCCAGCTCATGCTGTGAAAGTATAACCATATCATTAAGAAACTGAATGTCAAATATTTCTTTTTTGGGAAATCATATTCGATTTCTTCCCCAAATAGTTTTAAAGAATCCATAAAGCAAGAAGGCTTTCTTGGAGAGAAAATTAATTAATTTGAGAAAAAATATACATACCTTGTATTTATTCCTCCGACATTCAGTTTTACAGTTTACCTTTGTAGTTAAAACATAAAGGCTTTCCATTTGCCTGCCAAAATATGAATATGGCTTTCTATAACCAGGTTCATAAGTTTCTTCCAAACTAAGGTCAAACAGTTTCTACAGGATGCATTAAAAACATATGATTAGTTTCAAGGCCGTAACTAATTTGCATAGTTTGGATACAAGTAATAGCCATATTTGACATATCATTTGTTCATTGTCTATCTGGGACCAGAACACAACTTGTGGGTCTCGTGATTATAGGGGTTTCAGTTAAGAGCTGTTGTCCCTTGTTAGGAAAGAATTTCAACCAACCAGTGGTGGGTTTCAAAAAAATTTAGAACCTCTTCTGTAGGTGTGGCCTGCTTTGTGGGAGTGGCTTGCCAGCCATGTGCCCAGGTGAGAGTGGCTTGCTGGCCATGTGATTGGGTGGGAGTGGCTTGGCAGTCATGTGACTGGGTGGGCATGGCCAACTTGTAAAATGTGGTGAAACTCACTTAACAATGCTCTTGCTTAGCAACCAAAATGTTGGCTCAGGAACTCTGGCATGTGAAGCACGCAAGTCTTAAATCTGTCAAGTTACAAGACCCTTGCGCCCCTAAGAAAAAAAACCCCAGGGGTGTTCAAACTTGACAGCTTTAAGACTTGTGGACTTCAACTCCCAGAATCCCTCCTCTCGCTCTTCATCTCGATGATGGGCGGATGGGTGGATGGAGGGAGGGAGCTGGAACCGGTTCTAAACGGCCCTGTAGATTTGTGGAACCTCTTCTATAGATGAGCTTAGAACTGGCAGGAACCCACCCCTAGTTCACAACCAACCTTTAAAACTTAGTATGGATTTTGTAGCAACCCAATCTAAAGAAGTGGTGTCCCTCCTTAAACTCAGATGGTAGAACGAGAACAGGACTGGAATCAAACTAGATCCATAATAGGGATGTATCAGCATGCTTGGTGAACCCTAAGGCATTCAGCATTATCCTGTCCCTCAAAACCCATCCAAAGAAGGTTTAAGTATGCTCCATGGTTGCCAGGAGCCACAGAATGTTAAGAACTGGAAGAGAAAAATGGAAAAGTGGAGCGGAGGAGAATTGGCTAGTAGATCTTGGAAGAGTAAGTTTAGCTGATGGAACCATGAACGGGAGCAGATCTGCTAGTGGTTAGGATACGTGGAAAACATCTTCCTGTAAACTCCAGTTCTGAATCTGGAAATCCTGGGAGACAACCACAGCCAAAATTGTGTGCTTTATTTAAGTGAAATAAACATGTGCCTAAGGGTCTTTTGTTTAAATAAGTGGGATGTGGAAGTGTTTAACTTTGACGGGATTGTGTTTATTCCATTTAAAATTACTTCATAAAGAGTGAAACTGTTTTTTTCTTACATTAGAGGGGGAAAAAATAAAGCTGAAACTTCAGAATAATGCTTTTAGTTTTTTTCCAGTATAATACACAATATCTTGCATACGTCTTAAGTCTTATGTTGCCATCAAGCACTAATCTTGTTTTTCAACAATGAAGCAAAACTAAAGCATGCATTTTAAATATCATTTCATACAAATTCTGATACATTTGTATTAAGCGACATTTGTTTGACGCCCTATTTAGAATATTTAAAATTAAATAAATAAAATGTATTTAATGATACACAATACCAAGATGTAACACATAATGCCAGTAACAATTTGTAAAAAGTTTATGAAAGTAGTAATTTATGGATATGGTGAAAGGGAAAATAAAATTGAAAAAACCCCACATGCTAACCCACAAAAGATTGACTCATCTTCATCATGCTCTCCCACCAAGTGACTTCATATTATTCAGTCAGTCCTTGGAGATCTTGCAACTTATATGTTTGAAAAAGTTTACATTGGAAAACCAGATTGGTTTATTTCAGTGAATGTCCTGTTTTAATTCACACGTTTTTAAAAATAATTGTATTAAAAGTTTAAAGATAAAACGAATACAAACCAACAAAGGAAGAAAGAAGAAATCTTGTTTCTTTAGCTATTTTCCCTACAGAGATATTCTAAGTAGGTTAAATATCTATGGGTTCACTGGTTATACTGATTGGAAAAAAATGAGAGAGAACGATTTTGCTCACATCTATGTTAGGGAAGCTGATATTTCCACTTTCTCACAAAATGTAGATTTTTGGGGGGGTTCACATTCTGTGCCTTGGTAAGGCCACACTTGGAATACTGCATACAGTTTTGGTCGCCACGATGTAGAAAAGACGTGGAGACTCTGGAAAGAGTGCAGAGAAGAGCAACCAAGATGATTAGGGGACTGGAGACTAAAACATATGAAGAACGGCTGCAGGAGCTGGGTATGTCTAGTTTGATGAAGAGAAGGACCAGGGGAGACATGAGAGCAGTCTTCCGATATCTCAGAGGACGCCACAAAGAAGAGGGAGCCAAACTATTCTCCAAGGCACCTGGGGGCAGGACAAGAAGCAATGGGTGGAAACTAATCAAGGAGAGAAGCAACTTAGAACTAAGGAGAAATTTCCTGACAGTTAGAACAATTAACCTCTGGAACAGCTTGCCTCCAGAAGTTGTGAATGCCCCAACCCTGGAAGTCTTTAAGAAGATGTTGGATAGCCATTTGTCTGAAATGGTATAAGGTTCCTGCCCACGCAGGGGGTTGGACTAGAAGACCTACAAGGTCCCTTCCAACTCTGCTATTGTATTGTATTATTGTATTGAAGCTGATATTTCCACTTTCTCACAAAATGTCGATTTTTTGGGGGGTTCACATTCTGTTCCCAAGCTGCCCTCAGCCATGGTTCATTTTTCCAACAATCCATAACTATGCAGCTGATTATATAGATATAAAATGGTTGAGCGTACTGTAATTCAGGCATGTATTCTTGCAAACCTACGGATGCTTATATAATATTTTGTCTTCACAGAGGCAGAAGTACACGGAGGAGGCTTTGAATAAGCAGAAATACACATAACTGGGAAGTGAGATAAACAGAGAGAAAATGTAAAGTAATTGAAGACACATTGGTGCATTTTTTGAAAAGAAATGTCTTGTTCGTTAATCCACCCTTCAATCATATCTCCTGTTTACAAGAAGGAATAGAACAATTAAAACAAAGCAGAAGAATATAAAAAGGCCACTAAAGTAGCAGCACAAAATGTTGAATAATGCTAACATTTATCTTTAAAAGCATGCAATAAATAAAGGGTGTTTTTTAAAATCTTTTAACAAAAAAAAAGTCAAATTATGTGGGGCCTAATTCAAAAATTTGCCAGAATGCCCCCATTAAAGTTTTTTTCTCTCTGTTACCACGTTAGACTGCAAATAAAACATGTAGGAGGCCTTTTACGGTATTTAGCTTTAATGTACATTATGTGTATATCAGTGGTGGGTTTCAAATTTTTTTAGAACCTACTCTGTAGGTGTGGCCTATTTTGTGGGCGTGGTTTGGCAGTCATGTGACAGGGTGGGAGTGGCCACCTTTTAAAATGTGATGAAACTCATTTAACAACGCTCTTGCTTAGCAACCTTCCTTCCTTCCTTCCTTCCTTCCTTCCTTCCTTTCCTTTCCTTTCCTTTCCTTCCCGTTGGGTCACTGGCAGCGCCGGGCCAGATTTACTTCCAGGTACGCCGGTGGAACCCCCTCTCACCGGTTCTCTAAATTTCACCAACCGGCTCTCGCAAGTAGGTGCGAGCCTGCAGAAACCCACCACTGGTGTATATAGATACAAGCCAGGGTAGGCTTCTGGGGGTTCGCATTTCTAATTAATTGATCAATTTTTACTCACTCCTTCCATCATTTTCTAATAAAACATCTTTTTCTTCTCCAGAATGAACTAACTAGGAACTTTTTCTCAAGAGTTTGTCTAATATGATTTTTAAAATAATATGTCAACATTGTCAATTTCCATTTGAAGTGGTGACCCCAAACTTGGTCTCTTGAGTATTGTAGATTTACTTGCAACTCTTCTTCTTTCAATAGCACATAGGGGCTTGTAATTAAACCATCTTTATAATGGGAACTGTGGTGATGGGATTTATATTCCAAAATTACAATTAAGACTTAAGTTGTTTGTGTTGTCAAATGCCTGTGATTTGATCATTTTCAGCACTGGCTATTACTTTTTCTAATAGCTTGAATAATTTGTTCCTCTCGCTCCTGTTTTGTGACATCTTTGGTAGATCTCTAAAGTGAATTGTTTTGTTTAAATGTCCTCAAAAATAAGTTGCAATCTCTGTTTGGCTTGGATACCATCCTTATTCTTCTATTCTGTTCTTTATCTCCCTCTTGTGGTCAAAGAACAAATCTTTTTTTAAAGCTTTTTGTAGATCAGCTGGTATCTCCTGACCAATCGGAATCCATTAAAACTCTTTAAGATTTTAGCTTCCCATAGAAAACAATCCAAAAGTGCAAATCATAACTGTCAATGTCAAAGAAAGATGGCAAATTCATGAAAATGATAAAACGAAACCACAACTTTTTAAATCCTTATGTTGCTCCATCCAACTGAGAAAGAATAAAGATTCATCATTTTAGCTCACCTCTGGCAACCCTCTTTCTCCTCGTTGCCCAACAAGTGATGTCCCCAAAGTTGCACAGATCTTCAAAAAAGCAAAAGGCATGACTTACTGTCCAGTTTTTTTTAATTTAAATTAAATTTATACCCCGCCCTTCTCCAAACGGACTCAGGGCGGCGCACAGGAATACTAAAATACATACAAAACATCTAAATTTTTTAAAAAACTTATTCTAATAAAAAACCTGCGCTAAAACCAAATTTAAAAACCCCAAATTTAAAAACTATCTAACAGTCAGTAATGGAGGTTACGCTAGGCTGGCTAGATGGAACAGATGTATCTTCAGACACTTGCGGAAGAGGCGGAGGTCGGAGATGGTGCGGAGTTCAGGGGGTAAATCGTTCCAAAGGGCAGGGCCCGCCACAGAGAAGGCTCTTCCCCTGGGTGTCGCCAGTTGGCACTGTCCAGCCGACGGCACCCTGAGGAGGCCCTCTCTGTGGGAGCGTATCGGTCTGAGGGATGTATGGGGCAGGAGGCGGTCTCGCATATAACTAGGCCCCGAGCCATGGAGCGCTTTAAAGATGGTCGTCAGAACCTTGAAGCGCACCCGAAAGACCACAGGAAGCCAGTGCAGCTCGCGCAGGATTGGTGTTATGTGGGAGCGTCTAGGCGCTCCCGTAATCACCCACGCGGCTGCATTCTGGACTAACTGCAGCTTTCGGGTGCACCTCAAGGGAAAGTTGAGAACTAAATTCCAAAACAGCTGCTTTATCAACCACAAAATAATTGCAGCCCTGCCTCCCAGCTTATGGGCAAATTCCCCAGGCTAATTTGGAGCCAGAGGTGGCCTACTGCAGGTTCCCAAGGGTTCGGGACAATCCATAGCTAACATTATGGCTGGTTCGGAGGACCTCCAAATCCTACCCCTGGCTTCCCATAGTGCAGGAGGCCAACTAGGCCACGCCCACCATGGCCATGCCAACCCAACAACGGGCAGAGAACCCGTTGCTGAAATTTTTGAAGTCCACCCCTGTTCGGGGCACCACTTCCTAGTCTCCTTGCAAATCACTGCTATATGGAAGATCTGGTGCAGTGAGCCTGGGACTTTCCCTAATCCAGCATAGTCATATAAACTTAGGGAACTAGAGGTAGAGCTCTCACCTTCCAATCAAGGAGGTTGTGAGTTCGATCCTAGGTAGAGGCAGATGTAGGGTCTCCTGCTTGGGCAGGGGGTTGGACTAGACGACCTGCAAGGCCCCTTCCAACTCTGTGAATCTGTGAATCTGTTAACTCAGTTCTCTTGTTTGTAAATTGAAAAAACTTTAGTCGAGAGAGAATTTTGTAGACCTGTCAGACAGTCATCTTCACTGAGAGCCCAAGTTACTTTATATTACGTAAAAAAGTGCCTATGGTCATTCCTTCTCTATATATATACCTACTCCGAAAGAAATCCTATTGAATTCAAGAAAATTCCCTGTTAGATAAGCATGTGTATTAATTTTGTACTGTCCTCATGGCTTGGGGGGAAAAACTTTCTGGAAATATCTGGATGCGCAGTATTGAGAGCCAGATGCTGGACTAGATGGACACTTTGGTTTGGCCAAGAAAGTGTCTTATTATATTCGTGGAATTGCCAACCTCTCTAGCACATCTGGACGGTATTAATTCAGCTCATAGTTTTCTTTATTTGCATTTTTTGAACTTTGAGATGGAATATCACTCAATTATTAAGTGAAAGTTTCGACATATCTAGATATTTAACGCATCACCTCAAAATGCGTATTGTTTTGGCTCAAAATATTGCTTGTTTTAAAATGAAAAAAAAAAAGTCAAAATGTGTCTTTACATCACTGGCTGGCAGCTTAATTACTTTTTACTTTCTTTTACTTTTATTAGATTTCTATCCCACCCTATCTCCCGAAGTGGGACTTAGGGCGGCGCACAGGAATTTAAAAATCCAAAAATACAAACAATTATTTTCACTATTTTTTTTTAAAAAAAAATCTGGGTGTTGCACATGATTTATAATTTCCTATGGAAGGAGTGATGCCCAAAGGAAGTCTGAAAAAGATATGTTATTTGGCCTTTTGGGAGATGTAAAAGAAATTTCCAGGCTCCCTTTGAAGCCCTGGAAATGAACAAAATGTTCTTGATATTAATCTTGAAAATACGTTATTTTACATCACCAGGGTATATACCACAGGTAGTTCAGGATACATATTTCTTCTGCACCGAGACAGTTGAAGACTTTTTTGCCTATTAACACTATTAGACTGAAAAAAGGGGAAAAAATATTATAAACTTTTAAAGGCAAGGTCATTACAGTATTCAGTAGGGGCTGCTAATGCTGGATTTATGGTATTTTTAAAAGTACTATACATTAACCCTCCCAGGAGGTTAATAATTACTTAGCAGAATTGAAACTGGTTAGAACTGCAAGCAGAGTATATTCATTTTTATATAATAATGGAGAGTTTTAAACATTTGAAAAATGGAAAAATCACAACGTCCATATGGGATCTCAAAGATACGGTAAAGATTAATTCCAGAGTTTTTATTAATGTGCAGCATATTCCAACATCCTCATGAAGTTCTAGGATTACATTTGTTTTCAATCCAGGCAACAGCTCACAGGAGATTACTTCTTGTAGATCTATTTCATCACTTAACGTATACTATAAATTATATGTCAAACTATTCCGTCTTAAATGAATTATAGGTAATATTATATATGTAGATGAATCTGGGTTTATTCCAAAGAGAAGAATGGCTAGCTCAGTGATAAAAGTATGAAATATAAGATATTTTGTAAAGGTAATTAAATTTTCCTATTTATATGTTATCTCAATAAAGTATAATCCTTTGACTTATGTGGAAGGGGTTATTTCTGAAAATAATTTTGAAAAATTTAAATTTGAACACAATTTTTGGACAATGATAGGTCATATACATATACATGTAATCTGTGTTCTGACAGACAAGCACAACTCAAAACGCACTGACAATGTCTCTTTTGAATGGTGATGAAACATTTGCAACCAAATAACCAAGCTCAGACCTCAAACCAACAGAGATAGGTAGGTAGGTAAGTGATAGATAGATAGATAAATGGATAGATAAATGGATAGATAAATGGATAGATAGATGGATGGATGGATGGATAGATAGATAGATAGATAGATAGATAGATAGATAGATAGATAGATAGATAGATAGATAGATAGATAGATAGATAGATAGGAGCTTTAGAGGACTTAATCTTGATTTCTTATTCTAAAATTAATTGGGATAAATTTAAGTCTCCACACATCATTCCCACGCCTTTAGACGTGTGACAGTTTAAAGATTATCTTTTGATTTAAAATATATCACGATTTTCTTTCTCTTTGATCTAAAGACAATATTGTTAATCAATACAAAGCATTAACAAAACTGAATAAATTTCTTCCCTTTACAATGATTTTAGATAAGTATAGGTGTGTATACGTTTAAATAAAAATGTTCCAGCAGCTCTGTTAAAATATCTCCCTCTTGATAGTTCTACCAGATGTTTCATAATGCTAGACACAAGACCATTTGCCTCCTTCTGCCTCTCAGGAGAAAAGAAAGAAACTGGCTTAGATTCAGAAGCCCTCGGGTTTGAGATTACGTAGCCTAGGCATTCTTTCGCATCATGTTCACTCAACGAGAATATTGGATTCTTCATAAGCAATCCCTTTTCTGTTTTCTATTCTTTCCCTCTTTAGCTTGATATTCAACACATTGCACATTTCACTTGATTTATTATTTATTTTTCAATATATTTATACCCTGTGCCTTTTGTTTTCTAATCCAAATGGGCTACAAGGTCCAAGTAAAAAAAAAAATAATTCCAATATATAAAATTAAAACTATATCTTCTTCACAGTATTGAGTAATTTTAAGGCACTTTGTATCCTTATCATAGGCAGTGAAGGTATAACCATGTTATCAGCAGAACTAAAGTACGTCTAGCAGCTACTTTAAACATTACATTTTAAAACATATTCTACATCTGAGTTTACATAAGGATTAAAGAGTGATGATTCAAGGACAAATCTTTGCTAACACCATACTGATTTACAATACAATAGCAGAGTTGGAAGGGACCTTGTAGGTCTTCTAGTCCAACCCCCTGCGTGGGCAGGAACCTTATACCATTTCAGACAAATGGCTATCTAACATCTTCTTAAAGACTTCCAGGGTTGGGGCATTCACAACTTCTGGAGGGAAGCTGTTCCAGAGGTTAATTGTTCTAACTGTCAGGAAATTTCTCCTTAGTTCTAAGTTGCTTCTCTCCTTGATTAGTTTCCACCCATTGCTTCTTGTCCTGCCCCCAGGTGCCTTGGAGAATAGTTTGACTCCCTCTTCTTTGTGGCAACCTCTGAGATATCGGAACACTGCTATCATGTCTCCCCTGGTCCTTCTCTTCATCAAACTAGACATACCCAGCTCCTGCAACCGTTCTTCATATGTTTTAGCCTCCAGTCCCCTAATCATCTTGGTTGCTCTTCTCTGCACTCTTTCCAGACTCTCCACGTCTTTTCTACATCGTGGCGACCAAAACCGTATGCAGTATTTTAAGTGTGGCCTTACCAAGGCATTTAACCCATTATATATCATTGGGGCTGTGACTGATCCTCAGTTTACACTTCAGCAGCCACTATTGTTTATCAGTGTTGATAGACTGTAGTTTCTTCTACAATATCTCTATGAATAAACAAGTGAAATCAAATGTAAAGTCTACAAAAAGGCACATAAAGAGAATCTTTAGATCCATGAGATCTTTAGATCCACGAGATTGTCCTACGATAAATCAACCTGTTCTAAATCCTGCTTACTCCACTGTAAGGATACCGTTGTCTTCAATCCAATCATAAAAATTTTCATATAATTGCTTAGTTCAGATTTTTACTTATTGCATTCAGGAGATGGGGCATTAATTAATAGGGACTTTCTTCTGCCTTTTTAAAATGTTGATGGGCTTCTTCTTTGTGTGTGTTTGTATGGAACATTTTTTTTTTCATATTTATCGACCAACCTCCTGTTAATCTTTGGGCCCATCATTCTGTATTGGGTTTTTTATTGTTTAAAATTGTATTATAAAATGCAAATAATACATTAAAGAATAGATATTTTCTGTATATGATGATAAACTGTAAACTGGAAATTGATAACACTACAATAATTTTAAAACTTTAAAGATAAGGGAAATGGTTTATATCAGTGTTAACTATAATTCTGAGGTGTTAATGAACATGAGGTTGCTTGAATTGTACAATTAAAGATAAGGGTGGTATTAATAGACTATTGCAAAATGCATTTAATTATTTTGTAATTTAATTAGGATTCCTGTCTTCAACCTGATTCTTAATATTGAGGGGTCCACGTATTATTATTTATTGTTGCTTATGAATATTTGAAAGAGAACAAAAAAAGTAACATTACTTTTAAAGACCTCAGTGGGAATAAGGGGTTTTTCGGTCCTTCAATTGCTCAGTTAGTTGTTTTGATTCCTGGTAGATAAAGTGTGCAATTGTGGAAGCATTTCAGAAGTTATTGCGTCCTCTAATAAGACACTTGATTATGCTGTTTTGTGGGATATAACAACTGAAAGTTGGTTTCACACATAATTGCTATTACATGGGAATCAATTTTTGGACCTGGGTTTTGTAACTCATGACAGCAAAACGTGCTTGAAATTGTCAATTTTGCAGCCTCAGTCAAATGAAGCCAACTTTCTCTGATTGCTTCCTTTTTGTAAAAAGAAAAAAAAAGAAGATTTCACAGTCAAATAAAATTAATTTTAGAGAAACCCCATTGTGTAAATATAACTAATACGTTTACTTAGACTGTACTCCTGGAATAAGCTGACCATGATCCCTGGTGGCACAGCGATTATAAGGCAGTACTATGGGCTAACTCTACTCACAACCTGGAGTTCAGTACCAATGGGGCTCAAGGTTGACTCAGCTTCTGAGGTTGGTAAAGTGGAGAAGCCAGATTGTTGCAATCAATATGCTGACATTGTAAAACACTATGGTGCAGTAGATAAATCTAAGTGCTATTGCTATCTTGATCTATTTGGCCTTACTTAGTATTTTACAAAGGGTAACATGCATTTATTTATTTATTTGACTTATATCTCGCCCTTCTCCAAAAGGACCCAGGGCGGCGCACAGGAATTTAAAAGACATACAAAATCGTAATACAAAAATTTAAAAATCTATTAAATGCCTGTCCTGCGCTAAAAACTAATTAAAATCCCCCAAATAAAACTATCTATACTAGTCCCAGCGGAGGTTATGTTAGGCCAGCTTGATGAAAGAGGTGTGTTTTTAAACACTGGCGGAAGAGGCGGAGGTCGGTGATGGTACGAAGGTCAGGGCGTAGGTCGTTCCACAGGGCAGGGCCCGCCACAGAGAAGGCTCTCTCCCTGGGTGTCACCAGTCGGTATTGTCCGGCCGACGGCACCCTGAGAAGGCCCTCTCTGTGGGAGCGGATCGGTCTAAGGGATGTATGGGGCAGGAGACGGTCTCGCATATAACTAGGCCCCGAGCATAAGGTTGCACTGCTAAATAACTGGATATACTGTACACACTGCTCTTTAATTCAGTTGGAAATATTTCTACAAAAAACATATCCTTAAACAAAAAGTGAAGTAAACATTGTGAATTATATGCAATCCTCAGCATTCCCAATATTTGTATCTGATTTCAGATCAAGGAGGAATGGAGAAAAAGCTGCTGGCCAGATGTCCCTAAATATTAACTCCCAAGTATTCGAATTTTAATTACAATATTTCCATACCATTTTAAAAGAAAATAATTTGTGCAGCATGCAAAGGAATTGGGGGGGCAAAAAAAGAAGAGCCATGGGATAAACTTTTGGATGAGGGTGTATGCAAAACCATCATTTCATTCATTCATTCATTCATTCATTCATTCATTCATTCATTCATTCATTCATTCATTCATTCGACTTATTAACCGCCCCCTCTCCCCAGAGGGACTCAGGGTGGTGCACAGGAAAATTAAATAATAATAATAATAATAATAATAATAATAATAATAATAATAATAATAATAATAATAATAAATTTAATTTGTTGACCGCTCCCTCTCCCCGAAGGGACTCAGAGCGGTGCACAGGGCAAATAAAACAATAAATATACACACATAATAAAAACAGATTAAATGATATCCCTGCGCTAAAAATTCCCAGTTAAAAATTACTAAAATCCCCATCTAAAATTATTAACAACCCCATAGAAGGGAGACTACCCTAGGCCGGCCAAGCAGAACAGATATGTTTTTAGTTTTAGACGGAAGGAGCGGAGGTCCGTGGTTGTTCTAATGTCGGGGGGAAGGTCGTTCCAGAGGGCTGGGCCCGCCACAGAGAAGCCCCTTCCCCTGGGCGTCGCCCGCTGACAAAGTCTAGTGGACGGCACAAGAGAAGTCCCTCTCTGTGTGAGCGAATAGGCCGTGTGGATGTATGAGGCAGGATCCGATCCCACATCACAATAAATACATAAAATCAAAGCAGCTCCTAAGAAAAAAGAATCAGTTAGTACAGGAGCCAGCAATCTGTGGCTCTGGAGCCGCATATGTCTCTTTCATCCCTCTGCTGCAGTTCCGTCACCGGTCGATGCCACAATTTTGAGAGGAGCTTTTGGTGGTGGTGGGGTGGGGCGAGAAGCACAGTGTGCCAGGAGAAGAATCTATGGCAAGGGGAGGGTTTTCCTGTCGTTTCCACAATTTCAGTTATGACAGGAAAAGAGAAGTCCCTCTCTGTGGGAGCGAATCGGCCGTGCGGATGTATGTGGCAGGATCCGATCCCGCAGATAGCTAGGTCCCGAGCCATGGATATAACAGCCATGGATATAACATTATATAACAGTTCAGTGTCTGAACGAGACATAGAGACTATTAGGGGGAAACCATCAGGACTAGAAAAGGCGATTGACTTTCAAAACACAGACAAATCTCATTGACCTCCTTTTCTATCACCTTGTGTTGCTTTCCTAGAACGTCAAGCCAAGTCTAGGGACATAGAAGTCATTCATTGTGTGACCCACATTTGATTTTAGTTTTGATTTTATTTCATTTCAGGAAACATGGCTGAGAGAGGAACTAAAGCTGGAGGGACATTATGCAATTTTGTTGGATTCAGTTGCTTCTCCATTTGGAGGGCTCCCAAGGGGAAGTTTGGCTATATTAATTTTCATCAAATTGAAAGCACATTGCATTAAGCGCAGCACATTTGAGAATGTGGCAGTATCAGTCCTAGTTAAGCTGTATCCCTATTCCCTTTTGTCTGATAAACCATGTACGTACTTCCTTATAAAGACACCACTTCAAGATTCAGATTTAAAAGATTGCATGTATGATTTGGGAACAAAGTATACAGACGAATTGGCCATCAGAAGAGCAGATTTTAACTCAGGATTAGGACCCAATTCCAAAACTATTCTCCAAGAAATCACTCAATTGCATCATTGGATCAACACTAATGTAAAGATGGAGGCTTTTGTATGACATCTATATAAATAAAAATCACTAATCTCAGAAAGTACTGCACCGATCGGAACCAAATTTTCACACAATGTTGCTAAGAAAGGGAGTAACAATCATACATAACATTTTGTGTGGCTGGCACACGTGTGTCATGTGCAACCAGCACAAACGTAAAAGGTACACACTTCTCAGGTTTTCACCTCCCTGTAGCTCCTCCCACCCGGCTGCTTCTTATGATGCATCACGCACACACCCCTCACATTTCCAACGGTCGTTTCCTCAGCAACCGAATAAGCATCCAACATACCCTCACACATGGTGGGTCCCTGCCCACCACCCACATGTCCATCGCATGATCCAATCAAGCACCATCCAAAACAGGAAATACCACCCAGTCACCTCATCACAGCTGCAGGGCAAGGTGGCCTTGACTATCTGAGAAAGAATGTTATTATGACTATATATCACCCACACTCTGTATAATCCCTCCTCCCATTTTCCCACAGTAGAAAATGTGACAGTCCTGAAGTCCCATGGGAAAAAGATAGACTGAGCTAAAACTCACACTTTTGCCAGGTTTGAAATCACGGATGATATCATACATCCCCTCTTTTGACTTTTATGCTCTCTAAAAGACCTCAAAGTAATTGGTGGAAAAAGTCACCAACCCCACCAAAAAAACTCTTAATACATGCAAGGTTCTCTTTCAAAAGAAGCATTACAATTTTTTTGTTCATGAACGACAAAAGTGATGTATGAGATTTCATCATGCCAAAGCCTCTCCTCAACTTTGGCCTTCGGTTGTGGGACCAGCCACAATCCGGGGAATTATTTTCCAAGATTTATATGGAAGGGAGGATTTACAAGATGCTGAGATGGATTTAGGGGGAGAGCATCCGCTGACCATTCCAGTTTCAGCGCCCGAAGTACATAAACTAATGAATTAAAACTTCAGCAAAGCTCCAGATCTGGATTTAATTTGCCTTGAACTGATATGAACCTACTTCGTGGGCTGCAGTTTTTCTCTTATATTTTATAATACAGCCACATTTCTAGACACTGTACACAGCCATGATTACTCTTTATCTGACATGAAGGAGGGGGGAAAAAGATAATCTAGCAATCTAGCCAGGAAGCCTGCTTAACATAATTACCGTATTTTTCGGAGTATAAGACGCACCTTTTTTCCTCTAAAAAGAGGCTGAAAATCTGGGTGCGTCTTATACATCAAATACAGCATTTTTCTGCCTCCTGAAACCCCTCCCCTTCACCAAAATGGCCACGTGCATGCCCTTATGGAGGCTTCCAGAGAGCTCCTGGGGGCTGGGGAGGGCAGAAATGAGCAGAAAACAGGGTGTTTTTGCCCCCCCCCAGCCCCCAGCAGCACTCTATAAGCTTCCATAAGACTATGCATGCTATTTTTTGACCAAAAAAAGGCCCCTTTTCATGAAAAAAAACCCAGGCTGTTTTTCCTCATTTTGCCCCTCCCAGGAGCACTCTGCAACCCCCCCCCCCAATTCTTATTATGCATGTTACATTGTACTTTCCATTACATGCTGTTTTCTTTATGAAATCTGGGCCTGTGGCATGTAATAAACTTTTATTAATTGACTGTATTTCATTTGTTACTTCAGGGGTCTCCAACCTTTGCAACTTTAAGTCTGAAGGACTTCAGCTCCCAGACTTAACTCTGGGAGCTGAAGTCCTTCAGACTTAAAGTTGCAAAGGTTGGAGACCCCTGGCCCAGACCCTGACACTGACAGCTTTGCTGGCTGGAGAAGTCTGGGAGCTGAAGTCCTTCAGACTTAAAGTTGCAAAGGTTCGGAGACCCCTGTGTTACTTGATGCAGTAATGCTGGATTCTGCACTATTTTTCAAGACCTTGATTACAGCTAAAAAGGTCATTATAATTCAATGACTTATTTCCAGGACCTCTGAAAGATTTGTACCAGGTCATTATCTTAATATCAACGGTAATATTTTCCATCCATATTTATTCAATAAGTTTTTATTCAATCTAATATGATCTCCCATCATAATCATTATTGAGTTATGACGTAATGGCTGGATTGTTGTGGACATTAAGTTCTACGATTCCTAGAAAGCTATTTCCTTAATCACAACTAATACACAGATGCTCGGAAGCACAGTTCTATTGAGAGAACTCCCTCCCACTGTGATTGCTGCATAGATCTACATTGGTGTTCTCAAATCTTTTTTGCATTTTGGGCAGGCTTTTTGGTAAGGCTTAAATCTCTATTTAAGAAAAATTGAAAGGCAACAATTCCCTAAAAATTGGATTAAGCTTCAGGAATCAGCATTACAGGAATCAGCTGCAATGGCTGCCTGTGGTCTTTCGGGTGCGCTTCAAGGTGCTAGTTGTCATCTTTAAAGCGCTCCATGGCACGGGACATAGCTATCTGCGGGATCGGATCCTGCCCCATACATCCTCACGGCCGATTCGCTCCCACAGAGAGGGACTTCTCTGGGTGCCGTCCACTAGACTGTGTCAGCGGGCGACGCCCAGGGGAAGGGCCTTCTCTGTGGCGGGCCCAGCCCTCTGGAACGACCTTCCCCCCCGACATTAGAACAACTACGAACCTCCGCTCCTTCCGTCAAAAACTTAAAACATATCTTTTTTGCTTGGCCGGCCTAGGTTAGTCTCTACCTTTAAGGGCGTTAGGGAATGCTAGTTTTAATGTGGGGATTTTAGTGCAGGGACAACCAAATTTAATTCATTTTTATTCATTGTATCTATCTTTGTATGTATATTTTATAGTATTTTTAATTTTTCCCTGTGCACCGTTCCGAGTCCCCTTGGGGAGAGGATGCGGTATATAAAATAAATTTTATTATTATTACTATTATTATTAAAATTTAGCTTATGGTATTTGCATTTTACTGTTGCTGGCATATTTTTAAGATATCCCATTCCAGGTCTTCAGTCTTTCAACACGATAGCTTTACCTCACTACTAGTGTTGATTAGACAAATACACAGTTAAAGAACAGATAGCACTATTAATCACCAAGAATAGTGTGAATAGTGTATGATATTCTAGATCTCTGAAGTGTCTGGAGATGAACTTATTTTTCCTGTTTCAGCAATCATATGGTATAGGAAGAATGTTTAGATTAATTAACACTATTTCACTAGCAAAATGGAAGTTCTACGTAGGATCATTTTTTTAATGGCTTTGCCTTTGTTTCTTAACTTTTAGAGGCTTTTATATTCTCCTCTTACTAGTAGAGGAAATATTTATGGTAGAACAATTAATTATGGAGGCTTCAAGTTACTAGTAGAGGAAATATTTATGATAGAAGAATTAATTATGGAGGCTTCAAGTTACTAGTAGAGGAAATATTTATGGTAGAAGAATTAATTATGGAGGCTTTAAGTGACAGTAGGTGAGTGTCAGCAGTGGTGGGATTCAAATTTGTTTTACTTCCTCTTCTGTGGGTGTGGCTTTGTGGGTGTGGCTTTGTGGGCATGGCAGGGGAAGGATACTGCAAAATCCCCATTCCCTCCCCACCCCGCTAACCTGCTTTCCAGTTCTGTTCTCCTGTTCAGAGCAGCAAAAGAAGATTGGCTTAGAGGCTGGGAGGAAGCGAGGGCGTGGCCAGCCTATTTGCTGGTTCTCCAAACTACTCAAAATTTCTGCTACTAGTTCTCTAGAACCTGTCAGAACTGGCTGAATACCAGCTCTGAGTGTCAGGAAAATAAAGGATCTTTGGATTTTCTATTTCCTCAAACACTGCGTGACTACTCTTTCTCCTTAGCAAATAATGAAATGTCGACTTCAGACAGAAAAGGGAATTTTTCTACAGCTGGGAACTGGTTAATGTTTTCCATCGAAAAGAAGATCTCCTGCATGTCGGTCCCAACTAGAACTACATAGTGTATTCACAATCTTTCTTGTGTCTATCCAAATAGAGTTTTGGGAATGTTATTTTATATGCATTGCACATTTGCAAAAGAATCTGTCAGATCCCTGCAGATATACATTTAAAATTTGGGACATTTATCTCCCTCATGTGAAGAATCTGCTTAAGCCCTTTGCTCTGTTTTACATCCTGCTAATGCTGAGAATCAAGATATCTGAATGGTGATTTGGAGAGTCTAGTGGAATCCTCTTTTGCAGCAATTGGTCTTGTGCAGTGTTGAAGGGTTTTTTTGCCAGTAGGATATGAATGCCCCAACCCTGGAAGTCTTTAAAAAGATGCGAGACCGCATCCTGCCCCATACATCCCTGCGGCCGATTCGCTCCCACAGAGAGGGACTTCTCCGGGTGCCGTCCACCAGGCAATGCCAGCGGGCAACGCCCAGGGGAAGGGCCTTCTCTGTGGTGGGCCCAATCCTCTGGAACGACCTACCCCCCGACCTCAGAACAACCACGGACCTCCGCACCTTCCGCCAGAAATTAAAGACACTCCTGTTCCATCAGGCCGGTTTGGCCTAAGTTATTTACCTAGCCTTCAGTCTGTATTATAAATTGTTTTAATTGGGTTTTTAAATGGATTATGTTTTAACTTTCTAAATTTTAGCACAGGGATAACCTATTTAATTCGATTTTAATTATTTATATTTTGTACTGTTTGTTTTAACTTCCTGTGCACCGCCCCGGGTCCCTTCGGGGAGAGGGTGCGGTTATATAAATTTAATAATAAATAAATAAATTTAATAATAATAAAAAAAATGTTAGATAGCCATTTGTCTGAAATGGTATAAGGTTCCTGCCCACGCAGGGGGTTGGACTAGAAGACCTACAAGGTCCCTTCCAACTCTGCTATTGTATTGTATTGTATTGTATTGTATTGTATTGTATTGTATTGTATTGTATTGCGACATGCTGCTCTGTATTATGCTAAATTGTGATGCTGGATTACCCATTGAACACGTGTTATATTTTTATGTGACTCTCTCGTAATTTGTTCAGCAAACTCTGTTACTCACGTAGGATACTGACTGCCAACACAACTCACAGGGAAAGATGTGTTTGTGTTAAGAGGATGGTTTTGTGCTGTTTGAAACCCTCCGTCTCAGATAATGACTGTGGAATTGCTGAAATATCTTTTAGGGAGCAAACGGAGGCCCCCAACTAGACCACATGGAGCCACAGTCTGTGTAATACTATTCACCTATGTCAACCCATCATGGGATTTTGCACCTCCTTGGCTGTTTCTGACAGATGATAAGAAAACACGAAGCATTCTGATATTCTGACATGGGTAATTCCAGAATCTACAGAGGAAAGAAGAAGCATATGGCTTCTATTTTCAACAAATCTGAACAATTAATGTTGGTTTTAGTTTGGGCCTAGCTGAGTCTCCAAACACTTCATAAAAGACCCTGAACTTCATTGCTTCAGGGATTATGGAATATATATATAAAGCTCTCCACTGCCAGTGTCCAAGAGCTTTTCAGATTCCTGGACCTTGATTTTCCCATTTTTTGCAGCTTGTGCCTTTTGACGTTTGGGATAAGCTTTAGCCCAAAGATCTGTTCTATCACATATGTAACATATGCTGCTTTGGGGAGGAAATATCCTTCTCTTCTATTTTTTTTTTAATTCCAGCTCAGCCTCCTTAAGAGCTTTATGAACTTCTACTTTTTATCTTATGGTTCTCATGTGGGCCTAGTTATAAGCGAGACCGTCTCCTGCCCCATACATCCCTTCGGCCGATCCGCTCCCACAGAGAGGGCCTTCTCAGGGTGCCGTCGGCCGGGCAATGCCGACTGTCGACACCCAGGGGAAGAGCCTTCTCTGTGGCGGGCCCCGCCCTTTGGAACGACCTACTCCCTGAATTACGTACCATCTCGGACGTCCGCCTCTTCCACCAGTGTCTAAAGACACATCTTTTTCAGCAAGCCGGCCTAGTCTAACCTCCCGTCGGGGCTATTTTAGATAGTTTTAAACTGGGGATTTTAATTGGTTTTAGCATAGGATTGTAATTTAATATGTTTTTAAATTTTGTATTGATTGTTTTGTATGTTTTATAAATTCCTGTGCGCCCTGGGTCCTTCGTGGAGAAGGGCGGGATATAAATATGATTAAAATAAATTCCAGCTCAGCCTCCTTAAGAGTTTTTGCTTTCTGAACTTCTACTTTTTGTCTCATGGTTCTCATGTCTTTCTTGCTCAGAAGACCTCCAGCTTGTTGTCTTCTGCTCTCTGGGCCCCTGGATAATCTTCCTTTCTATCACAACCTCCCCCTTTCCTGTTTCAGGGTAGTCCTGTTGAATCCTGCACCAGAGAAATTCGTAATTACAATGGCAAGTAAGCCTAGTAAGGAGGCCCTTCGCACAGTCACTCAAGCGCTTGTGACATCTCGGCTGGATTACTGTAACGCTCTCTACATGGGGCTCCCCTTGAGGTGCACTCGAAGGCTACAGTTAGTTCAGAATGCGGCCGCGCGGGTGATTATGGGTGCCCCAAGGCAAGCCCACGTAACACCTCTCCTGTGCGAGCTGCACTGGCTGCCTGTGGCCTTTCGGGTGCGCTTCAAGGTGTTGACGACCATCTTCAAATCACTCCATGGCTCAGGGCCTAGCTATATACGAGACCGTCTCCTGCCCCATACATCCCTTCGCCCGATCCGCTCCCACAGAGAGGGTCTTCTCCGGGTACCGTCGGCTGGGCAATGCCGGTTGGCGACCCCCAGGGGAAGGGCCTTCTCTGTGGCGGGCCCGGCCCTCTGGAACGACCTGCCCCCCCCTGAACTACACACCACCTCGGACCTCCACCTCTACCGCCAACGTCTTAAGACGTATCTATTTCAACAAGCCGGCCTAGCATAGCCCCCCATTTCTGACTTTTATCCATAAATTTTAATCTTCAGGTTTTAAAATGGGTTTTTTAGCACGGGTTTTAATTTAATATGTTTTTAATAATGTATATTGTTTTTTGTATGATTTTAATAATGCCTGTGCGCCGCCCTGGGTCCTAACAATGGAGAAGGGCGGGTTATAAATTTGAAAAATAAAAATAATAAAAAATAAATAGCAAAACTCACAAAATGAAGAAAAATAAAGCTTTTCTTTGTGATCCCAGTTCTTAGTCACTTTCACAAAGAGGGGAAAAAAAATACATTGGAACATGGCATTGTGGATCTTACACATCATTTATGTTTTGGCCTTAAAAGTGCCAATCTTCTGTCATGAAAACAGAAATCCACTGGAATGTTGGACCAGCATATGTACGTAATTGAAAATGGTTGTATGTCCTGGATGGGGCCTATACCAGTTATAATTCATGCTCACTACATTTATTTTATTTATTTATTTATTTTATTATTCACATTTGTAACCCGCACCCATCTCACCACAAAGGGACTTGGGGCGGCGAACAGAGATTTAAAATAAATATACATAAATACAAAATATTACTAAATAATAACTAGATTAAATCAATACCCTGCTTAAAATAAATTTAAATTTAAAACCTATAAATTAAAACTTTTATTTGATTATAAGACAGTAGGGTGCGGAGTAGCTCATTCTAGGCCGGCCAGATGAAAATAGTAAGTTTTTAAGTGCCGGCGGAACAGGCGGAGGTCTGAGATGGTACGGAGATCGGGAGGTAGGCCGTTCCAGAGGGTAGGGCCCACCACAGAGAAGGCCCTTCCCCTGGGAGCCGCCAACCGGCATTGACCGGTCGACGGCACCCAGAGAAGACCCTTTCCCTGGGAGCGAGTCGGTCGTAGGGATGTATGGGGCAGTAGACGGTCTCGAAGGTAGCTAGGCCCCGTGCCATGGAGCACCTTGAAGATGGTCATGCATCAGAGGTTGCTAAATTTCACTATTTGTGGCCTATTTTATTGGTTTATTTGTGGTCTGTTAACATTTTGTTTACCTTGTTGTTGTCGTTGTTTCAGTGACTGCTCCCTTTGTCTTTTAACTGATTTCACAAACATAAGGACAATTATCTTAGTAGTTTACCTATAAGATTTAACAAATATGACAAACTTTCCTTTTCTCTGTTACAAAGCAGTCACCTTATAGCAGGGCTGTCAAACTCCCGGCCCGCAGACCAGATGCGCCACATGCTGGCCACGCCCATGCTCGGTTTAGCAAAGGGGGGAAAAGTCCAGATACATCATGTGATACAGCTGGGATGATGTGAGTTTGACGCCCCTGCCTTACCGCTCATTGTGAACAATGGCCTGCATCTATAAGGACTTTGTCATTATTCACTTGTGCTACAGGAGACTTGTGGCCCCCAGAGCTGACAACAGAGTCAGAAAGTGGGGAGGTTCGCACAGTCACTCAAGCACTCGTGGCGTCCCGGCTGGACTACTGCAATGCTCTCTACATGGGGCTCCCCTTGAGGTGCACTCGAAGGTTGCAGTTAGTTCAGAACACAGCCACGCGGGTGATTATGGGAGCCACAAGGCAATCCCACGTAACACCATTCCTGCGCGAGCTGCACTGGCTACCCGTGACCTTTCGGGTGCGCTTCAAGGTGCTGACAACAATCTTTAAAGCGCTCCATGGCTCAGGGCCTAGCTACATACGAGACCGCCTTCTCCCCCATACTTCCCTTCGACCGATCCGCTCCCACAGAGAGGGTCTTCTCCGGGTGCCGTCAGCTGGACAATGCCGGTTGGCGACACCCAGGGGAAGAGCCTTCTCTGTGGCGGGCCCTACCCTCTGGAACAACCTGTCCCCCGAACTACGTAACATCGCGGACCCTCGCCTGTTCCGCCAGTGCCTTAAGACGCTTCTGTTTCAACAAGCCGGCCTAGAATAACCCCCGATACTGAGTTTTAATCATTGAAAATTTTAATTAGAGATTTTATAAATGGGTTTTTAGCACAGGATTATGATTTAATTGTTTTTTAATATGGGTATTTATATGCATGTCTTTGAGTTTTAATAGCCTGTGCGCCACCCTGGGTCCTTTTTTAGGAGAAGGGCGGGGTATAAATTGGAAATTAAAAAAAAAAGGTTGGGGAGGAACATGGGCCAGTCCTGGAGGCTGGGGAAGATTCAATACAATAGCAGAGTTGGAAGGGATCTTGGAGGTCTTCTAGTCCAACCGCCTGCCTAGGCAGGAAGCCCTTTACCATTTCAGACAAATGGCTATCCAACATCTTCTTAAAGACTTCGAGTGTTGGGGCATTCACAACTTCTGGAGGCAAGCTCTGTTCGTGAAGGTCTGTTTGTGAATCTCAGAGACTCTGTGCCAACTCTTTCCTTGCGTTTGGACAATATTGACATGGCCGCTTTCCAAGCTAGATAAGGTCTGTGGTCATAACATCACCTTTGAAGGCTGCTTACCACCCCTGTGCTGAATGTGAATGAGAGGAATTCACATTGGTTTGATAAAAGGGGTTTGTTCGGGACCAGGAATCTGCTTTGTGCTTTTGGGGGGAAGCCTAGGTCAGAACAAGAGTATTTTAGGGTGTGACTGTCTGGACTACAAGATACGTACAAAGCTGCATCAAACATACAGAAAGAAAGAGTCAGTATTCTTCCAGACAGATGAGAAGATTATGGATGCTAAATTTTCTCAGGGCTTGGCTCTTATTTGCTGCGATGTTCCTCATATGTTTTCAGTTAGGATGGTTGTTAGATGAAAATAAGCTGAAACTTTTCAACATGTCAGAGGCACTCTCTCATTTAAGGGGGAACCCCACCCCCCCAGGTGAGAGCACATTTCAGAATGTACTAATGAGGTTAGGCGAACTACTTAATATAATTCCTCACACCAATTTAAATTGCTCATAGTGGTTCTTCCAAATAGCCCACAAGTCAAAACAAATATCTGATTCATGTGGTCAGAGATGCAAATCTCTTGTAAAAGCATTGTTCTACCTTTTTTTGTGTTACTGTGGAATAGGCAAATCAATTCTGAAGCAAAGGCGTTGTTCAGTGATAGATACAATTCTCCTATAATGCATACACTAGATCAGGGGTCCCCAATCCCCGGTCCGCGGACCGGTGCCGGTCCGTGGCTTGATAGGAACCGGGCCGCAGGGCCGGAGAGGAGGAGGAGGGATGACGGGGCAGCCCGCTGGGCAGAGCGTGCACCGGGCGCAGGAGAGTGCAGGTGCGGCCGCTCACGCCGTCGGGGGCCCTAGAGGGGCGAGTGAGCCGACTCACATACACACACCCCGTGTGCGCATGCGCCGCCTGTTCCCCCCCCCCACTCCCCATCTACACCGGCCGGTCCGCGGAATTTTCTTTAAAATGAAACCGGTCCCTGGTGCAAAAAAGGTTGGGGACCCCTGCACTAGATAACTCTTATAATGCGTCTTAAACAATCAAGACTATGCGTCAGTTCACCCAATAAATGTTTAAAAGGACACTCTGCTAATAACATAGAATATTTTCATATTGCTATAATATATATTATTTACATGTTAGGCAATTGTATTAGCCACTAAGCCACTAACATGTAAATACAGCCCAGGTTCAAATCCCAGTAACGGTATGGCTAGCTGATAAGAGCTAAATAGCTTGAAATAGATCTATACTTGTCTCCCTCCAACACAAAAATTGTTTCCTGCCCGGAAGACTAGGATGGAGCTGAAAGGCAAAAGGGAAGCAGTATGCTCCCTCCCATATTTGGCCATACCAGGTGCTTTGACATAAACACACACACACACACACAATACTGATTAACTAAATAAGGATGTCTAAAGATTTTTTATGACATAGGATGACTGGATTCAATGTCTTCCCAGATGAACTTACCTAGTAAAGACTCAAAGGGTGCTCAGGAAACGGTACCATTTTCATGTTGTTAGAACTGAAGTCTAAACATCAGAATATTCAGTCTCCTTGAGGTGGATAGAATTCATCAATAAATTCTGATTAACGGCATGCCAAAAACCATGTTGCAGAGTCAGGCATGAAGATAAATTACACCTGGTTTTACACATTTGGTTTTGTAGATCCTATCTTTTACAGAGTGCCATGAAGGAAACCAAGTCACAAAAGAACACAATGGTGGACACCAGTGGTGGGCTTTTAGAACCTCTTCTGTAGGTGTGGCCTGCTTTGTGGGAGTGGCTTGCCAGTCATGTGACTGGGTGGGAGTGGCTTGACAGCCATGTGACTGGGTGGGAGTGGCTTGACAGTCATGTGACTGCGCGGGTGTGGCCAACTTGTAAAATGTGGTGAAGCTCAATTAACAATGCTCTTGCTTAGCAACCGAAATGTTGGCTCAGGAACTCTGGCATTTGAAGCCCGCAAGTCTTAAAGCTGTCAAGTTACAAGACCCTTGCACCCCTCACCCTTTAGGAAAAAAACACCCCAGGGGTGTTCAAACTTGACAGCTTCAAGACTTGTGGACTTCAACTCCCAGAATTCCTCCTCTCGCTCTTCATCTGGTTGATGGGCGGATGGGCGGGGGGAGGGAGCTGGAACCGGTTCTAAACAGCACAGTAGATTTGTGGAACCTCTTCTATAGGAGAGGTTAGAACTGGCAGGAACCCACCCCTGGTGGACACTATCAAGCTGACACCAGCCACAACCTAGAACAACTCAAAGAAGTAGTGCAAGATTGGAAGATGCGGAATGACCTGAGCCATAGAATTGCCAAGAGTTAGACACAACTGAATAGATAATATCATCATCATAATCATCCTCATCAGAATGCAATGATCTTTAAATGTTATACAACATGGACAAAAAGATTGTGCAGAAATGAGTAAACTGACATTTGAAATTAGAGAACAAGAGGATGAAGAATTTTATAAAGTATGGAATCTGGTTTATCAATGGTTAGACAAAAGAAATCAGGAGACATAATATATAAAAGAATTTTTAGATATAGAAGTCAATTGTTAGGATTGGTAGATATTGTAATAAGATGAGATTATGTTTTTCTAGAAAGATATTTTGTATTTTGATTAGATTACTAATGAGGTACATATATATATAATGGAAAATTTGGATAAACTCTTGGTTTTATATAGAGGAAATAGCATGGGTGTTTATGTATTTTATAGTAGAAATGTATTTTTTAAAGACAATTGAGAATAATGCTCTAAAACAGTAATCTATGGAGAATTTTTCTTCTTCTCCTTTTACTTGTTGAATAATTATAGAAAAACATTGACTTTGATAAATACTAGTTTATCAGTTCCCAGACTTCTCCAGGACTTCAGTTCCCAGACTTCTCCAGCCAGCAGCCTTTCACGAAAATGGTACAATAGGGAGACCATTACTAATAAGGATAGGGATTGTTATCCTAACTTGGTCAACCCCATGCACATCCCCTCCAACTCATTTAGGGCAGGGGTCTTCAACCTTTGCAACTTTAAGTCTGAAGGACTTCAGCTCCCAGATTTCTCCAGCCAGCTTTGCTGGAGCAAAGCTGGCTGGAGAATTCTGGGAGCTGAAATCCTTCAGACTTAAAGTTGCAAAGGTTAGGGACCCCTACCCTAGAGGATAAGGTGATACGAAATGAGGGGGGGGGAGAAAAAAAAAGAAAGTCTTAATTTTATACACATACACTGGATGGAAAATTAATAATTATGTTTGTAATTTTAAGACCGATGCACAAACATTCATGACCGAACGACATGTTGTACAAAGCTGAAAATGATGGAATGTTTTTATTTGTTTTTTATGTTGAAAATAAAAATTTATATTTAAAAAAAAAAAAGATGAGAGAGATGGACGGAAGCATTTTCCATCCTTTGTTCAGCGTGCCAAGGAGCCTGAGGCTAACATCATTTTGTTCTAGCTTTTAAGTCAGAATCCCAGTGCTGGGGGAAGAGAGAACGGAGTGATTAAAGCTAAAGAACAGTGACTATAATTTTTAAATGCAGAAATATTTACTTCAACTGAAAAGGCATTATTTATAGTTTTTTTTTAATAGGACTTTATCAGTAACTGAAAGTCCTGACAGCTTCTCTTTGGAATCATCCGAAATAAAGGCATAGAATGATAATATTTAACAATTTTAACAAGCAGCAATTATTATTACTGAAGAGGCAATAAGAGTCTGGACTACTCTAATGCTCTCTATATGGGGGTCCCCTTGAAGAGCACCCGGAGGCTCCAACTGGTCCAGAATGCGGCCGCGCGGGTAATTATGGGGGCGACGCGACGCTCCCATATAACACCCCTCCTGCATGAGCTACACTGGCTTCCGGTGGTTTTCCGGGTGCGATTCAAGGTGTTGGTTACCATCTTTAAAGCGCTCCATGGCTTAGGACCTGGGTACCTACGAGATCGCCTTCTGCCACTGAGAGCCTCCCACTGGCCCGTATGCTCCCATAGAGAGGGTCTCCTCATGGTGCCCTCGGCTAAACAATGTCGACTGGCGACACCCAGGGGGAGAGCCTTCTCCGTGGGAGCACCTGCCCTCTGGAACGAATGGCCCCCGGAGTTAAGAACTATCCCTGACTTACGCACCTTCCGCCGTGCTCTCAAAACTTTTCTTTTTCAACAAGCCAGGCTGACATAAATATGAATTTTTAAATATGAATTTTTATTAATTTTAATCGGGGTTTGTTGGTTTTTTAATCTTATGAGAGGCCAAATTATTTAAACTGTTTTTTAAACTGTTTTTAACTTTTATATATATCTGTTTTACTTTGGCTGTACACCGCCCTGAGTCCTTCGGGAGTAGGACGGTATAAAAAACTAATAAACTAAACTAAACTAAACTCCCCTTTGCATGACATTATTTATTTATTTATTTATTTTTCAAATTTATAAGCCGCACCCATCTCACCACATAGGGACTCTTAGATTAAGAGTCCCTATAATAGCTAGAAGTAAGTCTGTTGGATCAATAAAAATACCGTTGGTATAGAAACTACCCTCCACGCTGCAAGCATTTAAAACTAAATATTATATGGGAGTGATGTGGTCCTTTTTTGAACATTATTTTTGACTTAATCAGCTTTTTATATCTTGATCGTTCATTAAGATAATCTACTTTGTTGTTATCTAGCCTCTCTTCCAGAGCCCTTAAGATTAACAAGCAAGATACATACATACTTTTTAGTACATACAATGTTGATCTATTGTGGACACATTACAGGTAATTATTGCTTAGTGACTGTTTCATACAGCTACTGTTTGCAGTTATGGGTCAATATTGTGACTAATACTTGAATTTATAACCTTTGCAGGTTTGCAAAGCAAAGAAAATCTGAAGGAAGATCGTAAGTACAGCCCAGTTTCCACTTAGCGATCACGTTGTGGGTTCTAATTGTGGCCTCTAAAGGAAATGACAATAATAGCTTAGTCCAGCCAGGCTTCCCAAGCTGGCACCCGCCAAATGTGTTACGATCACAACAGATGCTGGCCCAAAATCCTAAGAGTTTAGTTTAGTTTAGTTTTAGTTTTATTTAAACTTATATACCCCTCCCTTTCCCGAAAGGGACTCGGGGTGGTGCACAGGAAATTAAAAAGCATAAATAACATAACAATATACAACATTTAGAATCAAATTAAATTATTAGCCCTGTGCTAAAAATTTGCAGTAAATTAAAACTGTTCCCCTTAAAAACCAATTAAAACAATTTGTTGTCAGGCTAAAGGCTAAGTAGAGTTAGGCCAGGCCGGCCTGTTGGAAAAAGTGTGTCTTAAGCTTCTGGCAGAAAGAACAGAGGTCCGTGGTCATTCTGAGTTCGGGGGGTAGGTCGTTCCAGAGGGTCGTTCTAAGAGGCTCAATATCCTATCATATCCTTTAGTTTAGGGAAAGCCACTGTAAGTTATAAGCCAGATTTGGTATTCAGCAGGTTCTGACCAGTTCTGAAGAACCGGTAGCAGAACTTTTGAATAGTTTGGAGAATTGGTAACTAGCATTTCTGACTGGCCCCATCCCATCTATTCTCTGCCTCCTGGGTCCCTGGTTGATCAGGAGGGAATGGAGATTTTACAGTATCCTTCCCCTGCCACATCCACCAAGCCACGCCCACCAAATTACACCACACCCACCAAGCCACGCCCATAGAACTGGTAGTAAAAAAAAATTGACTCCTACCCCTGTTATAAGCAACTAGGCCTTAAGTCATCTGGACAATGGCTGGAATTGCACATGATACTTCACTAAAAACCAACCAACCACATAATGGTTTGAATGATCTAGCCCAGGGGTATCAAACTGGCAGCCTGTGGGCCAAATACTGGCCACACCGAACCCATTTCAGTCAAGGGGGAAATGTCACATGACGACAAGTTTGACACCCCTAATCTAACCATTAACCCCAAAGCATGGAATATCAAAACATTTTACGACAGAATATCATAAATGATATTCTATCATTTGCCATTATTGTCATTTCATAAACTTCATAAACATAACTTCATAAACACTTCATAAACTTCATAAACACTTCATAAACATATGAAGAACGGTTGCAGGAGCTGGGTATGTCTAGTTTGAGGAAGAGAAGGACCAGGGTAGACATGATAGCAGTGTTCCGATATCTCAGAGGGTGCCACAAAGAAGAGGGAGTCAAACTATTCTCCAAGGCACCTGGGGGCAGGACAAGAAGCAATGGGTGGAAACTAATCAAGGAGAGAAGCAACTTAGAACTAAGGAGAAATTTCCTGACAGTTAGAACAATTAACCTCTGGAACAGAAGTTGCCTCCAGAAGTTGTGAATGCCCCAACACTGCAAGTCTTCAAGAAGATGTTGGATAGCCATTTGTCTGAAATGGTATAAGGCTCCTGCCCACGCAGGGGGTTGGACTAGAAGACCTACAAGGTCCCTTCCAACTCTGCTATTGTATTATTGTATTTATTTCAATGACAATAAAGCAGCTGCTTTGTAATTGACCATATCAGCCAACCAGACCAAATTGATCTGATTATTACACTTTTTATACTTATATATCTGCACTATTACAATATATTATTGTTACAATATATATTGTGATAATTACATTTTATACATATATGTATAAATTAACACTGTAAATCCCTAACATAAAAGGGAATGTGCGTCAGTATTAAGTAATAGTTAAATTGAATGTGTTTCTTGACATCTAGCCTGTCACTATAAAAATAAAATAAAAAAATGAGAAGGCTATTCTTTATATAAACAGTCAGAAGGAAGAAAATTTCTCTCTTGAGAACATAAACAGAAAACAAGTTTCTGATCTTATTCGTCCATAGGCCAAGAGACGCTGGCATATACTGAGGTTCCATTTTTTGGTCCATAAATATTAGACTGTATCAAAGCCAATTCATAGATAATTTGACTTCATCTTATTCTGCAAAAGAAGGCTGTCGAAGATGGAAAGTCTGTTATTCTACAGAATTAGTGGCCAAATGTAGGCATAATTTTTCCATATCATTTTTTTTTTTAATTTGTGGCACATTTTACATTGGCTTCAACTTTCTATCATATAGAATTGTATTGAAGTGTTTATTTAAGAATTGTTATAAATGCAGAAGAAAATCTCCTTCTTCTTCTCCCTTAACGAAGAATAATTTAAGGAATTGTTCTCAATTGTTTTATAACCTACACAGCAGAGGTGGTATTCAGCAGGTTCTGATCAGTTCTGGAGAACTGAGTTTTGAGTAGTTTGGAGAACTGGTAAATACCAACTCTGACTGCTCCTGCCCCCATCTATTCTCTGCCTCCCGAGCAGTGGTGGGTTTCTGCAGGCTCGCACCTACTCGCGAGAACCGGTTGGTGAAATTTAGAGAACTGGTGAGAGGGGGTTCCACCAGCGTACCTGGAAGTAAATCTGGCCAGTCGCTACCAGTGACCCAACGGGAAGGAAAGGAAAGGAAGAAAGGAAAGGAAAGAAGAAAGAAAGAAAGAAAGAAAGAAAGAAAGAAAGAAAGAAAGAAAGAAAGAAAGAAAGAAAGAAAGAAAGAAAGAAAGAAAGAATTTATCATGACAATTGAGTCCAAAATTTTGGCTGCTAAGCAAGAGCGTTGTTAAATGAGTTTCACCACATTTTAAAAGGTAGCCACTCCCACCCTGTCACATGACTGCCAAGCCACGCCCACAAAATAGGCCACACCTACAGAGTAGGTTCTAAAAAAATTGAAACCCACCACTGCTCCCGAGCCCCAGCTGATCAGGAGGAAATGGGGATTTTGAAGTAACCTTCCGCTGTAGTGGGGAGGGAATACAGATTTTACAGTATCTTTCTCCTGCCATTTGCACCAAACCATGCCCACAGAACCGGTAGTAAAAAAAAAATTGAATTCCATCACTGCTACACACAATCTTGGGTACTTGGATCCTACCTCATACATCCTCACGGCCGATTCGCTCCCACAGAGAGGGACTTCTCCGGGTGCCGTCCACTAGACTTTGTCAGCGGGCGACGCCCAGGGGAAGGGCTCTCTCTGTGGCGGGTCCGGCCCTCTGGAACGACCTTCCCCCCGATATCAGGACGACCACGGACCTCCGCTCCTTCCGTCTTAAATTAAAAACTCACTTTTTCTGTCTGGCCGGCCTAGGATAAGTCTCTCTGTCTTTGGGGTTTTTTGGGAAATTAGTACTGTTTTAGTTTTAATGGGGAAATTTTAGCGCAGGTTATGTTTAATTTGCTTTTAGAATTGTTTGTATGTATTTATTGTTTTTATTCTACCTGTGCACCGCCCCGAGTCCCTGTGGGGAGAGGGTGCGGTTTTATAAATATTAAATATTATTATTATTATTATTACTTGAGGTACTTGAGGTTTACTCCTCCATTGTGGGTTATATTTTTTCATAACTGACTGTAAATATAATGTGGAATCAGACAAAACTCGACGAATAAAATGAATATAATTATGCCCAGCCAGGGAAGTCAAAGCTGATTGCTCAAAAATCAACTGTAAAAGGAGAAGAGTAATCTTGTATTTTCGTGGGGGATGTATTAAAGCAGACAACAATCTATATAAATCACCACCACAAGGGTTATGTTGTAAGAGTGAACATGGCAATTTATTTCTGAAATGTCTCTTGTGAACTAACCCTTTTACAAGAACAAAAAAAATAATAATCTCCAAACAAACCCAAAAACTCTTTAAAGAAGAGAAGGAGAAATTATGGGAAAGGGTAACATGTTCAAAATTATACCACATGAAAAGTAATAAAAGAGTGAATTAAGAATAATGACTATAACTAGAAGAAAGACCCTGAGAATGGTTCAGGATGTTGAGTAGAAAGTGAGACTGGTGCGTCTTAAAAAGAAAGAAAGAAAAATGCAATAATGGAAAACATCCATTTTGAACTAAAAGGAAAGACAGTTTGGTGGGTCCAAACCAACCTGATTACATGGATTGGCTTTAATAGGGCCATTAAGAGTCCAAGAGAAATAGAGCCATACAGCTTTGTTCTATATATCATTTAACACTCATTGAAACGGTTACACACTGCTGACATGCATGCATACATACATCCAGCTGTTATGACTCAGTGTGTCCTGGATTGCTTGAACTGGCCCTTTACCTACTTCAAGAAAGCATCATGAGTTCCTGCTTCCAGCCTGGTGGGAGTAGTTAGTTCCTGCCTAAGCGGGACTTTTAGGCCCTTCTTGGCCTGGAGCTCTGGGAACTTTCAGTTTTGAGGCTTTGCTCTAGATAAACAACTAGGGGTTGGATCCAGGGTCAACTATTGGCGTGTGCAATGTTGCTCCTGGGCAGGCCAAACGGAACCGCTGAAACAGAAATGGTATAATTGCAGAAAGCCCAAATTGTGTTTGTGTGGGTGGGGGCTCAACAGATTCTGAACATTAGAGGAAAGAAGCAGAACTGAGCGTAACAGGCGCCACCCAATTAAAAAAAAACAGTTGATGCCAAAATTACTGTTAGCAAATATTAATGTTTGATGTAACGGAAGAAGAGATCTATTAAGCACATGGGAAATGATTAAGCGACAGTTGGACGAGAGCTTTGGGGGGGAAAATGGCGTTTGATAGTACAATTTATTTGCTGAAGAGCTATAATCCTTCTCTGTGGCGGGCCCTGCCCTGTGGAACGACCTACCCCCTGAACTCCGTACCATCACCGACCTCTGCCTCTTCCGCCAGTGTCTAAAAACACACCTGTTTCATCAAGCCGGCCTAACATAGCCTCCGCTGTGACTAGTATTAGATATATTTTAATTGGTTTTAGTGCAGGCTTTTGTTATTTAATAGGTTTTAAATTTGTGTATTTTGTATTACTTTTGTATGTTGTTTTAAATTCCTGTGTGCCGCCCTGGGTCCTTTTGGAGAAGGGCGGGATACAAATTGAATAAAATCTAAAATCTAAATCTAACGCCCCCCTCTCTCCATCTCTTCTATATATTCCTTTCTTAATCATTATTGTTGAAAGCTAAAGTACGCAATAATATTACTGAAAATAGAAAATAAACCAAAAATAAAAAAATAATTAAGAACCCAAAACAATCAAGAAAATGAAGGTCAGAGAACACTAATAAGTCCGTTAATAAAATTGAGGAAGACTAGACACATACAAAATGCAGAAAGAGAACAAACTGAAAATCAATTACATATTCCATATCAGTAATGTAAAAATATCAATGTTATTTTTGTCTATTAAATGTATTTATGCTTTGTTTGTTCCTGGTCAATCTGTCCCATAATGTTTCATAGTAGTAATTCAAAGCTTGTAAGTACATTCTAAAACATTAAATTTATTGTAATCATTGTTATCTATATAAATTCCATAACAATTACATAAAATTCACTGCACCAGAACTAAAATATCTTAATAATCTTAAAGTAATATATTTTTCTACTTGGGGGGGGGGGATGAGAAATTGGGTAGAAAGGTCTATTTTTAATGTTTTGAGATGCATTTTTAAGTTTTTAATATAAAATATAAATTTTAATAAATATATTTTAAATCTTATCAAATTTCCAGGAGAGAATAATTTAAATTTTGACAAGGATGATAGTTTATTATAGGTTAAAATATATATCTTTTAACCTATATTATAGTATAGCGTAGCCTTTATTGTTATTGTATATACCATGTATACAATGAAATGAAATTGTTTTTTTGTCATGAATTTTGGCAATTCATGACAAAAAATAAATAAAAGTATAAAGAATAATCCCTATGCAAGTAATTAGGAAAAAAGAAAAGAAAAATAATCCAATATTATATATTGGATAAATAAATCTACTTCAAATCAGTGTTATGTTATAGTAATAATACCTTTGAATGTTTTCTCTTAAAATGTTCTATAAAATATATATAACAGTATTTCTTGATTTTCCTTCAAAGAAAAGTGCTTATGCATATTTTATTGGTATGTTTGTAAAATCTATATATCTATGTGTCTGCCTGCCTGCCTGCCTGCCTGCCTGCCTATCTCTATCTATCTATCTATCTATCTATCTATCTATCTATCTATCTATCTATCTATCTATCTATCTATCTATCTATCCCGTCTCTGCCTGCCTGCCTGCCTGCCTGCCTGCCTGCCTGCCTGCCTGCCTGCCTGCCTGCCTGCCTGCCTGCCTGCCTGCCTGCCTGCCTGCCTGCCTGCCTGCCTGCCTGCCTGCCTGCCTGCCTATCTATCTATCTATCTATCTATCTATCTATCTATCTATCTATCTATCTATCTATCTATCTATCTATCTATCTATCTATCTATCTATCTATCTATCTATCTATCTATCTATCTATCTATCTATCCCCTGTCTCTGCCTGCCTGCCTGCCTGCCTGCCTGCCTGCCTGCCTGCCTGCCTGCCTATCTATCTATCTATCTATCTATCTATCTATCTATCTATCTATCTATCTATCTATCTATCTATCTATCTATCTGTTATATCCTCGACCTGCGACCGGTCTCGAGATACGACCGGCCGCAGATCTTCCAAGCTGCCTCTAGGAGCCTTGGCAACAGACAGTAGCAAGGCAGCCAACTGACAGACGCGCCTGATTGGCTGCGGCGCGCCTGGCCCTTGCTGCAGCCTGATTGGCTCCCCCTTTGACAGCTCCAAATATAAAGAGCTGTCAAAGCGCGGGAGCCCCTGTCTACCGCCTATTTCTTTAACCGAACTTATCTTTTTCTGTAAGCTTGCCTAGCTAATAAAGGCTGTTGTTTTGAGTAAACCTGGCTCGGACTCCCTCCATTCTCCACCGTGCAGAGAATATAACACTGGCGACGAGGATGGGATGCGCCTCCGCAGCCGCCTCGTCCACCGGGAGCTGTTGATAGGCCTGGGCCATATCCAGTTTCGCAAATATGCGGCCCTGCCCCAGGGAATGGAGCAGGTCTTGCACCACAGGGACTGGATATGGGTTCGCCTGGAGCCCACGGTTGATGGTCGACTTATAGTCGGCGCAGATCCGCACCGACCCGTCGGGCTTGATGGGGACCACTATGGGGGTCTCCCATTTTGCCTGGTCAACGGGCTCGAGCACGCAATATAATGTGCAATATAATGACAGGCTGCCCTTGACGTTAGCGTGCGATGCCTCCCCATTCGGCCTGGGGGCCGTCCTGAGCCATTCCTTCCCAGATGGCTCAGAAGCCCCCATTGCTTTTTGGTCCCGGACAATGTCTCCCACTGAGAGAAACTATAGCCAGATTGACAAGGAGGCTCTGGCTATGGTGTCCGGCATCAAAAAGTTCCACCCATACCTGTATGGACGGAATTTTGCTGTTTTCACGGACCACAAGCCTCTCCTTGGGCTTTTGGCCGGTGACCGTCCTACACCCCCCATCCTTTCTCCCAGGATGACCAGATGGACGGAGTTCCTTGCAGCGTATAGTTATACGCTGTACTACCGTCCGGGCAAACAGCTGGGGCATGCTGATGCCCTGAGCCGGTGCCCCCTCCCCAAGACGGGCGATGAGCCGGTACCGGCCCTGTCCGTTTTGTCTGTGGCGGACTCAGGCCTGCCCTTGACGTCCTCGGACGTCGCCGCCCGGACGAAGGCCGACCCTGTCCTGTCCCAGGTCTCCGCCTGGGTCTTGCGAGGGTGGCCTCGGGGCGGCGTGGCCGAAGATTTTCGGCCGTACCAGGCACGCCAAACGGAGCTTTCGCTCCACAGCGGCTGCTTGTGCTGGGGGGATCGGGTCATCGTTCCCCCCCCCCTCCGTCACCGGGTGCTCCGGACGCTCCACGCCGACCACCCCGGCATAGCCCGGATGAAGGCGCTCGCCCGCAGCTATGTGTGGTGGCCGGGCTTGGATGCGGAGGTAGCTGCCTGGGTCGGGGGTTGTGTCCCCTGTCAAATCTCCCGCCCCGCCCCTCCGGTCGCCCCGCCCAGGGAGTGGGACTTGCCCCGGAGCCCTTGGTCCAGGCTCCACATAGGCTTCGCGGGCCCCTTCCGAGGCCAGACGTTCCTGGTGGTCGCGGACGCCTACTCCCGTTGGGTGGAGGTCATCTTGATGGCTTCCACTACAGCAGAGAGTACGGTCAGGGCCCTGCGCCGCCTCTTTGCGACGCACGGGTTGCCGGACATCGTGGTGTCCGACAACGGGCCCCAGTTCCAGTCCGCCACCTTCCAGGAGTTCTTGGCCTCGCAGGGGATCCGCCACGCGCCAGTGGCCCCTTATCATCCGGCCTCCAATGGTCGGGCTGAACGGGCCGTCCGCTCGGCCAAGGAGGCTCTGGGACGGATGACCAAGGGGGACTGGCCCGCAAGGGTGGCTGCTTACCTGTTAGGTCAGCATTCCACGCCTTGCCCTGCCACACGGAAAAGCCCCGCCGAGCTCTTGATGGGTCGCCGCCTGCGGACAACCTTGGACAGGCTGCACCCGGCTTACAACGATGTGCGGCCTTGCAACCTGGGGGCCCCCCCTCCCCGCCTTTTCCTGCCCGGGGACCCTGTGTACGCCCGCCACTATGCAGGGGACACTAAGTGGGTTCCGGCCACGGTGACCGAGCTAACGGGTCCCTGCTCTTTCAGGGTCAGCCTCCCGGACGGGTCCGAGTGGCGGCGCCACTTGGATCAACTAAGGCGCCGCCTTCCCACACCTGCGGACCCATCGTCGGAGCCGCACCTCCCCGTTGCCCCGGTTGGGCCAATCAAACCGTCCCCTGAGAAACCGCTCGGGGCCTTCGCTTCTTCAGGCCCGGCCGAACTGGACGCCGCCTTCCGGCACACGCTGCACAAGCTGTCTCAAGCCAAGGGGGACGCGCGGGCCCTTGCCCCTAAGGACCCGCCCTGCACAGCCGCAACCAACCGGCATACAGTAAACTATGCTCCGAACGCCGCGCCCCCTCGCCCCGACTTACCAGCTCCGACGGCTCCGCCTCCGAGGGTAGGCCTCGATGACGTCACCACCTGGAGCTCCACTCCCCGAAGGGAGGAGCTCGCACAGGGGCAACCTGCATCTCCGACGTCTCACCAGCAACTGAGGCGGTCTGGGCGTTCCCGGCGCCGCCCCGCCTTCTTACAAGACTACGCATGCTCGTGCATCGGAACAGACATTTCCTCGAGCATGCGCAGACCGAGGGGGGAAAGGGGTGTTATATCCTCGACCTGCGACCGGTCTCGAGATACGACCGGCCGCAGATCTTCCAAGCTGCCTCTAGGAGCCTTGGCAACAGACAGTAGCAAGGCAGCCAACTGACAGACGCGCCTGATTGGCTGCGGCGCGCCTGGCCCTTGCTGCAGCCTGATTGGCTCCCCCTTTGACAGCTCCAAATATAAAGAGCTGTCAAAGCGCGGGAGCCCCTGTCTACCGCCTATTTCTTTAACCGAACTTATCTTTTTCTGTAAGCTTGCCTAGCTAATAAAGGCTGTTGTTTTGAGTAAACCTGGCTCGGACTCCCTCCATTCTCCACCGTGCAGAGAATATAACACTATCTATCTATCTATCTATCTATCTATCTATCTATCTATCTATCTATCTATCTATCTATCTATCTATCTATCTATTTATCTAGCTAGCTAGCTAGCTAGCTAGCTAGCTAGCTTGTATCTATCTTGTATCGCCTATTCAAATTACAGAAATGTTGTGACTTAGAAGATAAAGACGATGTCCGGCATGAACAATCAGATCCAAATGTGATGAGTTCAATTAGCTGTTTTATTGCTTAAGCCTTTGTCCAGGAATCTTCTCAGACCAACAGTTTGCACCTGGGTCAGAGTATATAAAGGTCAATGGCATTCAAGGAGTCAGATTTTATCCACTTGTACCCATCTTAGGGATTTCAGACTAATTCCCCATTTGATTCCTTCTGCTGGATTTTACCAACAAAAGGTCTCTCTCTCTCTCTCTCTCTCTCTCTCTCTCTCTCTCTCTCTCTCTCTCTCTCTCTCTCTCTCTCTCTCTCTCTCTCCCCTTCAAATGTAATTTATATGGCTGTGAATGAATAATTCCACTTTTGTTTCCTCAGTCCAAAGAATTGTTTTAACAAAGCATTTCAGATTTTACTTTACAAAGCATTTCGGCTTTACTTTTCTATGCATTAGACAATGATTTTTATTTTTTTGTAGCAAGTTTGGACAAAGGTTTCTTTCAAGCAATTGTCTCATGCAGATTATTATGGCATAAGCACTGGACTCCAATGTCAGTAAAAGTTTCCAGCAAGTTAGTTTGCAATGATCTATGCATTACATTTTGCAAAACAGACACACACACCCTGGGGGGCAGTTTGGCCAGAGGTTTACTTGGTTGGCCAGATTATGCCTTGACGTCAGTTGTTTCATATAGCTTCAGTTTCTTAATTAAGATTTTTACAGTTTGAATTGCTATCTGGAAGCATTTACATATTTTGTTCCAAGCTTCCCCTGCTACATGGGAATGAATTCTTTTCATTTACAAATGTTCACACAAGTGTTTAGATGACTCCATGGTCATAGACAATAACAAATTCAACCTGAGAGGTAAGAAGAGTTAGTGCATTTAACTCTAGTGTATTAATGGGATACAATTTTTAATGTTTACAAATTTTAGTACAGGGTTATTTAATTCGATTTTAATTATGTATGTATCGTTATGTCTTTAGATGTTTTTAATTTTTCCTGTACACTGCCCCGAGTCCCTTCGGGGAGAGGGGGCGGTCTATAAATTTAATAAATAATTCTTCTTCTTCTCTTCTTCTTCTTCTTCTTCTTCTTCTTCTTCTTCTTCTTCTTCTTCTTCTTCTTCTTCTTCTTCTTCTTCTTCTTCCTCCTCTTCCTCTTCTTCTTCTTCTTCCATAAAATCGTCTTCGCCTGGCTAACTGCAAGGCCTGAAATCAATAAATATTTAAATACTATTTTTTTTAAAAAAAGCACTGAATTAGCTAGACATCTGTACAGCTTCTAGGTCTGTCGTATTGTTTTCCTACTTGGATCTGTAAAAAAAAGCACATAATTAATAAATATGCATTCAACAATACAGAACAACAGAATAAGGAAATAGATCAGGGGTCCCCAACCTTTGCAACTTTAAGTCTGAAGGACTTCAGCTCCCAGAATTCTCCAGCCAGCAAAGCTGTCAGTGTCAGGGCCTGGGCCAGGGGCCTCCAACCTTTGCAACTTTAAGTCTGAAGGACTTCAGCTCCCAGACTTCTCCAGCCAGCAAAGCTGTCAGTGTCAGGGCCTGGGCCAGGGGTTTCCAAGCTTTGCAACTTTAAGTCTGAAGGACTTCAGCTCCCAGACTTCTCCAGCCAGCTTTGCTGGAGCAAAGCTGGCTGGAGAATTCTGGGAGCTGAAGTCCTTCAGACTTAAAGTTGCAAAGGTTGGAGACCCCTGAAATAGACAACATATTTCAACAAGTATCAAAAAGTGCCTGACCTATCAACTCACTTCAGCACAACCAATGCAAGCTATGAGAAGGAAAACACTGTCATACATCAAAAACATCTCAGAAACAACCAATCATCTATTACAACCATATGGAATTACCATAGCACATAAACCAATTAAAGTTTTTCAAAACATCTTAAACGAACCAAAAGATACAGTAGCTCAAGAAGAAGAAGAAAACAAAAGTAATTTGCAACATACAGTGTAATAACTGTAAAAAACCCCTATGTAGCACAGACAAGCAGACGACTAAAAGTGTCCTTCTATGAACACCAACTAGTAATCAGAATACTCCTTAGTCTTACAATACGTGGACAGACTCAACCATATTTTTATTGGGAAATTGTGACCATCCTAGACCAAGCTAAATCCACAAACACTAAGGAATTGCTTGGCATTCAGACACATAGAGATAAACCACAAGAAGGAAACAAAAAAACTCAGAACACAGCTCTTCCAACAGCCAACAGATAAGCAAGGATTAACACCAGAAAAACAATCAAGTTGAAAACAACACCCTAGTCAATGAACTAGCAGGAAGGAAGTTACATCCCCACTTAAATTGGGAGGCAAGCTGTTTAAAGGGAACAAACCCCTAGAACTGATACAGATTAACAGAGTTGGAAGGGACCTTGCAGGTCATCTAGTCCAACCCCCTGCCCAAGCAGGAGACCCTACATCTACCTCTACCTAGGATTGAACTCACAACCTCCTGATTGGGAGGCGAGAGCTCCACCTCTAGGCCACAGCAGCAGGTTAATGATTTATGATCTGACTATGTAACATCTGCACATCTGATATTGTCCAAACAGCATAAAGAGCATTAATCTCGGACCTCCGCCTCTTCTGCCAGTGTCTAAAGACACATTTCTTTCACCAAGCCAGCCTAGCGTAACCTCCGCTGTGACTATTTTAGACAGTTTTAATTTTGGGGATTTTAATTGGAATTTAATTGGAATTTAATTGGAATTAAATTAAATTAAATTAAATTAAATTAAATTTAATTGGAATTTAATTGGAATTTAATTTAATTTAATTTAATTTAATTTAATTTAATTTAATTTAATTTAATTTAATTTAATTTAATTTAATTTAATTTAATTTAATTTAATTAATTTAATTTAATTTAATTTAATTTAATTTAATTAATTTAATTTAATTTAATTTAATTTAATTTAATTTAATTTAATTTAATTTAATTTAATTTAATTTAATTTAATTTAATTATATTTATAAACCACCCCCTCTCCCCAAAGGGACTCGGGGCGGTGTACAGGAAAATTAAAAACCATCTAAAAACATACCATACATAACAAGATTTAAATGGGTATTTCATATGTTTTTTAAATTTTGTATTTTGACAATTTGTATGTGTTTTTAAATTCCTGTGCGCCGCCCTGGGTCCTCTTCGGAGAAGGGCGGGGTATAAATTTAATAAAAATAAAAATAAAATAAATAAATGAACCAAAAAATGAATTTTGCAATTTTGGAGTACTCTGTATTTATTTGGAAAGAATACAGAACTTATCATTACTTTCTCATTTCATCCGGAGAATAAGAGATTGGGGAAGGGGCATTTTAAAGACCCGTCCTGCGCTGTGAAATATTTTATACGGGAAAAAAAATATGAAAATATATTAAAAATGAGAAGGAATTGGGCAAAAGTACTGGAAACTATTGAAATTATTCATTCTCTTCCACTGGCAAAGGCAAGCGCACAATCATTTAATGAGTTATTTATCCTGCTAACAGCTAATATTCTCATATGTCCCATCTTTCATATTGGAACCATTCAAGAAATGCATGGCAAATATTGGGTAACAGCAGAAAGGAAGTGCATCATAACATAATCCTTTATTGTTTCAAGCCAAGCTAGGTCTGAAATGGAGAATATTCCACAACTATCCCAATCATGTGTAATAATGCCACGGTTCAACATCCAATGCAATAAAATATACCCAGGGAGTATCCATTCCTTTGTTTTTGGACATCTGTAGTCCAAGAGTCAACGCATTTTTATGGGCCTTAGGCTGAATCGATCTGAAAGCCCATACAGACAAAGAATTTGCAATGCATTGAATCCTAAAACAATTAAGAGAAACTAGATTGTATTTATGGGAAGGTGAACCTTGGTTGAGCTTGCTGACTGACAGAGACTTGGCAACATCATCATCATCATCATCATAATAATAATAATAATAATAATAATAATAATAATAATAATAATAATAATAATAATAATAATAATAATAATAATAATAATAATAATAATAATAATAATAATAATTTAATTTTATATCCCGCTCTCTCTCCCCAAAGGGACTCGAGGCGGGGCACAGGCAAATTAAAACACAAATAAGACCACAACAAAATACAAGGTTAAAAATAAATTAAATTGTTCCTGCGCTAAAAACCCATAAACTAGATTAAAACAGCCCCTAAAACCCCTTACTTTAAAAGAGACTACCCAAGGCCGGCCAGGCGAAAAAGATGTGTCTTTAATTTTAAACGGAAGGAGCGGAGGTCCATAGTTGTCCTAATATCGGGGGGAAGATTGTTCCAGAGGGCTGGGCCCGCCACAGAGAAGGCCCTTCCCCTGGGCGTCGCCCGCTGACAGAGTCTAGTGGACGGCACCCGGAGAAGTCCCTCTCTGTGGGAGCGAATCGGCCGTGAGGAGGTATGGGGCAGGATCCGATCCCGCAGGTAACTAGGTCCCGAGCCATGGAGCGCTTTGAAGATGATAACTAACACCTTGAAGCGCACCCGGAAGACGACAGGTAGCCAGTGCAGCTCGCGCAAGAGCGGTGTTACGTGGGTGAACCTAGAGGTCCCCATTATTGCTCGCGCGGCTGCGTTCTGGACCAACTGAAGCCTCCGGGTGCACCTCAAGGGGAGCCCCATGTAGAGAGAGTTACAATAGTCCAGTCGGGATGTCACGAGCGCATGAGTGACTGTGCGAAGGGCGTCCCGATCCAATAGGGGGCGCAATTGGCGAACCAGGCGAACCTGGTAAAACGCCCTCCTGGCCACGGCTGTCACATGATCTTCCATGGACAGCCGGGCATCCAGGAGGATGCCCAAATTGCGCACCCCATCCACAGGGGCAAGATGTTCGCCCCCTATGGCCAGCGATGGAATGAGCTGGTTGAATCGGGCAGCCGGAAACCACAGCCACTCGGTCTTGGTCGGGTTGAGCCTGAGTCCGTTACTTCCCATCCAGATCCGTACGGCTTCCAGTCACTGGCACATCACCGCTACGGCATCGTTGGGGTGGTTTGGGGTAGAAATGTACAGCTGTGTATCATCAGCGTACAGGTGGTACTCTACCCCAAAACCACGGATGATCTCACCCAGCGGCTTCATGTATGTGTTGAACAGGAGGGGCGAGAGGATCGACCCCTGAGGCACCCCACATGCGAGGGGTCTCGCGGTCGACCTCTGCCCCCCTGCCAACACAAATTGCGATCGGCCAGAGAGGTAGGAGGAGAACCACCGTAAAACGGTGCCTCCCACCCCCAACCCCCCCAGCCGATGCAATAGGATACCATGGTCGATGGTATCGAAAGCCGCCGAGAGGTCTAATAGGACCAGGATGGAGGAACAACCCCCATCTCTGGCCCTCCAGAGATCATCAACCAACGCGACCAATGCCGTCTCGGTGCTATGCCCGGGCCGAAAGCCGGACTGGCGCGGATCTAGATAATCAACTTCCTCCAGGTGACGGGGAAACTGTTGTGCCACCACACTCTCAACAACCTTCGCCAAAAAGGGAAGGTTGGAGACTGGACGATAGTTGTTCAGAAGAGCTGGATCCAAAGAGGGCTTCTTAAGGAGGGGCCTCACCATAGCTTCTTTTAGGGAAGCAGGCAAGGAACCCTCACTTAAGGATGCGTTGACAACCTCTTGGAGCCAGCCTCGTGTCACCTCCCAGGATGCCAGTACAAGCCAGGAGGGACACGGGTCCAATAAACATGTGGTGGCTCGCAGTCGCCCACGTAGCCTGTCCATAATAAAATTACAATGAAATTGGTTTGAGCACCAGGTGGAATACAGAAAGCATTGATAGCCACAATAGGAATCTCTCTCCAGGCAAATGAAAAGGCCGACAAATGACAGTTGAAATAAAATGGCCGACAAACGACAGTTGAAAAGGATCAATTGTACTTTGTCTTTTATTATCCATTTCTTCAAATCTGTTTGGCATTTTAGGAGTTGGTGGAAGAGGAGCACGTCTCTTTTTCTTTTTTGTTTCTTGTTGCAATGAACTTTGAGGAATCGCACTTGGCATTTTTTCTTCTCTCTCAGCTTTCCCAATAGAAAAGGATGGAATAACTGGTAGGGGTGGTGCTCTCCGCTTCTTCATTTCAATTCTTGCAGTTGCCCCTTGTATATTCCCAAGAGATAATGATGGTGCCACCGTTACAGAACATAAACTTCGTGAAGAATCTGCGATCATTGTTTCATCAAGGCTTTGTTTATGATACAACCTAGGTTTTAAAAATTCTGTGAACATCTCTGTGAACTGTCATGCTACAAAATGGAAATGTTCAGCCAGCGAAATAATATTTTAGGATTTTGACTGGCAAAAGTGAAGGAAGTGTACAATATATCTGCAGTCATTCCTGGAACAAAATCTATGCTGTGAAACTCAAGAGAGCTTTTAAATATAGTTGAGGCCTACAGGCATTGGCCTCTGCTTCTATTATTATTAGTTTGAGGAATCTATATTTGCTATGAAGATTGGAATGAAAACAGTAACTATGACATGTTTGATCATATTTGTAATATTTAATTAAAAACTGTATGGAAAGTATTTCTGTCTACAGAATTCAAGGCCATTGAGCTCAGGCCTTTAACTGTTGAAACTGATTTAAATGTTTGTAAAACAGGGCCGGCCAATAAATTACGAGTACCGGCAATCATCCTTAATATAATGCTTTTTAAAAATATTATTTTCACGCATCTTCTTTCTATAAATAAAAATGTAACAAGAGTTTGTTCAAAACTGCTAATCTCCGGAAGGACTGCACCGATCGCTTCCCAATTTTCACGCAACGTTCCTTTCGAATACGGCACCAATTATGTGGTACCAAATATGCATTATAATCAAGCTCAATAAAATAATTTTCCCATGGTTCTCTAAAAGTCTATGGAAACTACAGAATCCAACGACAGTGGTTTATGAAGCAACTAGTACTTTTTGAAGTTCAAGTTGGTGATTTTTCAGATTGATATTTCACGCTACAATGATATTTACATAAGAGCGGATCCTGGCACAGACAGCAATGTTTAATTTTGTCTACTTTTAGAACAATTGGAGTGAATGTTTAAAAAAAAACCTCAATAAAATGCGAAGAAACTGCACACAACTTTGTCAGGAAAACTCTACATTGTAGTTACACTCAACAGGAAATCTTGCTGTAATCTTGGTTTTCACTTTGCACCCCATTAAGTAAACTTTATCTTTTAAAGATTAAGCAAGGAGGCCAGTGATACCTATAATTCCCGTCTACCCTCCAATATACAGCTGTCTCTGAATGTTTTTTAAATCCTAATTATTCTTTGTGTCAACTTGAAATACCTTACCTTCCAATTTCCAGCAGTGTTTGAAATGCACATCAGGAAAAAAAATTCTTGAAAACAACAGGCAGAATATATTTCAATATATGTTATCACTATACTCCAATGTTTTCAGGTAAGGTCTTCCATGGTCTGTTGAAATAAACAAATATTGTAGTGTTATTGTACAGATAGTATTAACTATTAAATTCTATTTCAATAAATTAACTTGAAATAATTAAAAGCAGCAGTTAAAATGCCAATCCTTTAATATAAGAAACTTGGGAAAAAGCCAGGTGCAGCAAAGATATATTTGTAGTCTGCATATTTCCCTTGTAATAGGCAATGATATGTCCACGTAAGCAGGATATGAGTACAATAACACTCTCTTTAATTGTATTCTCTACCAGTTGAATATGAGTAGTCTTAATATAATATTCATAACAGAAAACCACAGTAGGTAGTAGTCATTTTTGTATATTTTTACTGTGAATCATGAAATCTATTTTCAAATGTCCAATTTTAGAATAGTAAATTCCATAAATAAAATGTCTGCTCAAGTCATTTCCCCCAAGGCATCAATTTCTTCTTTTATCTAAGGTTTTACCTACCGTAAGTTTGACATACTTCTATCTTGCTCTTTTCAATATGTTTGAGCTGGATACAAATAGCCTTTCAAAATTCTCCAGCATATTTGTGAGCAGAAAGATTGGGCAGAGGATTTCTTCGAGCTTCTTCAAGACAAAAGCAACATTTTTTGAAGGAGAATCCCTCTTTATCAGCTGAAGTGGAACTTTCACAATAACATATTCCTTCCATGTTACACACCCATCCCCCAGGGGTTACCACAAAGAAGAGGGAGTCAAGCTATTCTCCAAGGCACCAGAGAGTAGAACAAGAAGCAATGGGTGGAAACTAATCAAGGAGAGAAGCAACTTAGAACTGAGGAGAAATTTCCTGACAGTTAGAACAATTCATCAGTATCGGCCGCAGGGAGGTATGTGGCAGGAGATGGTCCCGCAAGTAGCTAGGCCCCGAGCCATGGAGCGATTTGAAGATGGTGACTAGCACCTTGAAGCGCACCCGGAAGGCTACCGGTAGCCAGTGCAGCTCGCGCAGGAGAGGTGTTACATGGGAGCAGCGAGAAGCTCCCAGAATCCCCCGTGCGGCCGCATTCTGCACCAACTGGAGCCTCCGGATGCACCTCAAGGGGAGCCCCATGTAGATGAAAGCCAAACCTATGGTATTTTGAAACCAGATTGGGGTACTCTTAGTGTTGCATATGTTCAGAAATAGACTTTGGACACAGGAATGAGGTAGTGAGATGTGATCTTGGACAATCTTCAGTACCATGGGCCATGCTATTCTTTTGTATTGTCCTTGCATTTATCCTTGTATTGTCCTAAGGTTTTGAAATTGGGTATAAGAAATAACCAACAATGGAGCATATCATATCGTCTTCACACGAAGACCTAGGAATGAAATAGCAAAAGAGAAAATAGTGTGGTGACTTTAGCCAAATTTAATATCATGCAGCATTTCTTATATCTAGATTTCTTTTAAAGAAGAAACAATAGCACTTGACATTTCAGCATGAAATTAAAATAATTACAGGTAACAGACTTAACTGCTGCTATTCAATTGTGCAAGTTTAATTCAAACAGGTGGCTACAACTTTCGATTTCATCCAAACTTCTCCACATTGGCCTTTTCCTGTCTTGTATAAGGGCAGAGGATGTAAAATCCCACATTTCCTGATAAATGTTTACATCAAACAGAATCAGGCAAAAAAAAACAACCTTCTAGTACTGATGGAAGAATGTTAGCCCTGTCTAGACACAATAAAAGTTATACTACATAACAGTATACATTTGGTGACAGGAGAAACAATAGATGTATAGACTATCTGGCCAATGTCTTGGATACCTCTGTTAACAGAGATTTGTGGACTAATCTGATTTACACTCTTGTGAGCAAAGCAAGTTCCTTTACTTTCCTCTGGCACACTGGAAAATTAAAACAAGGTGAACTTTTCTTAGCTGGCTAACAATTCTGAGTAATTCGTTTTTATTAGAAAGAATCTTCACCTTAAGTTTCTATTCAGCCATTGCACGAAGGGAGTGGATGAAGAAAGAGGGCATTGGGGTGGGGTTTTTTTGGGCTAAAAACAAGGGATAACTTTATTTATTTATTTATTTATTTATTTATTTATTTATTTATTTATTTATTTATTTATTTATTTATTTATTTATTTATTTATTTATTTATTTATTTATTTATTTATTTATTTATTATATTTATACCCCGCCCTTCTCCAAGCGGACCCAGGGCGGCGCACAGGAATGTTAAAATACATACAAAACATAATAAAATTTTAAAAAACTTATTCTAATAAAATCCTGTGCTAAAACCGAATTAAAAATTCCAAATTTAAATTTTTTAAACTATCTAGGAGTCAGTAATGGAGGTTACGCTAGGCCGGCTAGATGGAATAGATGTGTCTTCAGACACTTAATAATAATAATAATAATAATAATAATAATAATAATAATAATAATAATAATAATAATAATAATAATAATAATAATAATAATAATAATAATAATAATAATAATAATAATAATAATAATAATAATAATAATAATAATAATAATAATAATAATAATAATAATAATAATATTTATTTTTATATACCGCGTCCTCTCCCCAAGGGGACTCGGAGCGGTGCACAGGGAAAAAATTAAAACACATAAAATATATATACAGAAATAAATACAATAGAGTAAAAACAAATTAAACTTAATTGTCCCTGCACTAAAAACCCCATATTAAAACTAGTGTTCCCTAGACCCTAAAGGTAGAGACTAACCTAGGCCGGCCAAGCGGAAAAAGTATGTTGTTAATTTCTTGCGGAAGAGGCGGGGTATAACATGACAGGATGGAGACATGGAGCAGCTGGACAAGGATGCCTCGACTAATTTTCCGATTTCTTTTCATTTAGCAGAGACCCGACCATTTTAGCAGAGTGGGAGAGAGATAAATTCCAAGGTGAATTTCTAAAAAAAGGAAAAATAGAGAAGATCTAAAAAGACTGCATGCTTCAACCGGAACTCTCAGTTTTAGTCCCGATGGACTAAAGCAGGGGTCCCCAACCCCCGGTCCGCGGACCGGTGCCGGTCCGTGGCTTGGTAGGAACCGGGCCGCAGTGAGGGCGCAACTCTTAGAAAGGAGGGAGGAGGGGGCAGCCCCCTGGGCAGAGTGCGCACTGGGGGCGGGAGAGCGAGAGGGGCGAGTGAGCCGACTCCCCTCCCTGTGCGCGCATGCGCCGCCTGTTCCCCCTTCCCCCGCTCCCCGTCTACACCGGCCGAGCCATGGCCACCGGTCCGCAGAATTTTTTTAACATGAAACCGGTCCCTGATGCCAAAAAGGTTGGAGACCCCTGGACTAAAGGCATGAGAAATTTAGTGTCAAGGAAACCTAAGACCTTTCTTGTTGTTGTTAATAATAATAATAATAATAATTTAATTTATAGACCGCTCTCTCTCCCTGAAGGGACTCGAGGCGGTGCACAGGGAATTTAAAAATACATATATAAAACCACAAACATAATACAATATTAAAATGAATTAAACTAAAACCCTGCGCTAAAATCCCATATTAAAACTAAAACTAACCCCTAAAAACCCTAAAAACAGTTAAATTACCCCAGGCCGGCCAAGCAGAAGAAGTGCGTTTTTAGTTTTTGATGGAAGGAGCGGAGGTCCGTGGTTGTTCTAATTTCGGGGGGAAGGTCGTTCCAGAGGGTCGGGCCCACCACAGAGAAGGCCCTTCCCCTGGGCATCGCCCGCTGGCACAGCCTAGTGGACGGCACCCAGAGAAGTCCCTCTCTGTGGGAGCGAATCGGCCAAAGGGATGTATGGGGCAGGATGCGATCCCGCAGATCAGTTGTTGTCAACTTATGTTTCCAAAGTTGTCCTGGACTCAACGCAAAACAAAGCTTAACAGAAATGAAACAGGAGCTTCCATAGTGTATGTCTTGGATTGCCTCCAGGGCACTCAGTTCAAATCCAGTCTTAGCCAAGGAAGTCCTTCTTTCTCAGCACAACCTCATTCACAGGATAGCAGTAGTATAAATGGAAGGAGGGAGTCCTTACATTGCTTGAGGTGTTGAAAGAAAGGTAACGATTAACACATACTGATTAACCCAAAATATTTTCAATTTAGCTACTTTTTGCTGATGAAGTTCGCGTGGATCGTACTCAAAGATTAAGAAGAGCTGCACACCAGAGTGGGTTGAAGGGTCTAATAAATAGCAACCCATAATTGTATCAGCCCCTACAGGTAAAACTCAAAAAATTAGAATATCGTGCAAAAGTTCATTTATTTCAGTATTGCAACTTAAAATGTGAAACTAATATACGAGATAAGACTCATTGCATGCAAAGCAAGATAGTTCAAGCCGTGATTTGTCATAACTGGGATGATCATGGCTTACAGCTCATGAAAACCCCAAATCCACAATCTCAGAAAAGTAGAATATTACATGCAATCAATAAAACAAGGATTGTACATAGAACAATATCGGACCTCTGAAAAGTATAAGTATACATATGTACTCAGTACTTGGTTTGGGCCCCTTTTGCAGCAATGACTGCCTCAATGCGGCGTGGCATGGAAGCTATCAGCCTGTGGCACTGCTGAGGTGTTATGGAAGACCAGGATGCTTCAATAATACAATAATACAATAGCAGAGTTGGAAGGGACCTTGTAGGTCTTCTAGTCCAACCCCCTGCGTGGGCAGGAACCTTATACCATTTCAGACAAATGGCTATCTAACATCTTCTTAAAGACTTCCAGGGTTGGGGCATTCACAACTTCTGGAGGCAACTTCTGTTCCACTGGTTAATTGTTCTAACTGTCAGGAAATTTCTCCTTAGTTCTAAGTTGCTTCTCTCCTTGGTTAGTTTCCACCCATTGCTCCTTGTCCTGCCCCCAGGTGCCTTGGAGAATAGTTTGACTCCCTCTTCTTTGTGGCACCCTCTGAGATATCGGAACACTGCTATCATGTCTCCCCTGGTCCTTCTCTTCATCAAACTAGACATACCCAGCTCCTGCAGCCGTTCTTCATATGTTTTAGTCTCCAGTTCCCTAATCATCTTGGTTGCTCTTCTCTGCACTCTTTCCAGAGTCTCCACGTCTTTTCTACATCGTGGCGACCAAAACTGTATGCAGTATTCCAAGTGTGGCCTTACCAAGGCACTATACAGTGGCATCAACACTTCACGTGATCTAGATTCAATAGTGGCCTTCAGCTCTTATGCATTGTCCAGTCTCATGTCTCTCATCTTTCTCTTGGCAATGCCCCATAGGTTCTCTGCGGGGTTCAGGTCAGGCGAGTTTGCTGGCCAATCAAGCACAGTAATCCCACAGACATTTAGCAAAGGGGGAAAGTCTCAATAAGTCATGTGCCACCACCGTGCCACAACTAAGGTATCTGCAAGCCAATGGAAGAAAAATTGGGGGGATTTCAGCCACGCGGAAGACAGCCCTAGTAAAGCGCAGGTTTAGATTTAATTTATTTTTAATGAAATGTTTATATGTATTTATTGTTTTACTGTGCCTGTGCACCGCCCCGAGTCCCTGTGGGGAGAGGGTGCGGTTTAGAAATATTAAAATTATTATTATTATTATTATTATTATAAATGGCTTTGTTGTGTTCAGACTGTGTTTCAGGGACTATGAGAATATTAGATCCAGCATATCTATGATTTTTTATTTATCCCCTTCTAATATGAAACACTAACATTACAGCAACACAACTTCAGTGGCTTTGGGGTTACAGGGAGAATGTTGATATATTTAAGACTGGGAGTTTCAGAGAGTGAATTCTCTCTCTAGTTGCACAGATGTAGAGCTGCAGTCTAACTCTCTTGTTTGTCGATTTTAAAATGCCATTGTACATTAACTACTGAAATGAAGTATTATCAGCTGGCAAATGCAGATGGCCGATACTTGCTGAATATTTGGTGCTGAACATTAAATATCTACTTGCATTAAGGAGAATTCTGAATGGAAATTAAGGAAATGCATTTGTTTCAACTCTTCATTTAAACAATATCATCCAACATTCTGCACTAAATAACTTTTTTTCCAAGAATATAAGTGAACATGTTAAAAAGATTTGCCTGAGTACATTAACATGTTTCTGTGCACTGAAGCAGTTTATAAACACCTTTAAGTCCCCGAATCTCCGTGATGCTGATATTGTTAAAACAGGTGTTGAGGTGATGGCTAAGATCCAATTAGACGTTCAAGGCAAAAATAATGAAAGGCAGAGGCCAAGAAACTCTTTTGGGGCAGAAAAAACTATAAACTATGCTAATATGACTAACCTATATTTATTTTCTGCCTTTAAATGTATTTTAAAAGTCTATTGTTCACAAATGTAATGAATTTCAGGCATAATTTTCCAAATGTTTTGTGGGTGGTAATTTAATACAACTTGTTTCATTTTGTTTTCATTTCAGTATCTTTATTTTATATGTGGTACCGTATTTTTCGGAGTATAAGACGCACCTTTTTTCCTCTAAAAAGAGGCTGAAAATCTGGGTGCGTCTTATACATCAAATACAGCATTTTTTGCCTCCTGAAACCTCGCCCCCTCCCCAGGAGCACTCTGCTGCCCCCCCCCAAGGCTATTCATGCCTTTTATTTGAAAAAAAGGGCCCCATTTTGGTGAAAAACGGGCCGTTTGGGGGAGGTTTTCACAGTGCAAAAAGGGTTTTTTTTCCCTATTGAAGAGCTGTTTAGTTAGAATGATTGATGAGAATTACGTTGGTCAAGTACTGTGACTACAGAAACAAAGATTTGTTCCAAAGGTGGTCAGTGATTTCCTTCTCCAGCACATGGGTAAATATACCTGGAAACATTTACCTACCTACCTACCTACCTACCTACCTACCCACTCTCTCTCTCTCTACCTATCTACTGTATTTCTCTCTCTGTTTCTCTCTCTTTTTCTCTCTCTATCCCTCTACCTGCTTACCTATCTACACTCTCTCTTTCCCTACCTACCTACTGTATTTCTCTCTCTCTCTCTCTCCCCTCTATCTACCTATCTAGCTATTCTCTCTCCCCGTACCTATCTACTGTATTTCTCTCTCTATATATATATATTTCTCTCTATCCCTCTACCTACTTATCTATCTACACACACTCTCTCTCCCTACTTACCTACCTACTGTATTTCTCTCTCTCTCTCCCTATCCCTTTATTTACTTACCTACCTACACACTCTGTCTCCCTACCTACCTACTTATTGTATTTCTCTCTCTCTCTCCCCCTCTACCTATCTACCTACCTACCTACCTATATACACTCTCTCTCTCCCTACTTACCTACTGTATTTCTCTCTCTTTCTCTCCCTCTCTATCCCTCTATCTACCTACCTACTTTTTTAAAAAATTTGCCTCTTCAAAACCTGGGTGCGTCTTATACTCCGAAAAATACGGTACATTAAACAGTATAGATCAGGAGTGTCAAAGTCAAGGCCCCGGGGCCAGATCCAGCCTGCGGGGTGATACGCTCCCACAGGGAGGGCCTACTGAGGGTACCAACCACCAGTCAATGCCGGCTAGCAGTGCCCAGGGGTAGGGCTTTCTCTGTGGCAGGGCCGTCCCTCTGGAACGACCTACCCCCCGAACTTCGTACTCTCACGGACCTTCCCCTCTTTCGCCGTTCACTCAAAACATACTTTTTTCAGCAAGCTGGTCTTGCCTAATCGTTAGATTTTATTGTTATATAGCTTATGCCAAATATGTAAATGGACATTGGGGTTTTAGTGGGAATTTTAGCGCAGGTTCTTATTTAATTCTTTTTTATCTATTTAGCGTATCGTTTTATCATTTGTTGTTTTAATCTCCTGTGCACCACCCTGGGTCCATTTCGATGGAGAAGGTGCGGTATATAAATCGAATAAAAGTAAAGTAAGACTGTTTTTGCCCTTCCCAATCTCCTATAAATCCTCTGAAGCCTGGGGAGGGCAAAAAAAAGCATGTAAAAAATTATGGCACATGAGCCTAAAAAAGGTTCACCATCGTTTTTCTAGACTATAAATATTTTAAGATCACAGCAGTAGCAAAATACAAAGTATGGTCATGCACCAAAATGTAACCATAAATCCATGCCAATAGTAATGGTAATAAAAAAGAACAGTGAAATAGAAAAAGAACAACAAATGGAATAGCTGCACAAGTTTTCAAAATTGTGAAATAGGAGTGTTTCCACTTTGGTCACACAGTAGTCATGATTTACAATTAAGCCATAGTTTAAAATTAACCCATCAAAATATTGGTTCTGATTTATTTGTACTTTCCGAAATAAATAATTTGCAGTATAAATTCCTTATCTACTCTTTAGTAAGCCTAGTGTAGGCTGAGCCATTCTGATGCCTTTAAAATTAGTTATCAGATTATTTGCAGATGGCTGAAGGCAGGTGAAAGATTCTATCAAGGTAAGCCTTGCTATGTTCTTTAGACCTCAGTCTATTGGTCTACCTGCCAACAACTGGGATGCTTGTTTTACAATATCATTTGACATGTGGGATTCGTACATCAAATTTTCACTTCAAGCCAAGAAAATGTCAGCTAGTAAATAATACCGTAAATCACTGAAAAGGAGTTTTAGGAGAAAGAAGGCAGAAACTGGGTCAGTGCCAAGTCTACTTAACCCAATACTAATGGCACAGATTTGACTTGACTGCCAGCAGGTTCAGAGTCCTTTGAGGTGCTTGGCTAAGATTCCATTACTGCCTTTATCATTAAGAGAGAGAAAAATATTTCAACCCAAAAAAAAATGGTACCTTTCCTTTGAATCTATTAATGAGATCAAACTTCTTGGTCAAGTTCCAAAACCACTGGAGCCGCCCTTAATTGGATGCATTTCGTGGTTTAAAATTTGGAATGCAGGGATCTCCTGTAACGTAATGAGAATTGTAGCAGTATATAGCAGAATAAAAGACTTTGGATCCCATCATAGAAACCTTGTATGGTATAGGCTCACATATGTTCACAGTGAAACTCGCGTTAATTCTGTTGTAAACGCATAACATATATATGCAACCTCCCCAACAGAAGCCTATCTAACTTTCAGCTGCTTTTCTGAGAGATGGATTCTTGGTGTTTACTAGCTGTTCAACCTCTTCTTGAGGTATCTCTTTGAATCTTCAGGAGCTAGATAAGATCTTGTTAGGCCCGGACAGAGGGATGATATCTAAGTGCTATAAATTTCTAACATACAATATACAATAGCAGAGTTGGAAGGGGCCTTGTAGGTCTTCTAGTCCAACCCCCTGCGTGGGCAGGCGCCTTATACCATTTCAGACAAATGGCTATCTAACATCTTTTTAAAGACTTCCAGGGTTGGGGCATTCACATCTAGGGTAGTAGGAGAAGAAGTGGTAAAAGTTTTTATTCAGAATTCTTAGCACATAGAGCTGGATCTTACGCCACTAGCTTTTTAACGAGCTTTCTTTAACTTTTTTTTCATTTTCTCTGGCCTTCGCCTACAAAGGGAGATGCAAGGGAAAAATGCATGCAGAAGTAATGGTTAAGTATAGAATTACCCATGATACTTTCTCATGTAATGTATAAGCAACCTAGGTCCATATTAGAATGAGAAGTTGCTTCAGGACAGTCAAGGGATGGCCTTCCTCCATCTAAATGATGATGCTGATAAGAAAAGAAGCCGGTTTAGTCGACTGGCACGTTGAGCTGCTAATTATACAATACAATACAATACAATAGCAGAGTTGGAAGGGACCTTGTAGGTCTTCTAGTCCAACCCCCTGCGTGGGCAGGAACCTTATACCATTTCAGACAAATGGCTATCTAACATCTTCTTAAAGACTTCCAGGGTTGGGGCATTCACATCTAGGAGAAGAAGTGGTAAAAGACGCGATGATTGCCTGGGGGAAAAAATGTGGGTATGCACTCCCATACGAGAAATGGGAAGAGATATGTTGGGGGAATCTGAGGCTGGTAGTTTCCACATCATACAAGGAAAATATTTATAAAATGTTTTATAGATGGCACCTTCCCCCTGGCTAATCTTGCCTACCCGACACTAGGATTATACTCCTAACATGTATGAACAACGGAACTCTGCTTTGTTAGTTGGAGTTTAGAATGTTGTCTGAACTAAGCTATAAAGAGGCTAGTTCTTTTCTTTTCTGGCAACGTATTCAGACATATCCAGAACAACGACGACAAAAAAATGGAACCCAAATGCCAGTACTCTTCCTCACCTAACAGGAAATTTGTGGGAACACCTTTGTTCTTGTTGCTTAATTTTCATTTTTGTTACGTCTGCCCAGTTTATTTTAGCAGGGAAAGTAGCCGAGAGCATGATATCATCTCCCTCTTCCAAGTGGAAAAATTGATGCAATGTGCACGCCAAGCCTTCACCAAATCTCTAGAGACCTCTTTAAAACGGTGGAGCTTGGTGTTCAAGGATAAAAGCATTTGTTGAACCCCTAGTTATAAGAAACCAAGGCGTACAGCAGATGTTGGACAGGAGAAAAAGTCCAGTAAGAAGCAAACTTAGAACTGGTTGCCAAGATAAAGGATTACAAAAAGAAAAGGAGAGAAACACGTCCTTCAAATTAGTGTAGAAAGTTGACGTGTCTCAGTTTATATAATTAAATTTCTATTTAGACTGAAAGAGGCTTCATTGTAATAAATAGAACTTCTATTGATATCAGTTATGGATGCAGCTCTGTGTAGTTGAAGAATCCAATTTTCTCCATAGTACTCCTGTTGCCTATACATTACAGTACATGTACGGTACTTGATACTATCAGGGATCCAAATAGCATCCTCAATAAAATAAGAGTCTGAAGCTAGACATTCCTCAAAGCTTCAATTTATTAGAAAATCCATGTTGGCACATCTGGGGAAACCCAAATCTGAAAGCTTCCAGGTTTTCCCAGCCTGTTGAAAGTTTAAGACCCTGCCCCAGCACCAGGGGTGAGTTTCAAAAAAGTTTACTACCTGTTTTGTGGGTGTGGCTTGGTGGTCATGTGACTGGGTGGGCATGACCAACTTGATGTCACTCACAAGGATTGGGTAAAATGTGGTGAAGCTCAGTTAACAATGCTCTTGCTTAGCAACCAAAATTTTGGGCTCAATTGTAGTCATAAATCAAGGATTATTTCTGCCTTCCTCTGCATGGCAGCCTTATCCTAGTAAACTCCTTCTCCTTTCTGGCAATTTTCCTCTCGGTTAGAGGCAGTAAAATGGCTGTACAATGGCTTCTACTGTACAGCGCAGTGGAGTTGCCATGGTAACAGCTTCACAGTCTTCCACAAGTGAGCTTCCTCTGGTAAGGGGGAAAATCCAACATTAGAAATTACTTTTGGTCTGGGATTAGGATAAATAACTACCCAGGTTATCAACTAGTGGGGTCATAAATAAAGGAATCTTCTCTAAAGAATACCATTTCATCTAAGGCTAAATATAAGCTCTTGAGAAATGCAATTGGTTTTACAATAAACGACTGACAGAAAAAGATACTCCAAGAAAGAATTCCCCTTCAACTGGATAACATTTCTAATAAAAAGAAACAATATATGGCCAAGGCCATTTTATTCAGAGAAGTGAAGGCGTGGGAGAAATAAGTTCAGATCTTACCGCCTTTAAAACAAATCCCTTCCCTTTGAGGATATGATATCAAACACAAATAAAATGATTAAACTTCATTTAGTCATGTGCAAAACATCCAGGGGTTAAAGACAAAGAATTACAGGGTGTATTAAAAGATTCCAAACAAATTTTCTCAGAAGGGAAAAAAAGAATGATAGGGGAATATTCCAGGCAAAATGTGAGATGGCTTTTATTTTATTATTGGGGAAACCTTGGTTACCCTGAGAATCCCAGTGATGCAAGCACACTATTTTTTGCATAGCTAAAGAATCCAGAGTCCATAATAGCCAAGATTAAAGCAGAGTACAGCAGAGAAAAGCACACAATTTTAACACTAATCTCTAGCTAAAAAGATTTACCCTGTGGGACAACAGATTTCTTGAAGAATGAATTTTGCTAGCTGGGATCCACATTTCTTGTAAGTTTTCAATCCCAACCCAACCTCCCCCCTCCCCGCCGAAACTGATTTTTTTTAAAAATCCCTAGTTGGATTTAACATATGTTTTCTGGTCTATAAAAGAGAATTGAAGGGAATTTAATGATTGTCACGCAGATAAAGTATAAACCTCCTGCTGATTCCATGTCTCGGAAGTACCTGTCAGATTTGAAACTGCCAGTTGGCAATCACAACAAAGAGTTTGAGCTATTTTGTCCAATAAACAATGGAAGGCCAGGAGTCATGATTGATTCTTCCCCTTCTAAACATATTTACCAAGCATTTAATTGCAACAACGTGGCCCCAGGCTCCAATTATTTTTCCCCTACAGTAATATTCATTGGAATTTCAGGATAACCTAGCATAATTCTTTATGAAATAAATAACAATGTTGATGCAGATGCATAAGAATAGTTTGAAAAAAGTAGATTTCTGTTTTGCCTGTAATTAATTCCTCATGTACGGGCTTCATTTGCCATAGAGAACAGAGATGGAGGTTCTGACCAGTTCTGGAGAACCGGTAGTGGAAAATTTGAGTAGTTCGGAGAACCGGCAAATACCACCTTTGAATGGCTCCACTCCCATCTATTCTCTGCCTCCTGAGTCCCAGATGGTTGGGAGGGAATGGGGATTTTGCAGTAACCTTCCCCTGGAGTGGGGAGGAAACGGAGATTTTACACTATCCTTCCCCATCTATACCCACCAAGCGACGCCCACAGAAATGGTAATAATTTTTTTTGAATCCCACCACTGATATAGAACATTTTCTTAGATAATTAATTGCATCTCAATGTCTTGCAGTAAACAAATACTTAGCATGTTTGATATGTAATAGGGTACCAAAGTGTCGTTAGCACCTCAATGCGCCATACCTTCATTATGTATTGGCAATTGGGTAGGTCTAGTTTGATGAAGAGAAGGACCAGGGGAGACATGATAGCAGTCTTCCGATATCTCAGAGGGTGCTACAAAGAAGAGGGAGTCAAACTATTCTCCAAGGCACCTGGGGGCAGGACAAGAAGCAATGGGTGGAAACTAATCAAGGAGAGAAGCAACTTAGAACTAAGGAGAAATTTCCTGACAGTTAGAACAATTAACCTCTGGAACAGCTTGCCTCCAGAAGTTGTGAATGCCCCAACCCTGGAAGTCTTTAAGAAGATGTTAGATAGACATTTGTCTGAAATGGTATAAGGTTCCTGCCCACGCAGGGGGTTGGACTAGAAGACCTCCAAGGTCCCTTCCAACTCTGCTATTGTATTGTATTGTATTGTATTGTATTGTATTGTATTGTATTGTATTGTATTGTATTGTATTGTATTGCATTGCATTGTATTGTATTGTATTGTATTGTATTGTATTGTATTGTATAATTAGCAGCTCAAAGTGCCAGTCGACTAAACCGGCTTCTTTTCTTATCAGCATCATCATTTAGATGGAGGAAGGCCATCCCTTGAATGTTCTGAAGCAACTTCTCATTCTAATATGGACCTTGGTTGCTTATACATTACATGAGAAAGTATCATGGGTAATTCTATACTTAACCATTACTTCTGCATGCATTTTTCCCTTGCATCTCCCTTTGTAGGCGAAGGCCAGAGAAAATGAAAAAAAAAAGTTATAGAAAGCTCTGATGCAAGAGGTCGTTAAAAAGCTAGTGGCTTGAGGTCCAGCTCTATGTGCTAAGAATTCTGAATAAAAACAAATTGGCCTTCCTCCTGTCTAACAAGATATTCAAATACTGTCATACATCATTTCTTCTTCTTGTGCCATATCCATCATTGGATGTTGGCAATCAGTGCTGCTGGGTTTTGTCCAAATCAGTCCCTTAGATTTTGAAGCCATGATGTTCTTCTTCTGCCTGGACCTCATACATCACCAAAGTCTATTAAATTAACCCATATTGGGTAGATAAATTTCAGTAAAAATGTAACTTTTTTTTACTGTTTGTTTTAAGCTCTAATGCAGTTTACAGAATACAGAAAAATAGTGTTGCAAGGAAACTTGGAGGTTGCTCAAACAGGAGACCCTAAACTAGGGGTGTCAAACTCAAGGCCCAGGGGCCATATATGGCCCAAGAGGTGCCGAGATAGGGCCCATGAGGCCACCCTGTAAATAGTAAAGGACTGGCCAGAAAAATAGCATTCGACCCTCCCAAGCTCCATTTTAATGGGCAGAGGGTTGCAGGATGCTGTCACAGCTGAAAACGGAGATTGGCAGAACACTTGGGCATCCCCAACAAGAGCGATGTCAAACTGGACCTGCTGATGCCCCCAAGGTCAAGCGCGACCTTGATGTGGCCCTCAATGAAATCGAGTTTGACACCCCTGCCTATATCATTTCAGACAAATGGCTATCCAGTTTCTCTGAAATCCTCCAGTCATGAAGCACCCACCAGGCTAAGTCTCTAACATAAAGCTTTCTTCAATTGAGGAAAACAACATTTACTTCCATCCACAGTCACATTCATAATGTGGAACCATTGTGAATATGATAGGTTTTGTTTTGATTTCCAAAAAATGAAATAATATATTTCAACATATTCCTCACTTCATTTCTCTAATTGTCAATCAATTAATTGCCCAAATTGGGAGAGTTTTATTTTCTTAAAAATTCATTGACTTACCATATTTTCCGGAGTATAAGACGCACCGGAGTATAAGACGCACCGGAATATAAGACGCACCGGAGTATAAGACACACCAAGGTTTTGAAGAGGCAATTTTTTTTAAAAAAAGTAGGTAGGTAGATAGAGGGATAGAGAGGGAGAGAAAGAGAGAGAAATACAGTAGGTAAGAATGGAGAAAGAGAGTAGGTAGGTAGGTAGGTAGGTAGGTAGGTAGGTAGGTAGAGGGATAGAGAGAGAGAAATACAGTAGGTAGGTAGGGAGAAGGAGAGAGGGAGAAATACAGTAGGTAAGTAGGTTGGGGGTTATACGGTGGTTGTGTGTACGTGTTTGTGTGTGCAGGTGTAGATCTACATACAGATTGGTTGGCCATTTAACCAGACTGGGTCACAGCAACGCGTGGCCGGGAACGGCTAGTTTAAAATGTGCAGCAATACTCCAAACAATTGGTTGGATTCAGTTATTCTTCTTCATCCTAATTGTTTTACTGTAGACAGTAATGATAAATACTTTCATATGATTTTGAGATTTAGATATTTTCATCCTTAATATTAATTTGATTTTTTTGTGTGTGTAATCAATATTTGTTTTTTGCATAATCAAAATATAAGCTTTGGAAAAAATACCAATTTCACATATTAAAGCAAATTATGTCAAATGGAGAGTGTGCTGTACATATGTAGGTTCTTCTCCTGATTGGAAAGAATGTGCAGAATTCCAAATTATATGAAGAGCTTACACCAAATTTCCCCAACTTAATGTCCTCCAGATGTGCTGGGAATGCAATAGCCAGAATTTCCCGCCAAGATGGCCAAGACATCTGGAAGAAACCAAATTGGGTAACATTAGTCTCCATTAATTCAGCAAGCTTCCATTACAGGTGCTCTTCCTAACAATGAATGATGGGGGAAATTACAAGAAGCCATCTCAATTGTATGAAACTTGCCAACAGAAATATACTGTCCCATGAACTGTAACAAGGGAGCTTTCCTTATGGGCCTTGCACTGCTCTAGAATCTGATCCTATTCTGTTTAGCAAGTACTATTTTATTAAAGACTAGCCGTTCCCGGCCATGCGTTGCTGTGGCCCAGTCTGGTTAAATGGCCAACCAATCTGTGTGTAGATCTACACCTGCACACACAAACACGTACACACAACCACCGTATAACCCCCAACCTGAGGGCAGGCCCCGCCCTCTGGAACGACCTCCCTCCAGATCGCCGCACAATCACAGACCTTCTCCCTCTCTCTATCTCCCTACCTACCTACCTACCTACCTACTGCATTTCTCCCTCCCTCTCTCTAGCCCTATAGCTGCCCACCTATCCACTGTATTTCTCCCTCTCTCTATCCACCTACCTACCTACCTACCTACCTACCTACCTACCTACCTACTGCATTTCTCCCTCCTCTCTCTATCCCTATAGCTGCCTATCTACCTACTGTATTTCTCCCTCTCTCTATCCACCTACCTACCTACCTACCTACCTACCTACTGCATTTCTCCCTCCCTCTCTCTATCCCTATAGCTGCCTACCTACCTACTGTATTTTTCCTTGAATCTTATGGACAGAGTATTTTATGTCATCAAGGATGACATAATACCTGTGGCCCACTGCTCTCTCTGTGTCTATCTACCTACCTTTTTTTACAATTTTTTACATTTCCGTTGTGTGCACCTGGCACAGGTGTAACATCTACACAATCTATATATATATCATTGGTGCCGTATTTGAAAGAAACATTGTGTGAAAATTTGGAAGCGATCGGTGCAGGACTTTCGGAGATTAGCGGTTTTGAACAAACTCTTGTTACATTTTTATTTTTTATAGATAAGATGCCGATTCCATTTTTTAAAAATGCAGCCAGGATTAATTGGCTTGTTTTGAATTTTGCAGACTCTTAAACGTTCCTCCCCACTCACAAGCAAAGAGAACCACAGTAAAATTGGCAAGACATGAGCCTTATTCTCTTTTTTCTAGAGGAGCAGGTGATTTGATCAAGCTGCTGCATGGTTTTCCTTGCTCTTTTCAGCAACTGCCCCACAGGTCAAAGAAGCAGAGAAATTATTCACAGATTATTCTAGCAATGGCTCAATTGGTATTGCAACTGACCAGATAATTACACAATGCGGTGCTCTGTAAATGTAATTGGCAAAGATAGCGTTTTTATTATTACATTTATTAAATTCGCCACCTCCAGAGTGGCCCCATGGATCAGATCTAAACCCACTGCAGGCCAGATCCATCACACAAGTCTTGAGTTTGACATATCTGTTTTAAAGGGTAACAAAGATGCTTGAACTGGACTGCTGGGCAATCCTCTAGCAAAAATTCTGTGCGGTTCAGTGAACCTCCTTGCATCCCACTCATGGCTCGCCCTGCCGGAGCCTGGCAGGAACAGTTTTTGACCTCCTGGAAGCTCGAGAAAAGCTTCTCGAGGTGGGCGAAAAATGTATCTACCAGAAATTCCAGAAGCCCACAAACGGACCTCTTTCCAGCCTCCGGAAGGCCTCTGCAGCCCTGGGAAGGCAGCTTTCGCCCTCCCAGAGGCTCAAGGAAAGCCTCCGGAGCCTGGAAAGGGTGGAAAACACCCCCCATGGTGCAGGAGCCAACTAGGCCACACCCACCCAGCAACGAGGGCGCGAACCCGTCGCTGCAATTTTGGAAACCCACCCCTGGCTTAAACGTAATGAAAAAAAAAAGTTTGTAACAGAAACGAAAGAGAAAAGATACTGAGTGTAGTAAATGATATTGGTGTATTGCAGTGGTGGGTTTCTGCAGGCTCGCACCTACTCGCAAGAGCCGGTTGGTGAAATTTAGAGAACCGGTGAGAGGGGGTTCCACCGGCGTACCTGGAAGTAAATCTGGCCCGCCGCTGCCAGTGACCCAACGGGAAGGAAAGGAAAGGAAAGGAAAGGAAGGAAGGAAGGAAGGAAGGAAGGAAGGAAGGAAGGAAGGAAGGAGGAAGGAAGGAAGGAAGGAAGGAAGGAAGGAAGGAAGGAAGGAAAGAAAGAAAGAAAGAAAGAAAGAAAGAAAGAAAGAAAGAAAGAAAGAAAGAAAGAAAGAAAGAAAGAAAGAAAGAAAGAAAGAAAGAAAGAAAGAAAGAAAGAAAGAAAGAAAGAATTTATCATCACAATTGAGCCCAAAATTTTGGTTGCTAAGCAAGAGCGTTGTTAAATGAGTTTCACCACATTTTAAAAGGTGGCCACTCCCACCCTGTCACATGACTGCCAAGCCACGCCCACAAAATAGGCCACACCTACAGAGTAGGTTCTAAAAAAAATTGAAACCCACCACTGGTGTATTGGCTATATTTCTTTCATTGAGATGGCATATATCCTATTGATCTGCTTCCCTCTGTCTTCTAAGCCAGCAACAAAGATTGTACAGCAATCTTCCGAAGAGGTTGAAAGGCCCTGGGAGTAGAAATGGTAGACGAAAAGGGGGACAGAGATTCATATAAAGAAGGATTATTATTCACTATCATCACATCTGTACCATAATTTGATTCACCAGTCGCATACTTTTTTAGTAGATTTTGGGTCACCAACTCCGTGGCTGCGTATTTGCGATCTGTGACTTACCATTCAGTCATAGATCACTGTTGCTACACTCTTACTGGCAATGAAAGTTTTCAGGATCTGTATTTTATTTATTTTAATTTATGTACGGACAGTCTACGGACGCACTTTTTCCATCAAGCCGGCCTGGCCTAGTCCCCGAGACCATCTTATAAGACTGTGTTTTAAATGGATATAAGGTTTTAATTAGTAGGATTAGTGGGATTTTTAGTGAATTTTTAGCACAGGGTTTTCTAAATTTAATCAGTTTTTATTGTGTTGTATTATTTATGGCGTGTCTATTTATGTATATTTTTATACTTGTTTTTTAATTTCCTGTGCACCGCCCTGAGTCCCTTCGGGGAGATAGGTTGCAGTATAAAAGTCAAATAAATTCAAAATTCAAATACTATCTGTGTGGTCAGCTCTTGAAAGAACCAGAGTAGTGGAAGAGATTCACAAGACAGAATGACAGGGTTTTTATAATAATAATAATAATAATAATAATAATAATAATAATAATAATAATAATAATAATAATAATAATAATAATAATAATAATAATAATAATAATAATAATAATAATTTTAATTTTAATTTTAATTTATGGACCGCTCTCTCTCCCCGAAGGGACTCGAGGCGGTGCACAGGGGATTTAAAAATACATATATAAAAACACAAGCATAAATACAATTTAAAATGAATTAAACTTAACCCTGCGCTAAAAACCCAGACCAACTAAAATTAGACCCCTAAAAACCCTAACAGAGCAATTCAGTTACCCCAAGCCGGCCAGGCAGAAAAAATGCGTTTTTAGTTTTTGACGGAAGGAGCGGAGGTCCGTAGTTGTTCTAATATCGGGGGGAAGGTCGTTCCAGAGGGTCGGGCCCACCACAGAGAAGGTCCTTCCCCTGGGCGTCGCCCGCTGGCACAGCCTAGTGGACGGCACCCGGAGAAGTCCCTCTCTGTGGGAGCGAATCGGCCGCAGGGATGTATGGGGCAGGATGCGATCCCGCAGATAGCTAGGTCCCGTGCCTAGTGAAAAATGTAGACTTATTTCTTTGAGACACTTTTATACACAGTATTGAGCCCCCAAATTTCTGATTTAAGGCCAACTAAATTTCCTTCTGGTTTGAATACCCAAACTCAATGCTCACTAAATGGTTTGACCTCCAGAGATCTAGGAAGTGAGCCAGATGCTTCTACTGATTCCTGTCTCCACACTGCTTGTCTCTCTTTGCCGCCTTGATTTATGAAACATGAAATCAATATGTAGGGATCGATGTTAAATTAGGGACATGGTGGCTCAGCGGCCTAAGATGTTGAGCTCGTCAATCAGAAGGTTGGCAGTTTAGCAGTTCGAATCACTGGTGTCGCGTAACAGAGTGAGCTCCTGTTACTTGTCCTAGCTTCTGCCAACCTAGTAGTTAGAAAGCATGTAAAAATGCAAGTAGAAAAAATAGGAACTACCTTTGATGGGAAGGTAACAGCGTTCCATGCGCCTTCAGTGTTTAGTCATGTTGACCACATGACCACAGAGACGTCTTCGGACAGCACTGGCTCTTCGGCTTTGAAACGGAGATGAGCACCGCCCCCTAGAGTTGGGAATGTCTAGCACATATGTGCTTGGGGAACTTTTACCTTTATCAATATTAGACTATATGGTTACAAGTTTCTTCTTAGTATGAATAAGACAATAATACAAAGAGAGAAACAGATTAAATATTTTCTCTGATTTAAGATAAACTGATATATGCATAACATTGATGTTAACATGATAGAAATCGTAGAATTTGCGTACCCATGTTTGCTGCAAAGAAGAAACTTTGCCAGAAATGAATTTCTATGTGCTTCTTGACTAAAATTCAACAGCCTGCTAAATGTGATGTCATACAAACAATGTGAGCAAATAATCAGCCATTGATGCGGACTCTTTTGTAATAGGGACAAAAAGCATGAAAATCAAGATATACAATACAATAGCAGAGTTGGAAGGGACCTTGTAGGTCTTCTAGTCCAACCCCCTGCGTGGGCAGGAACCTTATACCATTTCAGACAAATGGCTATCTAACATCTTTTTAAAGACTTCCAGGGTTGGGGCATTCACAACTTCTGGAGGCAAGCTGTTCCAGAGGTTAATTGTTCTAACTGTCAGGAAATTTCTCCTTATTTCTAAGTTGCTTCTCTCCTTGATTAGTTTCCACCCATTGCTTCTTGTCCTGCCCCCAGGTGCCTTGGAGAATAGTTTGACTCCCTCTTCTTTGTGGCACCCTCTGAGATATCGGAACACTGCTGTCATGTCTTCCCTGGTCCTTCTCTTCATCAAACTAGACATACCCAGCTCCTGCAACCGTTCTTCATATGTTTTAGTCTCCAGTCCCCTAATCATCTTGGTTGCTCTTCTCTGCACTCTTTCCAGAGTCTCCACGTCTTTTCTACATCGTGGCGACCAAAACTGTATGCAGTATTCCAAGTATGGCCTTACCAAGGCCTTGTAAAGTAGTATTAACCCTTCAGGTGATCCTGATTCCTCTGTTGATGCAGCCTAGATAATACAATGCATTGGTTTACAGATTAGAAACAGATAACTAACGTAGTGTTTCAATTTGATGGGTAAAATGTTTTGCAAAAACTTCATTTTTCGCCCCAGGAACACTCGGGAACCATCTTGTTGTATTAAGATGCACAAAACAGAGTAGTAAAAAAACAGTGTGGCTAAGTGGGATCCCTTTGGAAAATGAAGCAATTTTCTTAATATTAGGGATACTTGCTTAAGATATGAAAGCACTTCTCTGCACTAAGATCAAATCCACATTTCTGTATCAATTGCTTGCCTCTGGCAATTAGTCTTAGGAAGTCACTGATGAAAGAAAAACTGGATATATGAGCTCCTTTTCATATACACAGGTTCTATTAGTCAATAATTACTTCTAGGAGGCCATTGGTATAATTGACTGAAAACCTACAGATAGAGCCAGGCTTCATTTTTGAAAAGTGCTGAATTAAACTGGAATCAGCCCTGGAAATCAAGAAGTTACATATTATTGTCCATAATTTAGAAATATTTTAACCAATATTTTAATATTGTTCATAATTTAGAAATATTTGAACCAGCTGTAGAAGCCAATAAAGAACTGTGAAACACCTTAGGCAGGGTTAAAGGAAAAAAATATGGAGCGAGGCTTGAAAAATAGATATTTATTTTCCCTCAATACAGTACTTATTATTTTTTTATTTTTCGAATTTATACCCCGCCCTTCTCCTTGTTAGGACCCAGGGCGGCACACAGGCATTATTAAAACCATAACAAAAGAACAATATACATTATTAAAAACATATTAAATTATAAATCCTGTGCTAAAAAACCCATTTAAAACCCTGCAAATTAACAATTTATAGATAAAAGTCAGAAACGGGGGGCTATGCTAGGCCGGCTTGTTGGAATAAATACGTCTTAAGACGTTGGCAGAAGAGGTGGAGGTCCGAGGTGGTGCGTAGGTCGGGGGGTAGGTCATTCCAGAGGGCCGGGCCCGCCACAGAGAAGGCCCTTCCCCTGGGCATCGCCAACCGGCATTGCCCGGCCGACGGTACCCGGAGAAGACCCTCTCTGTGGGAGCGGAGCGGACGAAGGGATGTATGGGGCAGGAGGCGGTCTCGTATATAGCTAGGCCCCGAGCCATGGAGCGACTTAGAACACTTCTTTCCTCTCTTACCAATATATCACAGAAGTGAGCACACCCCTTCCCATTTGTAAATATTTAAGTATTTGTTGCCAGTAGCTTAGACATTAATGTGTTGCATTATTTTGAAGGGACGGCACATTTACACTGTTATACAAGCTGTATACTCACTACTTGCAGCCAAGTGTTGTCCAGCTCACATATAATTATTCTCAAACCTAAGATCTCTACAAGATATAACCATCTATCTCCTGTATGCCAAACATGTATATTTGGCAGGTCAATATATTTTCCCATATGTCAACTCTTGCTATCAAAAAGTAATTCACACAGTCATTTTGTTATGCTCCCTACCCTGCAGCATCTTGAAAGAAAGCTGCCAGAATTCCCAAGTTATGTCAGGAAGCTAAGAAAACTAATTTCATTATTCAACTGCACAGTTAGGCTGCTTAACAACGAAGAAGTAAGCTAAATTATGTTACATTTTCCCGAGTGATTCTAGGAAGTGAGAATGCTCCTGTTTACCAACTTCCTCTTTTGAGGATCATAACATTGGTAGGTTTGAACATTATTATTTATTATTATTATTTTTATTTTGGAATTTATACCCTGCCCTTCTCCTTGTTAGGACTCAGGGCGGCGCACAGGCATTATTAAAAACCATAGCAAAACAATATATACTATTAAAAACATATTAAATTAAGTTAAAACCCGTGCTAAAAAACCCTTTAAAACCCTAAAAAATTAAAATTTATCAGTAGAGTTAGAAAACGGGGTGCTACGCTAGGCCGGCTTGTTGGAATAAGTACATCTTAAGACATTGGCAAAAGAGGCGGAGGTCCGAGGTAGTGCGAAGGTCGGGGGGTAGGTCGTTCCAGAGGGCCGGGCCCGCCACAGAGAAGGCCCTTCCCCTGGGTGTTCGCCAACCGGCATTGCCCGGCCGACGGTACCCGGAGAAGGCCCTCTCTGTGGGAGCGGATCGGACGAAGGGATGTATGGGGCAGAAGGCGGTCTCGTATATATTCATGCGCAACTTTTATTATTTTTATTTATTAGATATTTCTATCCTGTTTTTTAAAAATAAAATAAAATATGGAAGGCTCCTTCATCCTCTTATTTTCCCAAAACAATCCTGTAAGGGAGTTGGGCTGAGAGAAAAAAAATTGGAACAAAGTCAGCTTTCATGCTTCGGGTGAAATTAAAATTCACCGTCTCTTGCTTTCAACCATGTCTCTTAACCACTATACCAAACTGAGTCATATTATTTTATCATGTAGATTATTATGATTATTTATCTTATTATGACAATTGTGGTGGCTCAGAAAGGCTGACAGTTTGGCAGTTTGAATCCATAGCGCTGCATAATGGAGTGAGCTCCCGTTACTTTGGGAACCACCCTTGATGGGAAGGTAACAGCGTTCCATGCACCTTCAGCGTTTAGTCATGCTGGCCACATGACCATGGAGACATCTTTGAACAGTGCTTGGTCTTCGGCTTTGAAACGGAGATGAGCACTGCCCCCTAGAGTTGGGGACGACTAGCACATATGTGCGAGGGGAACCTTTAAATTTTATGAGAGTTGTGGCACCATTTTTAAAGATAACTTTTTCCATTTGCACAAAGTATTTATGCAACAATTTTACAATGTAAAAAAAGCATTGTTCGGGGTTTTTTTTGCAACATATATTACACAATATCCTCTACGAGCTTCACAATTCCTGGAATATATCTCTCCCCCAAACATCTCTGGATCTAAACCAGCAGCAGTTTGGATGCGGTTAAGGAAAGTTGCAGATATAATTGTCAAGAGAGAAGAATTGGGAGATAAAAACGGCTGAATCACAAGCGGCTTTTTTTACTTCCAGCACGCCACATTAAATGTAATAATGCTTCTTTATCACTTTCACAACTCAAAAAGGCTCCAGAAGGAATAAACAGATAAATCAAGTCCATTTAATATTATATTAGGTTGTAAGGCCATAAATTAAGTCTTTAGGATTTCATTAAAATAAACAGATCAGTAAGTAGCATCTTGCAGATCAGGCCAACTGTTAACATTCCAACAAGGAATCCACACTCAACATTAATGTGGGCAGGAACCTTATACCATTTCAGACAAATGGCTATCTAACATCTTTTTAAAGACTTCCAGGGTTGGGGCATTCACAACTTCTGGAGGCAAGCTGTTCCAGAGGTTAATTGTTCTGACTGTCAGGAAATTTCTCCTTAGTTCTAAGTTGCTTCTCTCCTTGATTAGTTTCCACCCGTTGCTTCTTGTCCTGCCCTCAGGTGCCTTGGAGAATAGTTTGACTCCCTCTTCTTTGTGGCACCCTCTGAGATATCGGAACACTGCTATCATGTCTCCCCTGGTCCTTCTCTTCATCAAACTAGACATACCCAGCTCCTGCAACCGTTCTTCATATGTTTTAGCCTCCAGTCCCCTAATCATCTTGGTTGCTCTTCTCTGCACTCTTTCCAGAGTCTCCACGTCTTTTCTACATCGTGGCGACCAAAACTGTATGCAGTATTCCAGGTGTGGCCTTACCAAGGCACAAGAGGCACATGAGCACGTGCTTATTTTCAGGGAAACACGGTAGCTATGTCGAGTTTTTATTATTGTGTAGTACACATGGGCACCAGAGGTTAAAACTTTCCGTCCCTTCCACATCTATGGCTATTTTATGTACGATATGTTAGAAAAGTCTGCATGTTCACTTGGGATGAATCCATCTATGTTCAGTAAAGCTTACTGTCATGCATCATTTCGACATAATGTTTTTCAAAAGAGAGGTAGGAGAAATTTGTGTTGGAAAAATTATGCTACAAAATTCTATTGATTAATGCAGTTCTATGTACACATAATGTATATTACCAGTCATACTATTGTTATTCAAGATGATCAATTTGTATATATCTTTATCTGCAAGATGATCAATCTGTATATATCAATCAAGTGGTATATATTTTTATTTTCATTTGTATTTTTCTTAGGAAATTTAATTTAAAAATTGAAAATACGAAGTGCAGACAAGGTGTAGGGAATAGTAATCAAAATAAAATAAAATTCATGAAGTATTTATTAAATTTATACCAACACCATTCACTATACTTCTCATCTTTATATCCTTGCATCCATTCTTGTTTCCACTTTGTCTGGACTCTGTTTTATACATTGCTTTTTGTCCTTATTAGTGGGACCACCTCCTACCACACACATCCCTTCGGCCGATCCGCTCCCACAGGGAGGGCCTTCTCCGGGTGCCATCTGCCGGGCAGTGCCGGTTGGCAGCCCCCAGGGGAAGGGCCTTCTCTGTGGCGGGCCCAGCCCTCTGGAACAACCTACCCCCCGAACTTCGGACCACCACGGACCTCCACCTCTTCCGCCAACTTCTTAAGACCCATTTCTTTCACCTAGCCGGCCTAGCCTAGACCCCGGGATCATTCCTACAGACTGAGTTTTAAATGATTTTTAATCTTTGATAACTTTATTATTTTAGTTGTATTTTTAGCACAGGCTATTTTCAATTTAATTATGTTTTAATATTTGTAGTTGTATTTATTCATATGTTTGTATGTCTGCATTTTAACTTTCCTGTGCACCGCCCTGAGTCCCTTCTGGGAGATAGGTGCAGTATAAAAATCAAATCAAATCTAAATCTAAATCTAAATTAGATCAAAATAATAATTTGGTATTCTCACGTCAGCTCAAGCGCCATGAAAATAAAACATTACTTTATTTATTTTACACTTTGGGGCTTAATTTACTTTCCCATTCACAAATTTTATTCTTCTAACATTAGTATATGCTGATCTACTTCTTTCTTTAACAGAGAATAGACTATCTGAAGCAAGTGAAAAGTAAATTTACAGTAAAATAAATGAACGACATTGTTTACACAACAAATTAAAAAAAACCAGGTGAAAAGAGCTGTCTTAGGATTGATAGCAGCCTCTTACTGTATATATTCACTTTTCTACATTCAGCCACACCCGAGACAGAACTACATCTGTTTAGTATATCTCACAGTTTTGGACAGATGATTAGTAAATATATACATTAAAAAGAAAAATGTAACACAATATTTAATTGAACATTTCTTAAGTCTGATTATCTTAAGCGTGGCATGGCAAAAGTAAGTCTACAAAAGGAAATCAGCTTACAGCTACTATTGGAAAAGGTACAAGGTTTGTTGGTAATAATGAAGGCAGCTATGTTAGTAAGAAAGTTAAATAAATATTTTTTAGGGCACCAGTCTATACGAGTCTAGACATAATCTAGGCAACTTCGTCCATAACATTTTTCGGTGTTGACTGAAAAACAAATCAAAACTGATGTTGAATTTTTAACTCAGCTGTGTCAGGTTTTACTCATATTACCAGAGACTTCCAGCAGTCTCATAATATACCGAGTGACATAGTAAGACTGCCAGGCTCTCCATGGATCGTTGTTTGGCCTAGGAGGCAGCGAAGAGAGCCGAAGCAGAAGCGGGGATGCAGAGCAGGTTTGCTAGTTCGATTACGGAAGCAGCCTCACAGACCAGCATTACCAAGCATTTTCCTAACCAACTCTAGATTGTCCACAAAACCGATGAACTGGAGCTATGGATGGCAGCGAATGGGCTCATTGGTGACTGCTGTGGGATGATCATCCCAGAGACCTGGCTTCATCCACTTGTACCGGATGCGTCTGTGGAGCTAACTAGCCGCACCACACACCACTTTGACAGAGACAACAACTCTGGTGGAAGCAAGGGTGGAGGACTGTGTATTTACACCCATGATAACTGGTGTACTAGCGGTGGAGTTGCTTGTGCGCACTGTTCTGCAGATGTGGAATTCCCAACTGTCATTTGTCGGCCATTTTAACTGCCTGGAGAGATTTCTGTTATAGTTGTCACTGCTGTCTATATTCCACCTGATGCAAATGTTAGCACAACGCTCAAACCAATTTCATTGTAATTTTATTTTACTTTATTACAATGACAATAAAGATTATTATTATTATTATTATTATTATTATTATTATTATTATTATTATTATTATTATTATTATTATTATTATTATATTGTCTAAAGTTGGTAGACAACCTGGTGCTCTCCAGATGTTTTAGCTTAGACCTTGAGCTTGTTTGGAGGTTCTAGCAGGGGAGTGCAGCTATCGTATACCCTTGACCGAAGATCGGTACGCTCCTTCTATCTGGGATGGTCGTCCTCTTCCACCGAGCGCGCAGCTTCGGGAGGGGCGCACATGGAGCGGTGAGGGAGGAAGGGGACACCCGCCTAGCCAGCCAGATCAGCCGAATCAACCCTGGCGATCAATGGGGTGACAGATGTCGCAGCCAGATCGCCCTCACATCCCTTAGCTTAGACAATGACATTGGCCTTGCATCAGTGGTGGGTTCCAGATCCCGGTACAACCAGTACAGTGCAACGGGGCTGGGCACCCACCACATGAATGTGTGCAGCACACTCACACATGCACATGCATACTTACCACCTGCTTGGTGGAGCATCGCACAGGTGCTGGGCGCTCCATGCACCTGCGCGGAAGCCCTGAAAACTTTAAATACCGGTAAGGAACGTGGGTGGGAGTATGTGTAACCAGTCAATATGCTTTCCACAGGATACAATGTAGAATGATGGTTTTTCCTTTTTGTATTTTTGTTTTATTAAAAAAAAATATTTTTTCCCAAAAAAAAGAGTAATCTAAAATTCTCTTAAAGTTATTTTATTTATTTTTTTTATTTTATTTTATTAAATTTATACCCCACCCTTCTCCGGAGAGGACCCAGGGTGGCGCACAGGAATTTAAAAAACATACAAAATGACAGAATACAAAATGTAAAAGCCCTGGGTCCTTTGTGGAGAAGGGCGGGATATAAATATGATTAAAATAAAATAAAAATATTAAATTCCCATCCTATGCTAAAATCCAATTAAAATCCCCAAATTAAAACTGTCTAAAATAGTCCCAGCGGAGGGTTACGCTAGGCCGGCTTGGTGAAAGAAATGTGTCTTTAGACACTTGCGGAAGAGGCGGAGGTCAGAGATGGTGCGGAGTTCAGGGGGTAGGTCGTTCCAAAGGGCAGGGCCCGCCACAGAGAAGGCCCTTCCCCTGGGTGTCGCCAGTCGGCATTGTCTGGCCGACGGCACCCTCAGAAGGCCCTCTCTGTGGGAGTTATCCCTTGTTATAATTATACCAACACCAAATAATCTCTTTTATCACTATTTTATGCATGGCCATATTCAATTATAGCCTAACACTTACTTTTGCTCTTTTAGCTAATCCATCAGTATCAATAGACCATGATTAGAGCTGAGTACAATGGATATGGAAGCAGCCTAAGATTTAAGATGATGTGTCTTTAGACACTGGCGGAAGAGGCGGAGGTCCGGGATGGTGCGAAGTTCAGGGGGTAGGTCGTTCCAAAGGGCGAGTTAGTAGTCTTAGCTTTACACTAGGGGCATGCAAAGCCCTCTTTAGGGGCACATGCACCGTCTCCAACTGCCCTTCTGGTTTCTTTGCGCAGCCAGCTTTTCTTTACGGGGGCCAGGAAGCTGAAGTGCCTTAAAACAACTAAATACCAGGCTGCTTTTGGCACAAATAATGGCCTGAAAATGGCCCAAAAAATGCCCCCAAAACAGGCATGCATAGGCCAGTCAGATGGTCTTCAGGTTTCCATTGGTCCGGCTTGCGCGCACACACATTCCTTCCTTGTTTAGGCAAAAAAAGTTTCACCATCATTGACCTATAGGTTTCTGTGGTCAATTTAGCTATTTGCCCTGAGAATTCCCTTGCATGGTGGCATTTTTTTCATGACGGGCTGGATGCTGTAGCAGCAATTAAAAGCGTGCCCTATTTCCTAATCAGCAAGTATCCAAATGAACAATTATTCAGTTATGTTCCTCTTGGGCACATGCCAGCTTCCTAGTATTGCACTCTATTCACATAGCTGTGTTGCACAGCACAACGATACAAGTAAACCAAGCCTCAAAATAATTTCAGCCAATCATCCCCACAGAAATGAAACCTTGGGTGGATATGAAATATCTCCTGATTGCCAACAAAAAGTCAGGCAGTATATAAACTACTTCACTTTGTCTTGTTTTATTTTTACTCTATTCTATTAGCTGAGGGGTTCTTGAAAACATCTTTTATAAATGTTCCCGAATGTGAACTTGATTTAGATTAAATAAGACAGTCATGTTAATAAAATAATTGATTATTAAAAACATACTTGGCGTTTAATGAAGCAGTAGATCTCTTTTTCCACAGCCAGGAGGAAGTTATGTTTTCAGCAGTCAGCTGGTCTTCATTTAGTATATTGCCATTTTTCTCATAAAATCTAGCCTGTTTCATCTTAAAATCTTTAAAACATAGTTTTGTGTTTCAGGTAATTTTCTTTTTGACTTCAGCATTTGGGGATAAGTTAAAATACAAAATATACTTTTAAATACAAAATACAATTCAATTCTCACAAATATAGAAAAGGTTTACATTCCGTTTTCTGATCAACCTGCGGGATCGCATCCTGCCCCTTACATCCCTGCGGCCGATTCGCTCCCACAGAGAGGACTTCGCCGGGTGCCGTCCACTAGGCTATGCCAGCGGGCGACGCCCAGGGGAAGGGCCTTCTCTGTGGCGGGCCCGACCCTCTGGAACGACCTTCCCCCCGAAATTAGATGTTAAAAGTAGGAAACAAGCTAAACTGATAACTGGTGAAATATATTTACTGTTTACAGGTATGTAACAGGAAAATTATTATTTCATTCAACCAATTTCACTGTAATTTTAGTACAATGATAATAAAGATGATGATGATGATGATGATGATGATGATGATGATGATGATGATTATTATTATTATTATTATTAACTTTATTCATAAAACATGAAACTCAGCCAACTGAACATTTAAAAATGCATATTGCAAATACTATTGACTGGTGCTAATTGTTGATACAGTTTGCTGCCAGCATCCTAGGTATCAACCAAGTATCTTTGTTTCTTCTTCTTCTTCTTCTTCTTCTTCTTCTTCTTCTTCTTCTTCTTCTTCTTCTTCTTCTTCTTCTTCTTCTTCTTCTTCTTCTTCTTCTTCTCCTTCTCATTATCATTATCATTATCATTATTATCTTTATTCATAAAACATGAAACTCAGCCAACTGAACATTTAAAAATGCATATTACAAAGACTATTGACTGGTGCTAATGGTTGATACAGTTTGCTGCCAGCATCCTAGGTATCAACCAAGTATCTTCGTAGAATGTAAGATGTTCCAAGTAGCGCCGTTTTTTGCAGTTCCGCTGGTGTTTTTGCAGGAAGCTGCAATTTGCTGAGATATTTAGTAAAATTCTTGGACATGGTGCCAAGTGCCCCGATGACAATGGGTGTCACTGTGACATGGTGATGCTGATGCTGATGATGATGATGATTATTATTATTATATTAACATACCAAATATATTTACTAAACTCATTTCTGAATATCAATAATGCATTTAGCCTATTATGATGATAGCAGAAGACAGAGAAGAGAAATAAGGATGATTTTATTTTACTTTTTTATTTTATTCGCATTTATACCCTGCCCTTCTCCAAAAAGGACCCAGGGTGGTGCACAGGAAATTAAAACACAAGTGTAAACAAAAATATAAAATTTAAAAAGATATTAAATTTCCCACTGTGCTAAAAACAATTTAAAATCCCAAAATTTAAAACTATCTAAAAATAGTCCCCAACGGAGGTTACGCTAGGCCGGCTTGATGGAAATTAATAATAATAATAATAATAAATTTTATTTATAACCCACTCTCTCTCCCCGAAGGGACTCGGGTGTGTCTTTAGACATTGGCGGAAGAGGCGGAGGTCAGAGATGGTTCGTAGTTCTGGGGGTAGGTCGTTCCAAAGGGCAGGGCCCGCCACAGAGAAGGCCCTTCCCCTGGGTGTTGCCAACTGGCATTGCCCGGCCGACGGCACCCTGAGAAGGCCCTCTCTGTGGGAGCGGATCGGCCGAAGGGATGTATGGGGCAGGAGACGGTCTCGCATATAACTAGGTCCCAAGCCATGATAAAGTATTTGGAAGTTGTTTATTCCAAGAACTGAACCTATTAAGCATACAGAGGTACACAATGCCAGTAATATTGAGCTAGATATTGGAGCCTGAAGTTCTGTTTCTAAACTCTTTACTAATTTATTTCAATCAGCAGTCTGCCCATTTTTTAAAAATTCAATTTTAATTATTTTCAAAATTTTTAAACCATCCTAGTTTTAAAGGATGCACAGAACGCTGTTCCCTTCCCACCAAAGGTGGTTCCTATTTTTCTACTTGCATTTTTACATGCTTTGGAACTGCTAAAGATCAGATTGCGAATATGTTCACATATATATTTTCTGAGCTAGGCTTCGCCAAAAAGCACAAAGCAGATGCCTGGTCCTGACAATACCCCTTTTATTAAACGAATGTGAATTCCTGGTATTTTTTTCTATATATTTGTTTTGCACTGTTTTATTTAAAAACCAATTTTAAGTCAAGACGTTTAAGGATAAAGATCAATTAAATGTGAAAATTTAGAGACTTCTTTGAGACCCTCGAAGATTTGAAAAGAATGTAGCATGACTTTTTAATTGGAACATTATGTGGCATTTTCAAGTATTAAAAGTTCTCTATTATTAAATAAAAGAGAAAATATTCTGATTGGTCAGATACAGTTAACCCTCGTAGTTCAGCGAGACAGAATCCCCCCCCCAAAAAAATAAAATGTTAAAAAGATGAATAGCTAAAAAATAAATGTTGGCTTTTTTAATGTTATTTTGGTAATTGGTAAATCTATGGTAGTTAAAGGTTTTACATTAATATTGGGAATTCTTAATTGATCACATGGACAAACTGATTTGTTTAATCGGCCAAATTGGGTCCGTTTGGAGAAGGGCGGGGTATAAATTTAATAAAATAAATAAATAAAAATTTAATTGATCAGAGAAAAGGCAACATTTATGTTTATTGATGACTGGAAATCCCTTATGGATGTTTTGCATAAAACAGAAAAAGATGAATTTATGATTTATGGGTTGGATGATTAGATAAACTAGATTATAGAAATAATAGAATCACAATGTACTTTATAAAAAGAGGTAAGTTTATCATTGCAATTATAACTGCTGTAGAGAATATTGAAAACCACACGTTAGTATTTCTTTTTCCTTTTTTTCTGTTACATTTTTTCTTTCTCGCATTTTAACCCATCTTTGATTTACTTTTTCTTCCTTATTCTATATCACTTTGTTAGTTTTAGAAATATGTAATAAATAATATTTTGCACAGTCCGTATGAAGAGTAGCCAACCATTTAAACATGTAAGCATTATAACACGATTAGATAGGTAAATAAATTATCCATAATCATACTATAAAGTAAAAGATTAGATAGGTAAATAAATTATCCATAATCATACTATAAAGTAAAAGTCTAACTTTCCTGTGATAAGTTGGAAGTTGATTCTGTAAGTATATTCTGATAATCCTAAGGATTTTGTACAACGAAACCTATTTTTTGGTAATGCATTTGCACGTGCAATATTTCAGTCAATTGAATGGCAACATATTTCTCCTCTATTAATAATGATTTGAGCCATCATTTACCAATTGTGAGTGTTATTCTTTGAGAATACCACATCCCTGATTTTTATGCATGCCCTTTAAAAATGGAGCTGTGATATTAAACATATAATGTTCCATATTAGTCAGTTGTCATGGCATAAGTCTGCCATATCTGAGTGTAACAAAGGAAAATGTTATTCATGAAATGTAACAGCTCTTTATTTTTTAAAAACAGCTGTATGCCTTCTGTCTATAATGGGAAACTTACTTCCCATTTCTCCCTTTTATAATTTTATATGAAATTACTTCCATATTTCTTGTGGTTTCAGTGCTGAGGAAAGCACTGCAACTTTTTCATAATGTTTACAACAAAATAATACTGTAACAATAACTACAGTCCTTTATCATACACAAGCTTATATTTCAGGTTATTTATTTATTTATTTTATTAGATTTCTAGACCGCCCCCCTCTCCCCGAAGGGACTCGGGGCGGTGTACAGGTAAAAATTAAAACTACTAAAACCATAACAATACATACAAAGTTAAAATCAAATTAAATAGTCCCCTGTACAAATTTATAGAAGTTAAAACTAGACCCATAAAACCGAATAAAATAATTTAAAATTACAAACTGGGGCGAGAAGCATGAAGTTAGGCCAAGCCGGCTAGATGGAACAGGTGAGTTTTGAGTTTCTGGTGGAAGGAGCGGAGGTCTGTGGTCGTTCTGATATCCAGGGGTAGATCGTTCCAAAGGGTTGAGCCCATCACAGAGAAGGCCCTTCCCCTGGGCGCCGCCTGCTGGCATTGCCTAGTGGACGGCACCCGGAGAAGTCCCTCTCTGTGGGAGCGAATCGGCCGAAGGGATGTATGGGGCAGGATACGATCCCGCAAATAACAAGGTCCTTTAAAGATGATTACTAACACCTTGAAACGCACCCGAAAGGCCAGGTTATAATGGATTATTTTACCTTCAGCTATTCAACATTTCAATTTGTTTGGTCTCTTGCCAGGGTGGGTTCTGGCAGGCACTACTGCTGGTTTGCTTGTGGGCACGCTTCGTGCGGGCACGCACTTCATGCACGTTGCGCGAGCATGCCCAGTGCAATAAAAATTGTTCTGCGCATGGACAGAAGTGAAAAACAAGATGGCGGCATCTATGGCGCTGCCCGGAGAACCGGTTCGGGGGCATGGCACGCCTGGGTCACTGCTGGTTCCAACGACTCAGGCCGCCAAACCACTACCAGTTCAGCTGAACCAGTAGGAACCTACTACTCGTCTCTTGCCTTGGAAAAAGGTTAAATAAAAAGCTTATCAGAACACTCTATTCTGAGATCAGTGCACAATACTGCTCTGTAGTAAATGGTTTCTGACTTCTGCATTCTTGTTTTTACAATCTTATAAATGGTATTTTCTATTGTTTCTTTATCTGAACTGGGGAAATCCGGTCCAATTAATGGAGGAACTATCACCAAAGCTGAGAGAACAGCTCTAATAAGAATAAGTATTTTGTTAGTATCCCAAGAAATAAGGCAACATCAAGCTCTATATAGACAACCTGGTCCCTACCGCCCACTAGTAGGTGTTCCAACTTTCATGGTGGGCGGTAGGGGTTTTGACTGATACTAAAGCACTTTCCTTTTTTAATTTAATTGACTTCCCTACTTTATAAATCACCCTTACTGTGGAACTGGTGGGCAGTTAGAAAATTTTACTACTAACAGAGATACAAAAGTGGTCGGTAGGTATAAAAAGGTTGACAGACCTGACACTACCCCTGGTCTACATAGAAAAGAGTCTATGTCTACAGTTTTGGTGGCCATGATGTAGAAAAGATGTGGAGACTCTGGAAACAGTGCAGAGAAGAGCAACCAAGATGATTAGGGGACTGGAGGCTAAAACATATGAAGAACGTTTGCAGGAGCTGGGTATGTCTAGTTTGATGAAGAGAAGGACCAGGGGAGACATGATAGCAGTCTTCCGATATCTCAGAGGGTGCCACAAAGAAGAGGGAGTCAAACTATTCTCCAAGGCATCTGGGGGCAGGACAAGAAGCAATGGGTGGAAACTAATCAAGGAGAGAAGCAACTTAGAACTAAGGAGAAATTTCCTGACAGTTAGAACAATTAACCTCTGGAACAGCTTGCCTCCAGAAGTTGTGAATGCCCCAACCCTGGAAGTCTTTAAAAAGATGTTAGATAGCCATTTGTCTGAAATGGTATAAGGTTCCTGCCCACACAGGGAGTTGGACTAGAAAACCTACAAGTCCCTTCCAACTCTGCTATTGTATTGTATTGTATTTTTAATCATCTTCAAGTAAGTATCCATCCTAGCTAGTGTCAGAAAACAAAGATTATGGCTTCTGCCAAATGGCCAAAACTCCATTTATGGAATGCTAATGGCCACAAAATAGAATACATAAATAGCCTTTAGTATTTAGGAGTAATCATCCATGCCACTGGCTCAAGCCCACTGTGAATAATGTATAGAGATCTTCCAATGCTATCCTTATTTTTTTTTTCCAAATCAAGGGAAGATATTATGTTCCAGCTGAACTTTCTCAGACTAAGTCCCTAGTCTCAGATGAAGTCTGTATTCCTTCTAGTTTCTAAATTCATCAGAGCAGCTCTCCAGATACCGTGTATTAAACTTACACCTACGACTAGAGACGGGCATGATTAAAGTCGAGTCCAGAGTGCCTCTAGCTTCTATAAACCTTTGGTTAAAGCTCAACTTCTTTTCCCAAGGCTTCGCACCACTAATCCTCAGGATAACTTCCAATCCCCATGGATCAAGGCTGTGGAATTATCTTTCAAATGTTATGCTACCCTCCCGCCACATTTCCTGAGATGGACTATGAATCGGGACAGACCATGCCTGAAGCAAAGGTTAAAAGGATACAGAAAGTCAAGCAGATCAAGGGAAAACTCCAACTGTCATCACTACGACACATATTCCAGACTGTTGCTGCGGCCAGCTGCTTCACACAACTAGAAACACCTAACTATCAGAAAGCTTTCTCTCTTGCCCCATGCAAGAATTTGCCTGCAAGCAAGAATTGGTGGGATAAACTAGACAAAGTAATAAAAAACGAGGAAGCTAAAATGTTCTGGGGCTTTAGATTTCAAAACTGACAAGCATCTGCCACCCAACACCCCAGACTTAACTATGTTGGTAAGACAAAATAAACCTGGACGGTGGGAATTGCAAAACCCGAAAACAGCAGAATAAAACTGAAAAGCACGAAGCACAAAAACCTGCAAATAAAAGAACAATAATGACAAAGGAAACAAAGACAGCATCAGTAGCATTGGGGCATTTTGTGTGCAATTCCAAAACATCAGGAGCACCCATTGAACACTATTGACGTTTACAAAATCGCCATCGGTCAATTACTGCCTTCCTTCGAACAGCTTGCATTCTGTGTTGACTTTAATATTATTGAACAACATCTGGCTATCCCAGGTCCTTGAAAGGACTCGACAGGTAGGCAAAAATGTCAATTCCAGTCTAAACATCTGACTGACTGTTCAACCAACTATAATAGTAATGGTGGTTTTATTGTCCAACCTGCTGTAGACCCAAATCTAAGTAAAATTAATTCCTGGAATAAATGCAATCAGAGATAAACATTGTCTTCTTCTGAGCAAATTCCAGGATGTTCTGCAGGAGACAATCAAAATGCCATGGAGGAGAAAGTAATTCTGTTGCCCTTGGAGGCCAAATTAAGATTTACACAACAAATAGATTGCTGCTCTTAGAGAACAGGGTGATGTCCTAATCAGGGTGCATCAGTGTTTTACCAGAATGTTGGCTAAGATAATAACCAGTGGTGGGTTTCTGCACCTACTCGCGAGAGCCGGTTGGTGAAATTTAGAGAACCGGTGAGAGGGGGTTCCACCGGCATACCTGGAAGTAAATCTGGCTCGCCGCTGCCAGTGACCCAACAGGAAGGAAAGGAAAGGAAAGGAAGGAAGAAAGGAAAGAAAGAAAGAAAGGAAGGAAGGAAGGAAGGAAGGAAGAAAGAAAGAAAGAAAGAAAGAAAGAAAGAAAGAAAGAAAGAAAGAAAGAAAGAAAGAAAGAAAGAAAGAAAGAATTAATTTATCATCACAATTGAGTCCAAAATTTTGGTTGCTAAGCAAGAGCGTTGTTAAATGAGTTTCACCACATTTTAAAAGGTGGCCACTCCCACCCTGTCACATGACTGCCAAGCCACGCCCACAAAATAGGCCACACCTACAGAGTAGGTTCTAAAAAATTTGAAACCCACCATTGATAATAACCTACCATTAAAAAATCAGCAGTATGTTCATACTCTATTGTTGCCACAGTAAAAATACGGAGCCATTTTATGAAGTTCTTAAATTATGCCTGAAGTTATAGAACACATTCAAGAAAATACAGAAATGCACACTGCATGCAGACTGACATCTATATTATACTCAGAAAGAAACGGGAATATTTACATTTAAATTTTGAATTGGGTTTTTAGGGGTTTAGGGTTGTAAGTTTTTTAGGTTTTAGTGCAGGGCCATTGTGATTTAATTTAATTTTAGATATTTATATTGTTGTATGTTTTATGTTTTATATTCCCTGTTCACCGCCCCGAGTCCCTTCGGGGGAGAGGGAGCGATATACAAATAAACATTCCATTCCATTCCATCCCATTTGATTCTTGGGGGGGAAAACCTGGGATATGCCTGGTTTATTTTTAATTCAGTGCCTCCTCTGTATTATGCTACTGAGGCACTTTCTCTCTTCAAATGTGGTTGTGCACTGTTTGCAATGTGGGGGAGATTTCATGAGTAGAAAGTTAGCCATCTACAACATGTTAGTTGCCTCTGTTTCCTGGCCCATGGCATCATCAGTCAGATAAATACAAATTTATCCACACAGTGGCCAATCCGTTTCTCTTTTTAATGTACTTCTCTGCAAAATATGTGTGTGGACAATGCTTTGCGTAACATTTCTATTTCTTTTTTTTGCAAAAGGAATGAAAAAGGCAAAGGTAGGATTGCCTTTGTGAATTTTGGAACAATGGAAGGATGGAGATAGCAATCAAGAGGAGAAATGCTATGTTTTCTTGAACAATTGTTGATTGGAAACTAAACGCAAGTCGATGCCATTGTGTTTTCTGCTTACAAAAAAAAATCAGATTCTTTAATATCTGTAAATCAGGGGTCTCCAACCTTTGCAACTTTAAGTCTGAAGGACTTCAGCTCCCAGAATTCTTCAGACTTAAAGTTGCAAAGGTTGGAGACCCCTGGCCCAGGCCCTGACACTGACAGCAAAGCTGGCTGGAGAAGTCTGGGAGCTGAAGTCCTTCAGACTTAAAGTTGCAAAGGTTGGGGACCCCTGGCCCAGGCCCTGACACTGACAGCTTTGCTGGCTGGAGAAGTCTGGGAGCTGAAGTCCTTCAGACTTAAAGTTGCAAAGGTTGGAGACCCCTGGCCCAGGCCCTGACACTGACAGCTTTGCTGGCTGGAGAAGTCTTGGAGCTGAAGTCCTTCAGACTTAAAGTTGCAAAGGTTGGAGACCTCTGGCCCAGGCCCTGACACTGACAGCTTTGTTGCCTGGAGAAGTCTGGGAGCTGAAGTCCTTCAGACTTAAAGTTGCAAAGGTTGGAGACCCCTGCTGTAAATAATGTCCTGTGAAAAGTGTCTTTTTTTTTTACACTGAACTAAAAAATCCTTTCTAAAATTCAAATCTGGCTTTTAAGTATGTATACTTTAGGCCCACTCTACACTTTCTCATGCTAGAAGCCTAGACCATTTTATAAGAACACCAGAGTTTCTCTTCAGTTTTGGGTTCAACTTGTTGGATAGAACAGAAAGCAGAGTTACAAAAAAGAGACAGCAATATCTCATTTTTGGAATGCCGTAGCCCTTTGTTAAGAAAAATTAAGATATACAGCTTTTAACATTGCTTCAGCTACAATATTCGACATTATTCTTATCGTGTTACAAGCTATTATTCGGTACTACTAATGGAAAAAATGCTGGTAAACAATACATTCCAATATTATGTTTTTCTTATATTCTGGGAATTAGAGAGGATACAAGAGCTTTCTAGAATAAGATTTTTGAATAATAACAACTGATCTTTAATACATCAACACAGTTGGCTGAAATTCAGTAAAATAAATTGGCAAGTGTAACATATATTGTAGCTAGCAACGTATACTATAGTTAGAGAAGCAGGAATGTAAAATTTGATATACTAATTCTCCCAATTCTTAAAGTCAGAGAACTCTGTACACATTTCATGTTCTATTGTTATAGTATTTTTATTTTGCCTGCCTGCCTGTCTGTCGGTCTGTCTGTCTAGGTAGCTACAGTCTCGCCCTCGCCCTCCCTCTTTCCATCTATATCTGGGAATTTAAAATGCAAATCAGATGGTTGCATACGTACGTTCAGGAGCTGTAACTTGAGTGTTGACTTATTTTTATTTAGAAAAAAAGGGGCATTGATACCCTCTTCCTTCTGCATTTAATAAAGCATTTGATTTTTAAAAAATTGAATAAAAAAGCTTTATGAAATAAGTATTTGAATTGAAATTGTCCCTAATCTCTTTTCTTCTTTAATAAAAAATAGTAATTAAAAGTGGTATTATACTGCCCCATTCTGGACAGATGGAATGAATGCATCCATGTAATAACTTTATATATATAAAGTTATTTACACACAGCAAAGTTCAGGTTTCAAATCTACGTGCCTGTGTGTCATTTTCTCCAGTCATATGTGGATGGTGGCCCAATAACTTTTAGCCTCAGGGCAAGTCCACCACATATGGTAATAAGAACCAGGCGTCTTGCAACTGCGGTTCTGTCAGGCTGGGATTCTGGGATTCTCCAGATTCAAAGATTTTGTGATTCAAAGCTTTGAGTGTTCAAAGAACCAGGGAGTTCGGCTCTAAGAATAAAAGTGGGGGAGGATGGGATGAGACTTTTAATGTTTGAATGACTTCCACAAAGAAGGAGAAATACCCTGACAATGAGGACAATTCGCCAGAGGAACGTCTTGCCTCCAGAGGTTGTGGGTGCTCCAACACTGGAGGCTTTGAAAGAGAGACTGGGCAACCATTGATATGAAATTTATTTATTTATTTTACTTTATTTTATTAAATTTATATCCCGCCCTTCTCCAAACGGACCCAGGGCGGCGCACAGGAATGTTAAAATACATACAAAACATATAAAATTTAAAAAACTTATTCTAGTAAAACCCTGTGCTAAAAACCGAATTAAAAATCCCAATTTAAAACTGTCGATAAAGGAGGTTACACTAGGGGATAAGGTCTCCTGCTTGAGCAGGGGGTTGGACTAGATGACCCCCAAGTTCCCTTTCATCCCTGCCATTCTAACTTCTGTGGGCTTCTGTGTGTTTGTCATTCCTGGACTCAGAGAACCTCCAGTGACCCAAATTGGCTCCCGATTTGGATGCCCTGCAGGAGATGCTGATGGTAAAGAGGGATCCTTCCTTCTTTGGGGTGGGTGGCCCAGTCAGCCAGATGTTTAGGCTGGATGTGGCCCTCCTGTCCCCCTGTGGAGTCTGTGGCTCTTCCACCTGGGAATGACCAATTCCTCCTCCCCTTCTCCTCCTGCTCCTCCTCCTCGGTTTCCCCCACCAGCACACGAATCGCTGGATCAAGTCTCCCAAGAGCCACGAGAGAGAGAGGACCCTCAAGAGCACCAGCCACATCCTCCAGTATGTGTCAGGAAACATCAATTTCGATGTAAGTCTCCGTTTGGGATGAGAAGGGAAATGGTTTCAAAGAAAGGGGGGAAAAAAACCAAGAAAGTCCAGGTGCCTTTGGGGAAAAGCCCCTTGGGGATGTGACCAGGAGTTTGGAAGGAGTCCTGTTTGAGCAGAAGGTTGGAGGAGAAGCCCTCCAGGGTCCCTTCCAGCAACTGCGGTTCTTTTTTTTTTTGTATATAAATTTTTATTTTCAACATAAAAAATAAGTAAAAACATTCAATCATTTTCAGCTTTGTACAACATGTCATTCAGTCATGAGTTTTTGTGCATTGGTCTTTACAATTACGGACATAATTATTAATTTTCCATCCAGTGTATGTGTATAAACGTCCGTCTTTTTCTGTAATTATTGAAGAAGTAAAAAGAAAAGAAAAAATTCTCCATATATTCCTATCTTATAGCATTATTCTCAATTGTCTTTAGAAAATACATTACTGCTATAAAATACATAAACACCCATAATATTTTCTCTATGTAAGACCAAGAATTTATCCAGATTTTCCATTATATTTGTATCTCCTTAATAATCTAGTTAATATACAACATTTCTTTCTAGAATAACATAATCTCAGCTTCTTACAATATCTTCCAATCATAACAGTTGACTTCTATATCTAGCAATTCTTTTAGATATTATGTCTCCTGATTTCTTTTATCTAACCATTGGTAAAACAGATTCCATACTTTATAAAATTGTTCATACTCTTGTTCTCTAATTTCAAATGTCAGTTTACTCATTTCTGCACAATCCATAACCTTACGGATAATTTCCTCTTGAGAAGGTAATTTCTCATTTCTCCAGTTTTTTGCAAACACAATTCTAGCTGCTGTTAAGACATTCACAATCAAATATTTCAAATTTTTATCAAATGTTTCTGGTGTGATTCCAAGTAAAAAAAAGTTCAGGTTTCAAATCTACGTGCCTGTGTGTCATTTTCTCCAGCCATATGTGGATTGTGGCCCAATAACTTTTAGCCTCAGGGCAAATCCACCACATATGGTAATAAGAACCGGGCGTCTTGCAACTGCGGTTCTGTCAGGCTGGGATTCTGGGATTCTCCAGATTCCAAGATTTTGTGATTCCAAGATTTTGTGATTCAAAGCTTTGAGTGTTCAAAGATTATGTTTCTAAGATTCTGTGATGGAATGGTTATATCATTTGAAGGACCAAAGATTCAAAGATTCTATTATTCAAAGATTATATGATTATAATTTTAAGATTCCATTATTAAGATTCTGAGAGTCTATCAATTTAAGATTTTAAGAGTCAAACATTCTATGACTCAAAGATTCAAAGACTCTTAGATTCAAATATTTGATCATTCTATGTTTCTGTGGTTCTGTGGTTCTTATTCCCGGCTGAAGGTTTCATGAGGCCCCTCTCCTTCTCCTCTTTCCCCTCCTCTTCCCTTCCCTTCCTTAGACCACAGCTGACTTTTCCGTGCTGAGACAGCTGGTGGCTTTGCTTGCCCTCCACATTGACGACCCCAGCCGAGAAGTTGGCCAGACATCTGTGGAGGCCGCCTACCACCTACACCACCTCCTCCTGAGCAAAATGGGTGAGAAAGCTGGACTCCAAGGGCTGACTTGCTGCCAGAGGACCAGGGATGCCCAGTGCCCAGGAGAGCTCTGGGTGGCACAGCCCACAGGGTGGCCAAGACTCTGGTCATTGGGCTTTGGCAGAGATGCCTGGAATTGGCAGTTAATGTTGGCACCTCTCAGGGCCAGGTGTCCTTTTAAGACTGATGTTAAGTGAGTCAGTTAGGGAGGATGATCAGGGGAGAGGAGAGAGAGAGAGAGAAGGAGCGATGAAGAGAGAGACAAGGAGCAAGGAGGAGGAGGAGAGAGAGAGGGAGAGGAAGACAGGGAGGGGGAGGAGGAGGAGATGAGAAATGAGGGGAGAGAGACAGAGAGAGGGAGAGGAGGAAGAGGAGGAAGAGAAGGACTGTGGGGTCCTTGGTGCTCTCTGACGTTGGTGGTTTTCTTGCAGTCATTTCATGACCCAACTAGGTGACGCCATCAGTACTTGAAGGGAGGGATCTTTTCTCTGTGCTTCTATCAGCATTGATGGCCATCCTCCCTGATGGCGTTCCCTAGTTGGGCAGTGAAACGTCTCAGAAAGCACCAGGGACCCTTCAGGTCGACCCTGAGCTCCAGATCTTCTCTTCCATTGCAACGACTAAACCGGCCGTCAGACGAAGGACAGTCCGAACATCCGAAGGCCAAAATCTGACCTTGCGGTTCCTCCTCTCCCTCCCAAGCAAAAGAAATGGACACCAAGGAGATGATCAACAAGAAGAACATCGTGCATTGGCATAGGGAGGATTTCCCAGGACCTGGGATTTTTTTCAATGACATCCCCAAAATGGCCAAGGTAGGTTTGGGATCCGCCTTTGGCCTGGCTTCTTGTGCACCTTCCTTCCGCTCCTCCTCCTGACCTGGAAGATGCTCAAGGGAGTCAATCTCACAGTGGGGATGGCATCTCCCAAGGGGTGGAATGGGGGCTTTGGATCCCCCTCCCCCCAAGGCCTAGGAGAAGGCTAAGGGCAGCTGCCCTATTGGCTCCTTGGACCCCCATCCAAATCCCACCTGATGGAGGACATGGAATAAGGCCTGGCTCTCCACATGGTGTGCTGTCCCCTAATCTGGGTCTGAGTCTCAGGAGAAGGGAGTCCAAGCCTCTGAGGCATCCCTGCATGGTCCCCTTTCCTTCTCTCCAATAGGCCTTTGGGAAGCACCTCAGCGAGTTGGATACTACGGAGCTCATGTTGGAAGCCCTGGAGGCTTTGACACACGTGGACAGGAACATCTCTCACTCTGCAGGGCTGCTCATGAACTCCATCCTGGAGGAGCGTGGCATGGACATGGAGGAAGTAAGGAAATTGCCGGGTTGGGAGCCAAAGGGATGGAGGGGATGTTGTAGAAAGGAAAGACGAGAATGGCTGGGACCTTGTTGGCTCAGTGACAGCACTTCGGCTGATTTTAAGAAGGCTAGGGCTGGATGGGAGACCACCGGGTGATCTTAGGGCTGTTGAGAAAGTTGGCCAAAATTTCCAGAAGAAGGGAAGGGAAGACAAAGGAGCCATACGGTATTCATGAAAAATAACCTTTGGGGAGCCAGTGTGGCAGTGGTTAAGGCTCCAGATGTTTCGATAGCTCTGTCAGCCGCCTTGAGTCGCCATGTGCGAATAGGAGGCAATATAAATCTCCAGAAATAAACCAATAAATAAAATATCACAGGTGGCTAAACAAGTCAGGAGTTTCTTTTAAAAAAACATACGCAAACGTTGACATTGTGGGGGCCAATTCCCTTCCCCCAATGGGTGGGAGTTCTCGTCTCTTATTGCATCTCCCATGGAGATCAACGCTGGATCTCATCCGTCTGATCTCTCTTTTTCTACAGATCCCCAAGATCTTAAAGGAGATATTTCAGCTGCTCGCTAGAATTGCTGACCCACCAACAAAAGATCTGACCCTGAAGGCCATCTGTCACCTAGCATCGAAGAGGATCAACTGAGTGGTGGACATCTTACTGGAGGAGTCAATTGGCTGTGATGGGTCAGAAGAACCTTAAGGAGATGGGCCTCCTGTTGATTTCTATGCCTCAGAGGCTCTCAATCCTTTGCGATGGGGCTAGTACCTGCAGCTCAGGGTGGAGGAAGAGAGTGGAGGTTGGTTCTCCCAGCTTCTGCATTGGGTTCCAGATGTTTCGCTAACACACTAGGTAACATCTTCAGTGGAGTTTAAGCAATGCCACTACTGGTGGTCTTCTGCTTGTAAGGGCTTGGTGTGATCAGTAGGTCTTGTCAGTAGGTCAGTAGGTCATTTGGATGCCCTGCAGGAGATCTTGATGGTAAAGAGGGACCCTTCCTTCCTTGGGGTGGGTGGCCCAGTCAGCCAGATGTTTAGGCTGGATTTGGCCCTCCTGTCCCCCTGTGGAGTCTGTGGCTCTTCCACCTGGGAAGGACCCATTCCTCCTCTCCTTCTCCTCCTTCTCCTCCTCCTCGGTTTCCCCTGGCAGCACCCAAAAGCCTGGATCAACTCTCCCAAAGGCCATAAGTGAGAGAGGGCCCTCAAGACCACCAGCCACGTCCTCCAGTATGTGTCAGGAAACATCAATTTCGATGTAAGTCTCCATTTGGGATGAGAAGGGAAATGGTTTCAAAGAAAGGAAAAAAACCCAAGAAAGTCCAGATGCCTTTGGGGAAAAGACCCTTTGGGATGTGACCAGGAGTTTGGAAGGAGGCCTGCTTGAGCAGAAGATTGGAGGAGAAGCCCTCCAGGGTCCCTTCTAGCAACTGCGGTTCTGTCATGCTGGGATTCTGAGATTCTCAGCTTCTGTGATTCAAAGACTGGAAGATTCTGTGATTCAAAGATTCTGTGATTCAAAGATTCTGTGATTCAAAGATTTTATGATTCAATGATTTGAGGGTTCAAAGATTAGGATTCTAAGATTCCATGATGGTATGATTATATCATTTGAAGATTCTATTATTCAAAGATTACAGGGTTATAGTTTTAAGATTTCATTATTAAGATTCTGAGATTCTATCAATTTAAGGTTTTAAGATTCAAACATTCTATGACTCAAAGATTCAAAGATTCAAAGATTTGATCATTCTATGTTTCTGTGGTTCTTATTCCCTGATCTCAGCCGGCTGAAGGTTTCATGAGCCCCCTCCTCTTCTCCTCTTTCCCTTCCTCTTCCCTTCCTTTCCTTAGACCTCAGCTGACTTTCCGTGCTGGGACAGCTGGTGGCTTTGCTTGCCCTGCACATTGGCGACCCCAGCCGAGAAGTTGGCCAGACGTCTACAGAGGCCGCCTACTATCTGCACCACCTCCTCATGAGCAAAATGGGTGAGAAAGCTGGACTTCAAGGGCTGACTTGCTGCCAGAGGACCAGAGATGCCCAGTGCCCAGGAGAGCTCTGGGTGGCCCAGCCTGCAGCGTGGCCCCCCAAAAAACCATAGTTTTGGAGACTTCCAAGTTTTGCAAAGATGACGTAAAAAAAAAAAACCTGAAAGAAACACAAAGACCTACTAAGATGAGAGGACAAGCATTTCCAATTAATTCAGCAAGGACTACTGAGGGTTGGCTTAAAACAGTTGAAAAGTGATGAAAGGAGAAGATGTATGTGAGGGATTAGAATCCAGAACAATAGGATTCCAACATATAAATTGCAGGACCTAATTGTTCAGGTTAGAGAAAGACTGCTTTATAACAAGCTGGACTATATAACCTCCTTTGAAAGGTAGGAGACCAAGATTTAAAAATGAATTAAAATAAAACCTTAATCTTGTTTCGAAGTTAGCTGCGTAGTTATAAGGCTGCTGTAAGCCATGTTTCTCAACCTTGGTGACGTGAAGGCCTGTGGACTTCAATGCCCAGAATTGCCCAGGCAGCTATGAGAAAGACTGTGCTAGAGGCTGGTTGATTGGGGCTAAGTCCCATGCCGCTCATCAACCTAGGCTGAAGGAGAAATCCCATGACAATGAGGACAATTTGCCAGAGGAACATCTTGCCTCCAGAGGTTATAGGTGCTCCAACACTGGAGGCTTTGAAAGAGAGACTGGGCAACCATTGATATGAAATGGGATAAGGTCTCCTGCTTGAGCAGGGGGTTGGACTAGATGACCCCCAAGTTCCCTTTCATCCCTGTCATTTTAACGTCTGTGGGCTTCTGGGTGTTTGTCATTCCTGGACTCGGAGAACCTCCAGTGACCCTGTTTAACTGCTCGCTTCTTTCCCTGCTCCCTCCAGGATATGATGTTAGAGCCGGTGCTAGTCCCTGTGGTCAACTCTGCCTGTCACGCAGAGAAGAGCGTGGCAAAGGAATCATTGAGGACCCTGAGATTCCTATTCCGGCATCTGAATGCTCAAACATATGGATGGGAAGCGGTCAAACTGATTCCGGTGCTGGGGAAGTATTTTGCTGATGTACGTCAACCAAATCACGACAAACTGATTTTACCCTCTTCTCTCTCTCTCTCTCCCCTTCCCTCCCTCCCTTCTCTCTCTCTCCCTCGCTCCTTCCCTTATTCTCCCTTATTGCCAAAAATGCTTAGAAAGGAAAAAAAAGAGGAAGCTGCAGAGTTCATTGTGGGTGGCCTCTGTTCCCCAGATCAGTCGATCCAAGGAAAACCTTGTCGGAATTGCTGGAGCAGATGGTGGAATTCCTGAAGAGCCGGAATTCTTCAGCCCGAGAGGCAGCTGCCGTCTTAATTGGTAACCCCAAATGCAAACTCTGGCAGGAGGGAAAACCAGGGCAGGAGGGAGGCCTAAGGCCAGGTATGCTGACCATCATCATCATCATCATCATCATCATCATCACACACAGAGAGACATGCAAAAGGCCCCCTTCCTTAAGCGTATCGCTGTGGTTGTTATGCAAGTCACATGGTTGTTAAGTGAATCTGGCTCCCTTCCGGATTTTGCTCGCCCAACGGTTGCAAAAAGTGATCAGGTGACACACACACACCCCCCCAAGACTCTACAACCGTCCTAAAGACGAGTCGGTTTGTCAAGTGTCCAAATTTTGATCATTTGATGGGTGGAAATCTTGGACGACTGTCAGCCTTCGTCCTTCTTTCCATGCGGTCTCTAGACGGACCCAATTCCTGGGACCGTCCCGTAAAGTCCCAAAGTGACTCTTCCAAGTAGACAGAAGAGAATTCTGCCTTTTCTTCCTTGAATCTCTCGATTCAGTCGTCTCTGCTGACTCCACCGACCTTTTCTTTCCCTGGGTCTAGGAAGCTGCGCCCGGTACATAAAACGGAATGTGGTGACTTCCAAGGAAATCGAAGGAGTTTTCCTGGGTGAGTTTCAAGGTTCCCTCGCTCGAAGTGGAGACTTTCTCTCCAGAAGCTCTGTCGTTGATCAGGTGGATCCCGGGAATCATTGGTTCTCTGGATTCCTTCCAGGTCTGCGGCTGGAGAAGTCTGGGAGCTGAAGTCCTTCAGACTTAAAGTTGCAAAGGTTGGAGACCTCTGCTCTAGGCTATGAGTGAGTAATCTGTTAATTGATCCCATTAATTAACATTAAATATGTTTGAAATAAAACATATTTATTTTGCACAGTCACTCATGCCCTCGTGACATCCCGACTGGACTACTGCAATGCTCTCTACATGGGGCTCCCCTTGAGGTGCACCCGAAGGCTTCAGCTAGTCCAGAATGCAGCCCCGCGGGCAGTTATGTGAACCTCTAGGTTCTCCCATGTAACACCGCTCCTGCGCGAGCTGCATTGGCTGCCTGTCGCCTTTCGGGTGCGCTTCAAGGTGTTGGTTATCATCTTCAAAGCGCTCCATGGCACGGGACTTAGCTATCTGCGGGATCGCATTCTGCCTCATACATCCCTGCGGCCGATTCGCTCCCACAGAGAGGGACTTCTCCGGGTGCCGTCCACTAGGCTGTGCCAGCGGGCGACGCCCAGGGGAAGGGCCTTCTCTGTGGCGGGCCCGACCCTCTGGAACGACCTTCCCCCCGAAATCAGAACAACCACGGACCTTCACTCCTTCCGACAGCTATTAAAAACTCACTTCTTTCGTTTGGCTGGCCTAGGGTAATTTTAATTTTAATTTTAAATTATTAAGGGGTTTTTAGGGATAGTTATATTTTATAGAAGTTTTTAGCGCAGGGTAAGTTTAATCTGATTTTAGCTTTGTATTTTGTTTGTTGTTGGTTTTTAATTTCCCTGTGCCCCGCCTCGAGTCCCTTCGGGGAGAGAGAACGGGATATAAATAAAATTTATTATTATTATTATTATTATTATTATTATTATTATTATTATTATTATTATTATTATTATTATTATTATTTCAACAAGCTGGTCTTGCGTAAACAGTATTGACTCTCATAACATAACATCTGCCAAATACGTATATGGATTTTAGATTTAGGGAATTTTAGCTTAGGAGGGTTTCTATTTTAAGGTTCTTAAATTTTAGTACAGGTTAATTTAATTTGTTTTTAACTTTGTATATATTGTATGTTTTTATATGGTTTTTTTTTTTATTTTTTCCTGTACACCGCCCCGAGTCCCTTTGGGGAGAGGGGGCAGTTTATAAGTCTAAGTCTAATACTAATCTAATAATAATAATTTTTGCTAAAAAAAAAAAAAAGAATTTTGAGATAGAATGGAAAAGTATCTCCTTACGAAACTCATCTGCTTTTTCCTTACAAAATGGATATTTGCCTTTAATATGTGAATGGATCCATATCCCTTTCATAATTTGCATTATGCTCTAAATAATTTCTCCCCAGTTTTCTCACGTCCGCCACAAGATGGCACTGTTTTCTTTCAAATGGAAATGGGAAGGGGCACCAGCACCCTTTCCTAGAATCCAAGCATCTAATTTTGCAAAGATTTCTCCTGGGCTAGCAATTAGAAATGGTAAGTTATTTCCATCACTTCTCCTCTTAAGGCCAGAGAAAGATAGTGCTGTCACTGTGTCTAGGATTTGGATAGATTTAGATAGAGAGCAATGTTTTTTTTTAAACCATTGCTGCTTTTTGTAGACTGAGGAAGGCAGGTTTTTTCCACTAGAAATAGGCATCACTAGAAGGGTTATTATACAAGGACATACGCATTGTCTGTGTCATATTTCATAGCAGTCTTCCAATATCTCAGGGGTTGCCCCAAAGAAGAGGGAGTCAAGCTAGTCTCCAAGGCACCAGAGGGCAGGACAAGAAGCAATGGGTGGAAACTAATCAAGGAGAGAAGCAACTTAGAACTGAGGAGAAATTTCCTGACAGTGAGAACAATTAGTCAGTGGAACAGAAGTTGCCTCCAGAGGTTGTGAATGCCTCAACACTGCAAGTCTTTAAGAAGATGTTGGAGAGCCATTTGTATGAAACAGTATAAGGCTTCCTGCCTAGGCAGGGGGTTGGCCTAGAAGACCTCTAAGGTCCCTTCCAACTCTGCTATTGTATTATTGAATAGTATTTTATTTTTTAAATCAACACATATGCAATTATTCACAAATATGAACATCATTAGAATATAGAAAAACAGAGTCGGAAGGGACCTTGGATATCTTCAAATTCAACCTCCTACTTGAGCAGGAGGTCCTATACTATTTCAAATAAACAGTATAGGAGGACCAGGAGAAGGACCAGGGGAGACATGATAGCAGTGTTCCGATATCTCAGAGGGTGCCACAAAGAAGAGGGAGCCAAACTATTCTCCAAGGCACCCAGGGGCAGGACCAGAAGCAATGGGTGGAAACTAATCAAGGAGAGAAGCAACTTAGAACTAAGGAGAAATTTCCTGACAGTTAGAACAATTAACCTCTGGAACAGAAGTTGCCTCCAGAAGTTGTGAATGCCCAAACCCTGGAAGTCTTTAAGAAGATGTTAGATAGCCATTTGTCTGAAATGGTATAAGGTTCTTGCCCATGCAGGGGGTTGGACTAGAAGACCTACAAGGTCCCTTCCAACTCTGCTATTGTATTGTATTATTGTACTTTATAAATCACCATTACTGTGGTTAGAAAATGTTACTACTAACAGAGATACAAAAGTGGGTGTTAGGTTTAAAAAGGTTGACTACCCCTGCTATACATTGACAGTTCTTAAAATTCTCTCATCCTAATCCTAACCAGTTTAAGATGAGAGTGTGTAGTACAGACCAGGAGTTGTGTTTATCAAAACACAATCAAAACTTGTGACCAACAGATAATCCTGCAATTTTTAAAACTACTTCATAAAATACAGTAACTGAAGCTTATGTAGATGGAGCAGAGCAATATTTCTATCATGGGAATTTGCACTACATGAAGTAGTCACGATACAATATTGATCTCTCATGGCTTCTAAGATCATTACGTAAACTTAATAATTTGCTTTAAGTGGTACTTAAGATATGCCTGGACGGGGAGGGTTCTTGCTGATTTTCTCAGACATAGTTAAGATTATCTAATGAAACTGTTTTCGCCTTTCCATAGCTTTCTGAATTACAGTTAAAGCAAAACATAAGACATATTTTTCTTTAATGACATTCAATATATGGAACACTATGTCCCGAAAACTCTTGTTTTTTACTTTCTTCTGTTACTGCTTGAAAGCAGTTCTTTTTCAAAGACTTTTTAACATTGGTTTTTCTTTTATAAATCTAACATTTAGATTCATTTTGGATCGTTTTTAAAGTTTTAAATCAGCTTGGCTTTCTTCTGCTTATTAATTTGTTGCTATAGCATACTTTTTTTTTTTGATTTTATTAAATTTATACCCCGCCCTTCTCCAAACGGACCCAGGGCGGCGAACAGGGATGTTAAAATACATACAAAATATATAAAATTTAAAAAACTTATTCTAATAAACCCTGCACTAAAAACCGAATTAAAAATCCCAAATTTAAAACTGTCTAAATAGTCAGTAATGGAGGTTACGCTAGACCGGCTAGATGGAATAGATGTGTCTTCAGACACTTGCGGAAGAGGCGGAGGTCGGAGATGGTGCGGAGTTCAGGGGGTAAGTCGTTCCAGAGGGCTGGGCCTGCCACAGAGAAGGCTCTTCCCCTGGGTGTCGCCAGACGGCATTGTCCAGCCGACGGCACCCTGAGGAGGCCCTCTCTGTGGGAGCGTATTGGTCTGAGGGATGTATGGGGCAGGAGGCGGTCTCGCATGTAACTAGGCCCCGAGCCATGGAGCGCTTTAAAGATGGTCGTTAAAACCTTGAAGCGCACCCGAAAGACCACAGGAAGCCAGTGCAGCTCGCACAGGATAGGTGTTATGTGGGAGTGTCTGGGCGCTCCCGTAATCACCCGCGCGGCTGCGTTCTGGACTAGCTGCAGCTTTCGGGTGCACCTCAAGGGGAGCCCCATGTAGAGAGCATTACAGTAGTCGAGTCGAGAGCTGCTGAAATTTTTGTTTTCCTACTTCCATGAGATTATCAGGGTTTGCATTACGGCTTGTTTCATTTTTAATTGCTATTGACTGTTTTGGACACATCTGCCTGGAAGGAAAATAGGACACATAATTTAATATAAATTATTATACTCAAAGGGTGATGCAGGAATCAGCCAGCACCTGCAGAACTTATACATGATTTTTATTTTTATTTTATTTTATTTTTTTAACTTATATACCGCTCCCTTTCCCAAAAAGGGACTCGGGGCGGTGCACAGGAAATTAAAAAAGCATATAAAAACATGACAATATACAAAATTGAAAATCAAATTAAATTATTAACCCTGTGCTAAAATTTACAATAAATTAACTATTTTCCTTAAAAAAACCAATTAAAACAATTTGACGTCAGGCTAAATTTGAGAGGAAGCATCCAGCTGCAGCAGGACTAAGCAGATGTTTTGATTGAACTGGAACAGACCAGTTGTTGACACACAATTTCTGAAGTTAAAATCCAAACCTGTCTAATTAGAAAAGGCACAAGCTAAAAGGATGGCCAATATGTAGAAAGTGTGACTTCCCCAACCACTGATATGCAACCTTGAAAAGCGAAGTCAAAAAGCTTATGCTTTTTGGTGTTGACTACCATCTTTAAATCGCTCCATGGCTCGGGGCCTAGCTATATACGACCGCCTCCTGCCCCATACATCCCTTCGTCCGATCCGCTCCCACAGAGAGGGCCTTCTCCGGGTGCCGTCGGCTGGGCAATGCCGGTTGGCGACACCCAGGGGAAGGGCCTTCTCTGTGGCGGGCCCGACCCTTTGGAACGACCTATCCCCGACCTTCGCACTACCTCGGACCTCCGCCTCTTCCGCCAACGTCTTAAGACGCATTTATTCCAACAAGCCGGCCTAGGATAGCCCCCCGTTTCTGACTTTTTATACTTAAATTATAATTTGGTAGGGTTTTTAAATGGGTTTTAGCACGGGTTGAATAATTTAATATATCTTAATGATGTATATTGTATTTATTGTGGTTTTAAATCATGCCTGTGCGCCGCCCTGGGTCCTAACAAGGAGAAGGGCGGGGTATAAATTCGAATAAATAAAATAAAAATAAATATGCCTTACATGGCCTTGTTAAAAAGGATTTGAAATAAGCGTCTGCTACTCAAAAGGACTGCTCTGAGCATACTAAGTCTTTTGGCTTTTCTAACAATCAACTTCCAAAGGCATTTAAGACAGTAAATGGATTTTCAATATTTACTGCAATGGATAGGATCCAGAAGGGAGAAAAATGCACTGCTGAAGATCTAAATCTACTTGGCCAAAGTTTTGTATCATTTTCCTCTGTAGCAATTCCTCCGGCCAAGCAGACAATCGTGCCAGTTCAAGAGGAGAAAATGGTAGGTTCCAGGAGTAAACAAGATTCCTCTTTTCTCTGCATACCTATTGTTTGAGATACTGACTGCTACTAGCTTGAGAAACAGAGACAGATGCAACCTCTGTGCTTTTAAAGGAGTGCTGGTCTCTTCAGTAAAATTAGAAGGAAGGATAGCATCATAACAAATCTAATTGCTGGTACCGTAAGAGTATTTACAATACAATACAATACAATACAATACAATACAATACAATACAATTCAATAGCAGAGTTGGAAGGAACCTTGGAGGTCTTCTAGTCCAACCCCCTGCCTAGGCAGGAACCTTAAACCATTTCAGACAAATGGCTAGCCAACATCTTCTTAAAGACTTCCAGGGTTGGGGCATTCACAACTTCTGGAGGCAAGCTGTTCCAGAGGTTAATTGTTCTAACTGTCAGGAAATTTCTCCTTAGTTCTAAGTTGCTTCTCTCCTTGATTAGTTTCCACCCATTGCTTCTTGTTCTGCCCTCAGGTGCTTTGGAGAATAGCTTGACTCCCTCTTCTTTGGAGCAACCCCTGAGATATCGGAACACTGCTATCATGTCTCCCCTGGTCCTTCTTCTCATTAAACTAGACATACCCAGTTCCTGCAACCGTTCTTCATATGTTTTAGCCTCTAGTCTCTTAATCCTCTTTGTTGCTCGTGTGCCATAAGGGCGGGAGGGCATTGGGGGGGGGGGGGTCATGTGCTGGCATGCCGCACCCATAATGCAATGGGGGGCCCCCTAGTGCACATGTGTGCATGACAGGTGCTCCCCCCACATTTTGTACATGCTTTCTTCTCCCTTCCCAGGCTCCAGAGGCTTTATAGGAGCCTGGGAGGGCGAAAACAGCATAGCGTCATTTTCTTTCTCCTCTGGAGACTTCAGGGAAACTCCTGAAGCCTCCGGAGGCCCTCCAGGGGGGGTGGGGAAGCTGTTTTTGCCTTCCCCAGGCTCCTATAAATAATAATAATTAATAATAATAATAATTTATTACATGTATAAACCGCCCCCTCTCCCCGAAGGGACTCGGGGCGGTGTACAGGAGAATTTAGAAAACCATCTAAAAACATGCAACACACACAAAGTTAAAAGCGAATTAAACTACCCTAAAGTACTAAAATTTAAGAACCTTAAAATTACTACCCATTAAAACCCAATAGACAATTTGAGACAACAGAGCCTGGGGAGGGCAAAACATGGCTTTAAAAATGGCTGAAATCAGCTGGCCAGCTCTCGCATGGGCGCTGGCCAGCAACGCCTCGCCTGCCCTGTCAAATGGCCTGGCGTGCCATCTGTGGCCCACATGTCATAGGTTCGCCATCACTGCTCTAGGGTCCACAAGATGAGGTGCAAAGCTATGTTTGTGTACACATAAGGCAAACCGTTCCATTCCTCCAGTGGTGGGTTTCAAATTTTTTACAACCTACTCTGTAGGTGTGGCCTATTTTGTGGGCATGGCTTGGCAGTCATGTGACAGGGTGGGAGTGGCCACCTTTTAAAATGTGGTGAAACTCATTTAACTACGCTCTTGCTTAGCAACCAAAATTTTGGACTCAATTGTGATGATAAATTCTTTCTTTCTTTCTTTCTTTCTTTCTTTCTTTCTTTCTTTCTTTCTTTCCTTTATTCCTTTCCTTTCCTTCCTGTTGGGTCACTGGCAGCGGCGGGCCAGATTTACTTCCAGGTACGCCGGTGGAACCCCCTCTCACCGGTTCTCTAAATTTCACCAACCGGCTCTCGCGAGTAGGTGCGAGCCTGCAGAAACCCACCACTGCATTCCTCTCACTCTTTCCAGCATTTTTATATTATTATCCATGCACAGGGATAGACTAAAAACGTCGTTTTGAATGTCACAGTATTTTCTTCAAAGATGTCCAGGCTAGTTTGAAATGTGCTCTGTAGTAAGATACTAAGTGGGCTCTGTCCTGTTGCTAGGAAATTTCTCCAATTGTTTCCAACATAATACAGTACTTGCAATATCTGTCAAAGCCTTTGGCTCTCAGCAATAACAGAGAGCTAAAAGAATGTAGAACAAAGATCTCCTTAAAGGAGCTGAATAAGTAATGGGAACTTGCTGTGCCAATAGCTGAAAACTGTTAAGCTAAAGAATAAGAGTAATAAAAGTACCAGTGGTGGGTTTCTGCAGGCTCGCACCTACTCACAAGGTTCCCCCGACGTACCTGGAAGTAAATCTGGCCCACTGCTGCCAGTGACCCAACAGGAAGGAAAGGAAATGAAAGGAAGGAAGGAAGGAAGGAAAGAGAAAGAAAGAAAGAAAGAAAGAAAGAAAGAAAGAAAGAAAGAAAGAAAGAAAGAAAGAAAGAAAGAAAGAAAGAAAGAAAGAAAGAAAGAGAAAGAATTTATCATCACAATTGAGTTCAAAATTTTGGTTGCTAAGCAAGAGCGTTGTTAAATGAGTTTCGCCACATTTTAAAAGGTGGCCACTCCCACCCTGTCACATGACTGCCAAGCCACACCCACAAAATAGGCCACACCTACAGAGTAGGTTCTAAAAAAATTTGAAACCCACCACTGGTCAAAGCCTTTTTCTCAAATATTCCATTGCTGCTAGCTACAATTTTTCTTTGTCTAAAGTTAGCACTCTACTTCTTGCTATAAAATGGAAACAGAAGAGAAGTTAGACAATACTTTAATAACCTGATCATTCATCATTTCAAAAAATATATATTAGGAAACAAGATGAAAATCTCTATCAGTCTCGTTTAGTCTTCTGCCCTCCAGAGGTGCTAGATTTAACCTTGCTGGCTTGAGGACTTTGAAGGTGATATGTCTATCCCTGACATCTTATTTATTTATTTTATTTATTTATTTCGAATTTATACCCCGCCCTTCTCCTTATTAGGACCCAGGGCAGCGCACAGGCATTATTAAAACCACAATAAAAACAATATACATCATTAAAACATATTAAATTATTAAACCCGTGCTAAAACCCATTTAAAACCCTGCCAAATTGCAATTTATACATAAAAAGTCAGAAACGGGGGCTATGCTAGGCCGGCTTGTTGGAATAAATACGTCTTAAGACGTTGGCAGAAGAGGCGGAGGTCCGAGGTAGTGTAAAGGTCAGGGGGTAGGGCGTTCCAGAGGGCCGGGCCCGCCACAGAGAAGGCCCTTCCCCTGGGTGTCGCCAACCGGCATTGCCCAGCCGACGGCACCCGGAGAAGACCCTCTCTGTGGGAGCGGATCGGACGAAGGGATGTATGGGGCAGGAGGTGGTCTCGTATGTAGCTCGGCCCCGAGCCATGGAGCGATTTAAAGATGGTCATCAACACCTTGAAGCGCACTCGAAAGGCCACAGGCAGCCAGTGCAGCTCGCACAGGAGAAGTGTTATGTGGGCTTGCCTTGGGGCACCCATAATCACCCGCGCGGCCACATTCTGTACTAACTGTAGCCTTCGAGTGCACCTCAAGGGGAGCCCCATGTAGAGAGACGGACATCAGGCTGGGAACTGCTTATACCAAGAGTAATAAAGAAAAGCTGACACTTCAGAATTGTTAGTTATACTGTACGTTCATTTTCCGATAGAATCCAACTGCAAAATTGTAAAATGTTTACTTCAATACAGTAGCGGGAGAGTCACTGCAGCTTCAGTTCAAGGAAGGACTTGAAAACGTACAGTAAGATGTGAAAAATGAGTTATACTTTCCATTCCTAAATAAATAAATAGAACTATTTTTGCATCAAATTCTCTCATGACATTCTGACTGTGAAACTTCCTGTAAACATGTAAGCTAATATATTCCTAAACTGAGAAGGGATAAATAGAAAGAGGAGTGGGAGGGAGAAAGGGGGCTTTTCTCGGCCAAAACATATAAATACATTTGCCTAACTCCAAAAGAAGAATATTTTTGATGTTGGGAGTTTTAATATTAGCAATTTTATAAATCAGTTGCTGCATTCAATAAAACTTTCACTCTATGGTCACAACCCACTTTTCTGTGGATCACAAGGGCTCCTGGAGGGAAGACTTTTAAGTTGTCCTCATTCTGCATGGTTAGGTCTCTTTCTCTAAACTTTAATGGAAAAGTGATCACTTTGCTTTTAAAAGTGATCTAGCTATCTGCGGGATCGCATCCTGCCGCATACATCCCTGCGGCTGATTCGCTCCCACAGAGAGGGACTTCTCCGGGTGCCGTCCACTAGGCTATGCCAGCGGGCGGCGCCCAGGGGAAGGGCCTTCTCTGTGGCGGGCCCGACCCTCTGGAACGACCTGCCCCCCGAAATTAGAACAACTACGGACCTCCGCTCCTTCCGTCAAAAATTAAAAACACACTTTTTCTGCTTGGCCGGCCTAGGTTAGTCATCTGTTTATTGTTTTAATTGGTTTTTAAGGGGTTTAGTTTTTAGTATTTTGGGTTTTTAGCGCAGGGATAACTTGTTTAATCTGATTTTTATATATTTATGATGTATTTTACGTTTGTATGTTTTTTAATTCCTCTGTGCACCGCTCCGAGTCCCTTTGGGGAGAGGGAGTGGTCTATAAATTAAATTTATTATTTATTATTTATTTATTTATTATTATTATTAAAAATATATTAATTTTGTTCCATGAAGCTAAAACTTTCAGATAAATTAGTATAAAAACTTTCTTTTAGCACTTTTTGGTTCATTTTGTTTGCCACAATATTGTATTGTGTAAACTATCTCTAAGTGCACTGTATACCGTATTTTTCAGAGTATAAGACGCCCCTTTTTCCCTTAAAAAAGAGGCTGAAAATCTTATACACCAAATAAAGCCCCGCCCTCTTCACTAAAATGGCCACGCAGAGCCTTTAAGAGCCTTGCAGAGTGCTCCTGGGGGCTGGGAAGGGCATACATGAAAGAAAAACAGGTCATTTTTTCTCCCCCCCAGCCCCCAGGAGCACTCTACAAGCCTCCTAAAGGCTATTCATGTCTTTTTTTTAAAAATGGGTCCATTTTCGTGAAAAACGGGCCATTTTGGGGAGGTTTGCAGAGTGCAAAAACTTTTATATCCTGCCACAGCCCTAAAAGTCTCTTGGGAATTCACAATAATAATTGCAAGATTCATGATTAACATCTAAATAAATAAAACATCATACATACAGCAATTTATAAACTCGCTCATTTCAAAACACCCTCTAGAAGAGGCAATCGCAAAAGGAATTAATACGATTTTGAGTGGGAAGCCAAATCAAAGTGCCAGTGTTACTAGTGGGAAGTAGTGTCTCTGAGCCTCTCCCCACCTCACCTCCTGAAAATGGGAAGCACCCCCAGTTTCTCCTGGCATATCAAACTGGTCTAGTGAGAGAATGAGGATTTTAAGTACTTTATAGGTAGAGATCAGCACTTTAAATTGTTTCCAGAAGCCTACCTATATAAATAAAAATGTAACAAGAGCTTGTTCAAAACCGCTAATCTCCGAAAGTCCTGCACCGATCGCTTCCAAATTTTCACACAACGTTCCTTTCAAATACAGCACCAATGATATATATAGATTGTGTAGATGTCACACCTGTGCCAGGTACACGCAATGGAAATGTAAACAATTGTTAAAAAGATAGGTAGATAGATACAGAGAGAGCAGTGGGCCACGGGTATTATGTCATCCTTTATGACATAAAATACTCTGTCCATAGGTAGGTAGGTAGAGAGATAGAGGGAGAAATACAGTAGGTAGGTAGGTAAGGAGAGGGCGAGAGGGAGAAAGGGAGTAGGTAGGTACTGTAGTTTGGGGGTTATACGGTGGTTGTGTGTACGTGTTTGTGTGTGCAGGTGTAGATCTTCACACAGATTGGTTGGCCATTTAACCAGACTGGGCCACAGCAACGCGTGGCTGGGAACGGCTAGTGGATAATAAGAACAGTGCTCTCAATGTGGGTGTAATGACTACAGGTAAACACTGACTGATACATGGACCAATTCACTTTGAACCAACTACAGATTCTAAATCAGGGGTCTCCAACCTTTGCAACTTTAAGTCTGAAGGACTTCAGCTCCCAGAATTCTCCAGCCAACAAAGCTGTTGGAGGACCCCTGATTTAGGTAGTATTTGCAGCTTTGCTGGCTGGAGAAGTCTGGGAGCTGAAGTCCTTCAGACTTAAAGTTGCAAAGGTTGGAGACCCCTGTTCTAAATGGTCCTTAAGGACAACCCCATTGAGAATACATTGCAGTATTCCAGCATGGTAGTGACAAGGCCTTGAGTCACTATTGTAAAGTTGTTTTGCCCCAGGTAGTCCTACAATTGGTATATTAGTCAGAGCTGGTCAAAGGCCATGGCTTCCTTCTGCTCTTCCAACTGGAACCTTACATCCAGCAGAAATCACAAGTCATAGACCTGCTACTTTTCACTCTCCTTGCAGAGTTCGCTTATATCATTCCAGCAACAATGCAGTTAGATACTATGGTTCGTATGCATAGTGAGGGCTTTATTCTATATTGAGTTTACTGTAACGCTCTCTACATCGGGCTCCCCTTGAGATGCATCCGAAGGCTGCAGCTGGTCCAAAATGCAGCCGCGCGGGCAGTCCTGGGAGTTACTAGATACTCCCACGTAACACCGCTCCTGCGTAGGCTGCACTGGCTGCCTGTGGCCTTTCGGGTGCGTTTCAAGGTGTTGGTCATCATCTTTAAAGCGCTCCATGGCACAGGACCTAGTTATTTGCGGGATCGTATCCTGCCCCATACATCCCTTCGGCCGATTCGCACCCACAGAGAGGGACTTCTCCGGGTGCCGTCCACTAGGCAATGCCAGCGGGCGACGCCCAGGGGAAGGGCCTTCTCTGTGATGGGCCCGACCCTTTGGAACGACCTACCCCCTGATATCAGAACGACCACGGACCTCCGCTCCTTCCACCAGAAACTCAAAACTCACCTGTTCCATCTAGCCGGCTTGGTCTAACTTCATGCTTCTCGCCCCAGTCTGTAATTTTAAATTATTTTATTCGGTTTTATGGGTCTAGTTTTAACTTTTATAAATTTGTACAGGGGACTATTTAATTTGATTTTAACTTTGTATGTATTGTTATGGTTTTAGTAGTTTTAATTTTTACCTGTACACCGCCCCGAGTCCCTTCGGGGAGAGGGGGGCGGTCTAGAAATCTAAATAAAATAAAATAAAATAAAATAAATAAATGTTATCTACCTGTCTCTGACTCATCAGAAAATTTTGCTCCCCCTGTTGCCAATTCTTATCCTAAACTCTGTTATTTATTTCAAGTCCCTGCCAATCATCGGATTCGTCTCTAAAGAAATATGACAATGTTTAACAGATTTTCGTATGGCTTGAGGCTGTCCTTGGATGATGTGCATGTAAACGCAAATGTTTTATGTTGACATCTGCACAGCTAAGGGTGATCTAAGCCTTTGTCACTTGTGACCTGGAGGTGAGATAAAATCACTGCAAAAGGGACACAGAAGGAAAAAGATTTTAGCAGAGTTAAGTTCACCAAATATCCCTGAGATCCTAGGACAATCTTGTTATTCTGGAATAACTAATTGCTCATTGATTACATGCACATTTAGAACGATAACACGTTGAAGAAATGTTTTCAGGCAATATAATTAAAGGCATGGTTTTCAAAGCAATCTCCTACCAAGAAGACTTCTATAATCACCCTGAATAAAACTTGTACTAGTTTCTTCTGCATTTAAGACATGGCTTTAGAAAGTAGGTTACATTAGGTTGCTAGGTAACCAGAAAGGAAACCTAGCAACTGCTACTAAAAATGAAAGTTATCCGTTGGTTATATAAAATCCAGGAACAGACCCCAATCCCTTTATTATTATTTTTAGTTCTCTGATTTAGGCTTAGGTTCTATGCGTACATTCCTTGGAGTAAGCCCCGTTGAATGCAAAGATCCTTCTATGTGAGGACATGCAGAGGATCACATTACAAAAGAATTCTCTATATGAATATTTCTACTTTTGCAGTAGTGTTGCTGATAATAGATATTTGCATTTTAATTTCTCCCTTTTTTTCTGTATTATATAATGAATAAATTCTCAGGGGAATAAATATTGCATTTGGGAATACAAAAATTATAAATGCTGTACAGTTGCTTTTGCAATTTAGGGGAAAAAATGATTGGGTTTTTTTTTTTTTTTTTTCTTAAGAAAATGTAAATTGTTAGGTTACAGTTCTGAGGCAGGGCATTTAAGAGGCAGTTAATTTAAAATTGGGATTTTAGCGCAGGGATAATTTTAGTTTAATTTGTTTCTATTCTATTTATGTATTTTGTACTGGTATTTTTAATTTCCCCTGTGCACCGCTCCGAGTCCCTTTGGGGAGAGGACGTGGTTTACAAATAAAATTATTATTATTATTATTATTATTATTATTATTATTATTGGCATAAAGTGAGACCTGGTTGTTAAGAGTGAAATGATCCCCACCAGCCCCACCCGGAAAACGCCATCTTGGTGGCAGTGACTCTAACTTTTAACCATGGCACAAGAAGCAGCACTTGTAAATTTGGAACAAAGGATGGCTTCTCTTGAAACTTCTATACTAACTTTGATATCAGAAATAAAGGCCCAGAGGGCTGAAAATATTATTTTCAAGAAGGAGCTGTTGGATACAAGAAGACAAGTGCTGGATAACACACAGAAGAATAAAGAACTGGAAGGGGGGTTGGAGGGGGCCAAGGGGGAAATTAAAAATGTTACCAAGGAGGTTGTGGAAATAAATGGGCATGTGTCTAGGATGGATATGGAAAGAATGACATACTTTTTGAGATTTCAAAATGTTTCTGAGGAATCTGGTGAATACCTCCCTGATCTTATGAGCATAATTTTAGCAGACTATTTACAAAAACCTAAGGATGAGATCAGGGGGGACATTGACCTAGCCTACAGAATTAACTCAGCATATGCCAGGATAAATGAAGTGCCTAGAGAGATACATGTGAAATTTGTTAGAAGGTCAACCAGAGAGGAAGTCCTGAAAGCGCAGAGAGAGAAACCCTTAACTTATCAACGAGAGACGGTCACTATCTTGAAGCAGATCCCTAGAAAAATTAGAGATTTAAGAAGGAAATTTTCCTTCTTGTCTAAAACCTTGTTTGATCATGGGATTTGGTTCAAGTGGATGACCCCTGAAGGGATGCTGGTGTTCTGGGAAGGAGGAAGAGTGAGGATTAAAACAGTTGCTGAGGCGGAAGCCTTTCTTAAAAAACATTCCTCTGCCCTGGGGGAAGATCCGGGGGGGACGGAGGGGGCCACGGCCCCGCCCGAGGGGGGCCAGGGAGGAGAGAAAGAAGACACAATAGCCAAAAGACTTAGATCAAAAAAATAACTTTGCCTTGATTTTTCTTGAACAATTTTGCATAATATTCTTATCCGGACTTTTTGTAAATGTCTGACAGCATGGAAGGGAGAATTTAGGTAAATGTACTTGCTCTCATCTTGTAGTGGTATGGAAAATGTTTTCTATGTTAACTTTTTTAATGTGTAATTTGAGGTCTTGGAAGGTCCGACGACTCCGACGTGAATGCTCTCAAAATTTCTTTGTAACCATTACCCTATCCTGTTAAAAAATGTAAAACCAATAAAACTTTTTCAATATTAAAAAAAAAAAAAAAAAAAAAGAGTGAAATGATGTGGGGTCAGACTAGATGATCTTGTCATTTTTACTTTTATGCTTTTTAAGGTGCAGAAAGCATCTTTGATACAGGAAACGCCAAACCGCAGAAG
>CM077661.1:8545000-8845000 GCA_039707465.1 Rhabdophis nuchalis
GTCTAAAGACATATCTGTTCCAACAAGCCGGCTTAGCCTAACCTCCCACGGGGACTTTTAGAAAGTTTTAAATTGGGTATTTTAAAATTTGGCTTGTAGCATAGGATAGGATAGTTTAATATATATTTTTAATTATGTATTTATTTTTTGTATTTTGTATGTTTTTAAATTTCCTGTGTGCCACCCTGGGTCCACTATGGAGAAGGGCGGGATATAAATATAAATAAAATAAATAAATAATAAATAAATAAAATAAATAAATCTATTGCTCATTTATAGCTATTAGAATTCTATGGTGGGAAATAGTTTACTAACCTAAGCTTGTGGTAGGCTAAATGGAACTAGACCTTTAGAGGGTTTTTTTTTAAGTTGTGAAAGGAGAATCAATTTACTCTTAAAAATGAGAAATGCATTTTGATCTTCTAGTTCCAGTAGATCAATTGGATTTTGTGGTCCTGCATGACTTCATTTTACTCTTTGACATTAGTTTCACAAAGACTTTATCAGACACAGCAGATCAAACACTACTCAGAGGCTGGTAAGACTTGATCCTGTCCTAGACATGGGTCAGATCCTGACGATGAATTTGCTGAAAGCTGTAATTGCTTCATGCACATTCTGGAGACTTAGCAGCCGTGATTTTAGAGCAGAGTTGTGCATCAAAAAGCCTGGCTTCAGGGTGATTGTGAGTCCTCATTTCTCATGCCAGTGGGAAGATGACAGAACCACATCCTAGCATGACAGCTAGTTTTTGTTCTTTGCAACTGCTGTGCCGACTCACCCCATAATCTTTAACTCACCACAATCACAGCTGTTCGTGCAGATGAAAAAGAATAAAAACAAAATGTTTTTAAATTCTAAGCCACTGAATAGGCCAGAGTTTGTATGATTCAACTGCACACTGTTATATTGAGAATCACCTTCTCTGCAAGCAGTCATTTTCTATCACAGATATCTGTTATGAATCAGAAGGATGTAAAAAAGATGAACGTACAGTGGTACCTCAGTTCACGAACGCCTCTGTTCACGACCAATTCGGATTACGACCAAAAATTTCCCAAAAAATGTGCCCCGGTTCACGAACACCGTTTCGGTTCGCGAACGGAAAAGTTCGTAAAAATACGCTCCGCTTCACGAACTCCGCCTCGCTTCACGAACTCCGCCCTCGCATCACGAACAGAAAAGTTCGTAAAAATGCTCGGATTCACGAACCCCGCCTCGCTTCACGAACCGGAGCCGCGGACATTTTAAAAACAAGGTCAGAACGGATTAACCGGATTTACATTGAACCCTATGGGAAACTGTGCCTCGCTTCACGACCAATTCTGTTCGCGAACAGAGTCAGTTCAAGAATCACGACCAAAAAACAAGGTCGGAACGGATTAACCGGATTTACATTGAACCCTATGGGAAATTGTGCCTCGCTTCACGACCAATTCGGATCGCGAACAGAGGCAGTTCACGAATTAAGTTCGTGAACCGAGGTACCACTGTACATCGTAACATCACACCAAAATGCACTGAAAGGGGAGTCATATTCATTGTGATATTGCATTACATTTCATCACATACCTACCACCCAACCTCATCTTGTGGGTGCCTACTTTAGTTTGCTTGGGCTCCATCCTCATTGAACCTGAATTTCCCTATTTTTAGTCAAACATCTTAAACAACACTTGACGCTGGAATAATAATTTTGTGAGCAAGTTAGGAATTCTTCATATTCCATTAATTGCTTTCAATGCAAACTGAATAATGAATGTACTCATTAAATACTGAATGGCTCTTTGCTTTTTGCACAGGTCTTGTTATATCAAATATCCCTTCGGCCGATTCGCTCACACAGAGAGGGACTTCTCCGGGTGCCATCCACCAGGCAGTGCCAGTGGGCGACGCCCAGGGGAAGGGCCTTCTCTGTGATGGGCCCGACCCTCTGGAACGACCTTCCCCCCGAAATTAGAACAACTACGGACCTCCGCGCCTTCCGCCAAAAACCTATTTGTTTCATCAGGCCGGCTTGGCCTAATCTACGCTTCTCGCCCCAGTCTGTTTTCTCAAATTGTTTATTGGGTTTTAATGGGTGGTAATTTTAATGGTTTTTAAATTTTGTACAGGGTAGTTTAATTCGTTTTTAACTTGTGTATTGTATGTTTTTAGATGGTTTTTAATTTTCCTGTACACCGCCCCGAGTCCCTTTGGGGAGAGGGGGCGGTTTATAAATATAATAAATTATTATTATTATTATTATTATTATTATTATTATTATTATTATTATTATTATTATTATTATTATTATATGATAATTATCTATTTATCTTTACGATTCTAGCATGCCAAGATCAATATTTTCCAGATTTAGCTGAACATAATGACTCTTTCAAAGGAAAGCAATGGCTTGGTTTAATATCATCAAAGTACTATTAGGAAACAAGGAGAGGTGTGGCCCTATCAGCTGCCCAGTGCAAATGCACACGCTGGCCAGCTGACTTCGGCCTTCTTTTGAGGCCATTTTTCGCCCTCCACAGCCTTCAAGGAAGCCTCCTGAAGGCCCCTGAAGGGTCCAGAGGTCGGAAATCATCCCTACGGACAAATTGGAAGTCATCATTCCCGAACTTCCAGATTCCCCATAGGTCCCTGCCTCTGGAGGGTGTTCAGGGGGAGTCTGTTTTCCCCCTTCCCAGGCTTCTAGAAACGCAGCGAAAGAAGCAGGGGGCGCTTGTTGCATGCGCAGGGCAGGTCACACGCATAGCATTATGGGCGTGGCACACCGGTGCATGACACACACACCGTGCTCTCTCTGCTTTTGGCATGGGAGCCAAAGAAGGTTCGCCATCACTGCCTTAAACTCATCATTTCTGATAGTCTACTTAAATATCATGTTTTAGTCTTTCCTACATTCTTAACATGTGTTGGAACTCTATTGGCTGTCAATTCTGAAGTTCTAATCCTGTCACATCTGGAAGATACGGGAAGGAAAGGAAAGTGAAGGAAGGAAGGAAGGAAGGAAGAAAGGAAGAAAGAAAGAAAGAAAGAAAGAAAGAAAGAAAGAAAGAAAGAAAGAAAGAAAGAAAGAAAGAAAGAAAGAAAGAAGGAAAGAAAGACTTTATCATCACAATTGAGTCCAAAATTTTGGTTGCTAAGCAAGAGCGTTGTTAAATGAGTTTCACCACATTTTAAAAGGTGGCCACTCCCACCCTGTCACATGACTGCCAAGCCACGCCCACAAAATAGGCCACACCTACAGAGTAGGTTCAGGTTCTAAAAAAATTTGAAACTCACCACTGGTACACACCATATCTACTTATATTAATATAATAAAAGATGTATATTGGGATTGATGGGGGAATGTGATCATGCTAAAAAATAGTACTTTGTTGATTTTGGCATGAACTGGTTTTTGTTCATATTAAGACTTCATTCCAACAATTTTATCTGCTTTGTCTCAGTGTAAGAATCTGGGTATTTCCTTTATACACACTCTGCGAAGTCACAAAGATCTCTCTCGCAGGCTTCAGCAAAACCAAGGTCAAATTGTGAATCTTCCTGCAGCCAACAAGAAATTTCTTTGAAGAATTATTTTCACAAGGCAAGTGGAAACTAACTGCCAGCTTCCACATCAATAAGAGAGTGATTAAATGTTAAAAATATGCAGAAGTCAACTGCAAGGTTTTTCCCTATTAAATCTTTTTGATTGCACGTGTATATTTCAAGACCTGAGGGGTTCTTTTTCTGTCTCCCTCCCTTCTTTCTTTTCTCTTTCAAATTTTTTGGGAAATTACAATACAATACAATACAATACAATAGCAGAGTTGGAAGGGACCTTGTAGGTCTTCTAGTCCAACCCCCTGGGCAGGAACCTTATACCATTTCAGACAAATGGCTATCTAACATCTTTTTAAAGACTTCCAGGGTTGGGGCATTCACAACTTCTGGAGGCAAGCTGTTCCAGAGGTTAATTGTTCTCACTGTCAGGAAATTTCTCCTTAGTTCTAAGTTGCTTCTCTCCTTGATTAGTTTCCACCCATTGCTTCTTGTCCTGCCCCCAGGTGCCTTGGAGAATAGTTTGACTCCCTCTTCTTTGTGGCACCCTCTGAGATATCGGAACACTGCTATCATGTCTCCCCTGGTCCTTCTCTTCATCAAACTAGACATACCTAGTTCCTGCAACCGTTCTTCATATGTTTTAGCCTCCAGTCCCCTAATCCTCTTGATTGCTCTTCTCTGCACTCTTTCCAGAGTCTCCACGTCTTTTCTACATCGTGGCGACCAAAACTGTATGCAGTATTCCAAGTGTGGCCTTCCCAAGACACTATACAGTGGCATTAACACTTCACATTAATTTGAATTAATTTGAAGTCTTCCTGCTTTTTACACGTTGTTGGTTGTTGTGTGCTCTAAAGTAAATGCTTTGTGAGATAGGAATCTGGGGGAAGCAAGAGTTTCTCTAGCCAACAGCCTATTGTGTCTCTTCAAAAAAGCTGGACGTGAATGATGTATTCCATGATTCAGCGCTCTCACATTTGTTTAAAAAGCTGCTTGCGAATTCTGAAATAACCAAATAAGGACTGATTCCCAAATGAAGGCTAGCGTTAATGTGAGTCTGTTGCAGCCAGCCCAGTTTCTTGGCAGATGTTGCGTGACCAGTAGCACTGAAAGTCTGGCTCCAAAGATAATTGTATATGTTACAAAACCACTGGATATTATGGTTACTCAAGGAAGTCTTGGCATTGGGACAGCAGTAATGTTGCATGTCAGGAGTGATGCGATTTGGCAGGGGCACATGGAGAAGCTTACAAAATGTTTGTCCACTCTCTGTTTTGCTCACACCAGACAGCTTTTAGTCCCCTCTCTGTCAGGAAGCCTGAAATACTCTTTGAAAATATTCCGTACGTACTTAAAAATAGATGGAACAGATCCCATTTTCCCTTCAGTTTAAAACCAAATAGTTTTCTGGGCTGTGTATGGGAATATTTCCCAAGCTAATAAAATATCCACACTGTTTACCGTTCAAATTTCAGTCGCTATGAAAGGCTAGATGGGGCTAGAAAAGAGGGAGAACCTACTTTTTGACCTAGTTATTTGCGGGATCGCATCCTGCCCCATACATCCCTTCGGGCGATTCGCTCCCACAGAGAGGGGCTTCTCCGGGTGCCGTCCACTAGGCAATGCCAGCGGGTGACGCCCAGGGGAAGGGCCTTCTCTGTGGCGGGCCCGACCCTCTGGAACGACCTACCCCCCGAACTTAGATCTATCCCGGACCTCCGCTCCTTCCGCCAGCAACTAAAAACCTACTTTTTCCAACAGGCCGGCCTGGCCTAACCTACCGTTTTCAGCCTCAGTTGTTTAGTAGAGAAATTTTAAATTGGGCTTTAGGGATTTTAATGGGGTAGTTTTTAGCACAGGGTGTAATTTAATATAGTTTTAATGTATTTATGTATTTATTGTGATGTATTGTATTTTTTACATTTTCCTGTGCACCGCCCTGAGTCCCTTCGGGGAGAGGGGGCGGTTAATAAGTCGAATAAATGAAATGAAATGAATGAACGAGAGGATAAAGTGCAGAGGTGGTCATAGGCATGCCTACCACATACCTCCCTTCGACCGGTCTGCTCCCACAGAGAGGGCCTCCTCAGGGTGCCGTCAGCTGGTCAATGCCGGCTGGCGACGCCCAGGGGAAGAGCCTTCTCTGTGGCGGGTCCAACCCTCTGGAATGAAAGCCTTCTCTGTCCAACCCTCTGGAATGATCTACCCCCCGAACTTCGTACCATCACGGACCTTCGCCTTTTCCGCCGCTCATTAAAAACGCATTTGTTCCATCTCGCTGGCCTTGCTTAGAGTTAGCGTATGCCTATATCTTGGTTTAGATTTTAACATTGGCTTTTGAAGGGTTTCTATTTTTAGAGTTGGGTTTTTAAGTTAATTGTTTTTAGCACGGGTTAAATTGTTTAATTTTAGTTTTAACTTTTGTAGAATGTTGCATTGTCTGTATTTTTAGAACTTTAAATTCCTGTGCACCGCCCTGGGTCCCATTCGGGATAGAAATCTAATAAAATATAAAATAAAATATATATAAATAAAATGCCACTTCTCACTCATGAAGTGTGGTTATAGCAATGTGAGGAGAATTTCTTCTACAGCTTTGGAGAAAGTTGGCTGTCAGATTAGAAGGAGAAAGGAGCAACAATGGGAAAGAAAGAGCAACTGGATAAGGAGTCATTAGTCTGAGATCAGTTCAAATGATACAGTTAGTAAAATAGCACTTAGCAATAGCACTCATATACTGCTTCATAGTGCTTTATAGCCCTCTTTTAAGTGGTTTGTAGAGCCAGCACATTTCCCTCAACGATCTGGGTCTTCAGAACTAGAACTGTGTTGGCTTTTTTGGCAGCTGCTGCACACTGCTGGCTCATATTTAAATGGTTGTCCACTAGGATTCCAAGATCCCTCTCACAATAGTAGCAACTGTGAGAGGGATCTTGGAATCCTAGTGGACAACCATTTAAATATGAGCCAGCAGTGTGCAGCAGCTGTCAAAAAAGCCAACACAGTTCTAGGCTGCATAAGCAGAGGGATAGAATCTAGATCACGTGAAGTGTTAATGCCACTGTATAGTGCCTTGGTAAGGCCACACTTGGAATACTGCATTCAGTTTTGGTCGCCACGATGTAGAAAAGACGTGGAGACTCTGGAAAGAGTGCAGAGAAGAGCAACCAAGATGATTAGGGGACTGGAGACTAAAACATATGAAGAACAGTTGCAGGAGCTGGGTATGTCTAGTTTGATGAAGAGAAGGACCAGGGGAGACATGATAGCAGTGTTCCGATATCTCAGAGGGTGCCACAAAGAAGAGGGAGTCAAACTATTCTCCAAGGCACCTGGGGGCAGGACAAGAAGCAATGGGTGGAAACTAATCAAGGAGAGAAGCAACTTAGAACTAAGGAGAAATTTCCTGACAGTTAGAACAATTAACCTCTGGAACAGCTTGCCTCCAGAAGTTGTGAATGCCCCAACCCTGGAAGTCTTTAAAAAGATGTTAGATAGCCATTTGTCTGAAATGGTATAAGGTTCCTGCCCACGCAGGGAGTTGGACTAGAAGACCTACAAGGTCCCTTCCAACTCTGCTATTGTATTGTATTCATTTTACCAACCTTGGAAGGATGGAAGGCTGAGTCAAGCTTGAGCCAGTCAGAATTGAACTCCTGGCAATGAGCAGAGTCAGACTGCAATATGGCATTCTAATCCCTGCACCAGTCAGGGGTTACAGCTCGATCACAATAAATCATGGCTTGTTATTTATAAAATATAGCAATCATGGGCACTAATTTTTCAGGATATTTCTTCAGTATGTCGCTCATTCTAGATATCAGGCTAGGGAATCTTGTCTGTGAAGTTTGCTAACAACAATCTTTGGAAGACATGATATCAAGCATAGCATCTAGTCAACATGTCAGACGCTTACAAAACTCATTTTGACCATACCAAATTGAGAACTTTTGTATAAATGCAATATGTTAGTAAGGGAATTTCCAGACTCTAATCCCACATTCTTATGAGTCATCGGGTGTTTTCATCGGGTGTTTTTAAGCAATTTCTGATATATTGCTAGTCAGTTTTTGAAGTTGGGATTCTTTTGGAAGTGCTAAGCTGATATAACCTTGATCTGAAACACAATGCTTATCATGTTGAGAAAAATGCATACCTAGCATTAATTTAGATTAGTTATTTATTTTATTTTATTTTTTATTTTATTAAATTTATACCCCGCCCTTCTCCTACAAAAGGACCCAGGGCGGCGCACAGGCAAATTAAAAACACAACATACATAAATAAACCAATTATTAAAACCCAATTAAATTAAATTACCCCGTGCTAAAACATTTTAAAATTCTCTAATTAAAATTTATAACTAAAAAGTCCAAATCGGGTGGTTATCCTAGGCCGGCTTGTTGGAATAAATGCGTTTTTAAGATGCCGGTGGAAAAGGCGGAGGCCTGTGGTGGTACAGAGTTCAGGGGGTAGGTCGTTCCAGAGGGTTGGGCCCGCCACAGAGAAGGCCCTTCCCCTGGGTGTCGCCAACCGGCATTGCCCGGCTGACGGCACTCGGAGAAGGCCCTCTCTATGGGAGCGGATCGGTCGGAGGGATGTATGCTTTAATTGTTGGTTGAAAATAAATTCTATCATAAGAACTGTAGGAAGAGTATGAAAATGTAAATGATACAACACTAGAGCTGGTCTCTCCCTCTTGAAAAGCTTATTTATTCTCCACAAGCCAAAGGATAATTCTGATTGCAGTCTTTAGTTCCATCTTGTTTGGAAGCAGTATAATACATTAAGTAATTTTGAACATGGGTTTTTCAAGACTGTGATTCTTTCACTTTTTGCTGTCAGCATATGCTTTAGTAACCCACATCTGCATTTGCTACTTGTTATTCTTTATAGCAAGTAAACACCTTTTTTCCTTTTGAACTTATTCTGCACATTTGAATTTTTTGTAACTTTGGTACATACAACCATTTTTTCAATTGCTGCAGTTGACTGTCAAGCGTTGGGATCCAATTTTCCTATGTTTAAAGCCATACTGGCCACTATAGATTATAGATTATATCCCAATTCATGTCCTGAAAGCTAAAAATGGATTTGTATATTATGCTTTTTTCCCCAAAAAACAAATATATCACATACATTGCTTTAATATGGGTTTTAATATGGGTTTTTAGCGCAGGGTGGGTTAATTTAATTGAGTTTTAATGAACGTTGTATTTTTGTATATCTGTGTATTTATATTTTATATTGAAATATGTCCTCTTGGAATACCTAATCTGGGAGTCAAATCACATGTGATTCACAAAGTTGGAAGAGTAAATGTCATCCTTTATTACAGTAGATTAAATGTAATGGGGTATGCTTTAAAAGGAGGCATTGGAAGAGGCATTTTGAACGGATGAGAGAGAGCCAGTGAGGCACCTGTTCATTTCTTCATACACGAATGCAAAGCAGCCACCCAGAATCATTTTTTAAAGTATGAACATCCCTAATAAGGAGCTCTCACAATTAAATGGTTTAAACCAGGGGCCTGCAAAGTCGGCTCTTTTAAGACTGGTGGACTTCAATTCCCAGAATTCCCCAGCCAGCTATGCTGGCTGGGGAACTCTGGGAGTTGAAGTCCATCAGTCTTAAAAGAGCCGACTTTGCAGACCCCTGGTTTAAACTATGTGATATCTCCCCATTTACCATATAACATATAGGTTATCTTCATTCATATATTGATTTTGCTTGGCATTAGGTTCAATGGATTATTAAAACTAGTGGATCGGGCAGGTTCACATTTTGAACTGAAATTATCTCTTTTTTTTTCTAACGTTAGTTTCAGTATCCATGAATAAGAATAAAAACATTTTTTAAAGTATGCATAACAGTAGGTAGGTAGGTAGGTAGGTTGGGTTGGTAGGTTGTTACATTTTTTGATCAGCTCAAAAACGTAACACACATCTAAAAAAAATTACACAACAGAACTCATAGCTTTCTGTCTAGATGGTCTCTGGTGATGAGCCAAAAGGCAGAAAAGGAAAAGCAGTGTGCTTCCTCCCTTAACTGGGGCCCTAACAGGGTGTTGTGGAAACAATTATATATAACTATCCTCCTGTCTCAGCTGACAAGAACAGAACCTAGCTGGCTTAATGGCAAGGCTCTCGCCTTGCATGTAATACAGCCCTGGTTCAAATCCCAGTAAGGGTATGGCTAGCTGATGAGAGCTAATAAACTCGAAATACATCTATCCTAGTCTCCCTGACTTATTTATTGATCAGCTCAAAAACGTAACACACACACACACACACACACATATATAGATTGTGTAGATGTCACACCTGTGCCAGGTACACACAATGGAAATGTAAAAAATGTAAAAAAAATGAGCAGTGAGCCACCCGAAGACTGCAGCTTGTCCAGAATGCGGCCGCGCGGGCAGTTATGGGAACCTCTAGGTTTGCCCATGTAACACCGCTCCTGCGTGAGCTGCACTGGCTGCCTGTTGTCTTTCGGGTGCGCTTCAAGGTGTTGATTATCATCTTTAAAGCGCTCCATGGCTCGGGACCTAGCTATTTGCGGGATCGCATCCTGCCCCATACATCCCTTCGGCCGATTCGCTCCCACAGAGAGGGACTTCTCTGGGTGCCGTCCACTAGGCTATGCCAGCAGGCGACGCCCAGGGGAAGGGCCTTCTCTGTGGTGGGCCCGACCCTCTGGAACGACCTTCCCCCTAAACTCAGAACAACTACGGACCTCCGCTCCTTCCGTCAAAAACTAAAAACTCACTTCTTCTCCCTTACCGGTTTGGGTTAATTGACCCATTTACCTCTAGCTGAATATTTCAAACTCTTTTATTAGGGATTTTTAGGGGCATTAGTTTTAGTTAGTTTGGGATTTTAGCGCAGGGTCTAGGTTTAATTCATTTTAAATTGTATTATAATGTTTGTTGTTTGTATATGTATTTTTAATTCCCTGTGCACCGCCTCGAGTCCCTTCGGGGAGAGAGAGCGGTTTACAAATTAAATTATTTATTTATTTTATTTATTTTAGGTGCTGCTGTTTTATGACATCCTTTATGACATAAAATACTCTGGTAGGTAGGTAGGCAGCTATAGGGATAGAGAGAGGGAGGGAGAAATGCAGTAGGTAGGTAGGTAGGTAATTAGAGGGATAGAGAGGGAGAAATACAGTAGATAGGTAGGTAGGTAGGTAGAGGGAATACAGTAGGTAGGTTGGGGGTTACACAGTGGTTGTGTGTATGTGTTTGTGTGTGCAGGTGTAGATCTACACACAGATTGGTTGGCCATTTAACCAGACTGGGCCACAGCAACGCGTGGCCGGGAATGGCTAGTAAAATAATAATGCAAGAGTTATTAAAGTTGGTCCCTCTTGAAAGGAGCACATTTCCACCACGATCCCACTTAAGCAACCCCAGCCTGATTTTATTTCAATGCATCTTGTTCAATTTTACTTTTGAATAATTCCCTGAACAAAAAAAAAAAGAGATATATTCATTGAACTAATCTACATCAACCAGCTTAGCTTCCTATTTTGGTATTGTGGGTTGACCCAGTGACTAAATAAGAAGAGATAACTTCATTGTTACCTCATACTTTCTGGTTAGTACACATTCTTTCCTTGTCAATGTAGACATAAAATATCCCAGCAAAGGAGGCAACCCCGGGGTGGGGTAGGAAATGCCTTTTATTTGGAAGGGATATATATTTTTTTTGAATGACTTCATCTCCAGCAATATTAATACTCATGTGTCTTTGCAACTAAAATGCTTTGTATTTTGATAAGTTTCATAGCAAGTTTTAGGGGCCAAAGGCAATTTCAGATGCTCCCTGTCCTTTTCCAATTTACTCACAGCAGCCGAAACCACAGCTGTGGTCAGCATCTGAAGTGGCAGATGGCTAAAGGACATCTTCTTAGTCCACCCACCCTCATAATAATAAATAAATAATAAATTTAATTTGTTGACCGCTCCCTCTCCCCGAAGGGACTCGGAGCGGTGCACAGGGCAAATAAAACAATAAATACACACATAATTAATTACACACATAATTAAAAACAGATTAAATATTATCCCTGCGCTAAAAATTCCCAGTTAAAAATTACTAAAATCCCCATCTAAAATTACTAACCCAATCGAAGAGAGATTACCCTAGGCCGGCCAAGCAGAACAGATATGTTTTTAGTTTTAGACGGAAGGAGCGGAGGTCCGTGGTTGTTCTAATGTCGGGGGGAAGGTCGTTCCAGAGGGCTGGGCCCACCACAGAGAGAGCCCTTCCCCTGGGCGTCGCCCGCTGACAAAGTCTAGTGGACGGCACCCGGAGAAGTCCCTCTCTGTGGGAGCGAATCGGCCGTGTGGATGTATGAGGCAGGATCCGATCCTGCAAGGTTAGAGAATCATCCATTTGATTCACTAACCTTGACTCATGCATCCTGTCTGAGCTGATGCTTAGTAGACTCCCATTGCACGCAAGAGAAAATGCTGCTGTGCCACCATATATGTTTGGTCTTTGGCCTCCCTCTAGTAGCAGAAACATCAAAGTCTCATACCGCTCTTTGGCATGGGTGCATATCTGAGATGTCATGGGAATGTCCTTGGGGATTAAATACCTCCACGACCACCTGCAGCTTCAGAACCAACAATCCTTAATGCTGAGAAAACAACAAACATTGTTAGCTCTAAATCGGTGAACCACCAAGACTTCAAATCCAGAATCATCTTACATACCTAATAAGTGATAATAATTTTAAAATATATTTTATTTTACCTTTATACAATACAATACAATACAAGAGCAGAGTTGGAAGGTACCTTGTGGGTCTTCTAGTCCAACCCCCTGCCCGGGCAGGAACCTTATACCATTTCAGATAAATGGCTATCCAACATCTTCTTAAAGACTTCCAGGGTTGGGGCATTCACCACTTCTGGAGGCAAGCTGTTCCAGAGGTTAACTGTTCTAACTGTCAGGAAATTTCTCCTTAGTTCTAAGTTGCTTCTCTCCTTGATTAGTTTCCACCCATTGCTTCTTGTCCTGCCCCCAGGTGCCTTGGAGAATAGTTTGACTCCCTCTTCTTTGTGGCAACCTCTGAGATATCGGAACACTGCTATCATGTCTCCCCTGGTCCTTCTCTTCATCAAACTAGACATACCCAGTTCCTGCAACCGTTCTTCATATGTTTTAGTCTCCAGTTCCCTAATCATCTTGGTTGCTCTTCTCTGCACTCTTTCCAGAGTCTCCACGTCTTTTCTACATCGTGGCGACCAAAACTGTATGCAGTATTCCAAGTGTGGCCTTACCAAGGCACCATACAGTGGCATTAACACTTCACGTGATCTAGATTCTATCCCTCTGTTTATGCAGCCTAGAACTGTGTTGGCTTTTTTGGCAGCTGCTGCACACTGCTGGCTCATATTTAAATGGTTGTCCACTAGGATTCCAAGATCCCTCTCACAGTTGTTACTATTGAGCAAGGTACCACCTATACTGTACCTGTGCATTTTGTTTTTCTTGCCTAAATTTATTTTTTATTTAACTTTATTTAACTTCACTATGCAGATCATGCCAAACCCATCTTATTTCATTCTTTGACAAAATCACTAAATTAGTCCACCATCAAAATGCTGTGGACATAGTACATTTAGACTTAATTTTTATTTATTTATTTATTTAATCAAATTTATATACCGCCCTATCTCCCCGAAGGGGACTCAGGGCGGTGCACAGAAATATAAAAAACAAATACAAGACAAGACAAGACAAAACAGTTTAAAATGAATTAAATTAGGGTCTGTGCTAAAAATTTGGATTAGAAAAGGTTAAAATCAATTAAAACTTTACCCATTAAAACTAAGCCAGGCTGGCCTCTTGAAATAGATGAGTCTTTAATGCCTGGCGGAAGAGGCGTAGGTCCGTGATGGTATGAAGGTCGGGGGGTAGGTCGTTCCAGAGGGCAGGCCCCGCCACAGAGAAGGCTCTCCCCCTGGGGGCCACCCATTGTCCGGCGGATGGCACCCTGAGGAGGCCCATTCCGTGGGAGCGGACAGGTCTAAGGGAGGTATGTGGTAGGAGGTGGTCCCGCAAGTAGCCAGGTCCTGTGCCATGGAGCGCTTTAAAGATGGTTACTAGCACCTTGAAGCAAACCCGGAAGGTCACAGGCAGCCAGTGCAGCTCGCGCAGGAGAGGTGTTACATGGGAGTATCGAGACACTCCCAGAATTCCCCGTGCGGCCACATTCTGGACTAGCTGGAGCCTCCGGGTGCACCTCAAGGGAAGCCCCATGTAGAGAGCATTGCAGTAGTCCAGGCGGGAGGTGACGAGCGCTTGAGTGACCGTGCGTAAGGCGTCACGATCTAGATAGGGGCGCAACTGGAGTATCAGGTGAACCTGATAAAAGGCCCCCTGGTCGCGGCCATCACGTGGTCATCCAATGACAGCCGAGAATCCAGGAGGACGCCCAGATTGCGAGCCCTATCCATGGGGGCCAGTGACTCGCCCCTGATAGCCAGAGATGGAACCAGCTGACTATATCGTGACGCCGGGAACCACAGCCACTCGGTCTTGGCCGGGTTGAGTCGGAGTTTGTTCCTCCCCATCCAGACTTGCACGGTCTCCAGAGACTGGGACCTCACTTCGACGGCATCGTTGGGGTGGTTAGGGGTAGAGATGTACAGCTGAGTATCATCAGCGTACTGATGGAACTCTACCCCAAAACCACGGATGATCTCGCCCAGCGGCTTCATGTAGATGTTAATTGTTAATTGAGGCATTTGACAAAGTAGGCCACAACCTATTTGTTGGTAAGCTAGAAAAATAGGCAGCATCACCACCAGATAGATGTGTAACTGGCTGACAAACTGCACTCTTTGTCCTTAATGGTATTATATCTAGCTTCTGCACAACTGTCAAGTCAGCAGTCTTTCCCACAATTGTGATTCCTACTGAACTAAACTGAGAGATCAGGCTCAGGAATCTGGCTTAATTAGCTGATTAGATTTATTTATTTATTTATTCGATTTGTTAACCGCACCAATCTCCGTCGAGACGGACTCTGGGCGGTGCACAGGACATTAAAAAATGTCGAAGTGGGGCACTTGAGCCTAGAATATTTTCACAATATTCTAATTTTCTGAGATTGTAGATTTGGGGTTTTCATGAGCTGCAAGCCATAATCATCACAATTATGAGAAATCACGGCTTGAACTACCTTGCTTTGCATGCAATGAGTCTTATCTCATATATTAGTTTCAACTTTTAAGTTGCGTTCCTGAAATAAATGAACTTTTGCATGATATTTTTCTAATTTTTCGAGTTTCACCTGTATTTCTTCCCTACCCCAATTTAATACCACATGAGTCTTTGACGAAGGGCAAAATATTAAGATCACTTGTTTCCTCTTTACATGGCAGTAATTCATCTGTTTGGAGTATTTCATAGTTATTTCCAATTCAAAGCTCCTTGTAGACAAGTCACAGTTGTAACCTTAGAGGAGGAACACCGTGCTTAGCAAAATATGAATTGATTGATGACTGCTCTTTGAGATAGGTCAGGTCAAGAAATACTGGAACTCTGATATTATAGACCAGTGGTGGGCAAACTCATTAGTCAACAGAGCCAAATATCAACAGTACAACGATTGAAATTTCTTTTGAGAGCCAAAAGAAAGTGTGGCCTGTTTTGTAGGAGTGGCTGGGTGGTCATGTGACCAGGTGGGCATGGCCAACTTGGAAAATGTGGTGAAACTCACTTAATGATGCTTTTGCTTAGCGACCAAAATTTTGGGCTCAATTGTGGTCATAAGTTCTTTCTTTCTTTCTTTCTTTCTTTCTTTCTTTCTTTCTTTCTTTCTTTCTTTCTTTCTTTCTTTCTTTCAGCTCTCTCTTCCACTTTCTCTTTCTTTCTTTCTTTCTTTCTTTCTTTCTTTCTTTCTTTCTTTCTCTTTCCCTCTCTTTTTCTTTCTGTCTCTCTCTGTGTCTGTCTGTCTCTGTGTGTGGCTCTTGTCTCTCTCTCCCTCCCTCCCTCCCTCTCTGTCTCTCTCTGTCATTCTCTGTGTGTGTCTGTCTTTCTCTCTCTCTGTGTATCTCTCTGTGTCTGTCTCCTCCCACCCTCATCTCTGTCACTTTGTGGTGTGTGTGTGTGTGTCTGTCTGTCTCTTACTCACTTAATCACTCACTCTGTATGTCTCTCTCTGTGTGTCTCTCTCTGTGTCCCTCTTCCTCCCTCCCTCCGAGCCCTCTCTGTCTCTCTCTGTGTCTGTCAGTCTCCTTCTAATTCCCTACCTCCCTCTCTCTGTCTCTATCTCTCTCTGTGCCTGTCTCTGTCTGTCTGCATTTCTCGTCTTCCGGCCACGGCCCCACTCCATGGAACACATAGGTGTGCGCGCATCTATGTTTTCCATGGAGTGGGGCTGCGGCCAGAAGACAAGGAATGTGAGATGGCGCAGTGGTGGTGGAAGAGCCACACTCAAGGAGCCAAAGAGCCGCATGCGGCTCGTGAGCCGTGGATTGCCTACCACTGTTATAGACTATAGAAACAGAAATAAAATCATAAAAGCCTGACAACTTTTCCCCTTCCATCCTTCTTCTCATACCAAAGAGATTCAAGACAAGGTCACCTTAAGTTTCTTTCTGATCTCTTTTTGCTTCTCTGGATTTAATTGCTGTTCCACCAATTGTCTCATTCCTGCTCCAATGTAATCTGTGTGCTTCCGTCCAAGTCTTCTGTTACACTTCTTGGGATTTTCTTTTGTTCTTGTTCTTAAATCTTCCTGGCATTGTTATTTAAATTTTCCATTTACAAACACCAAGTGACTCTTAAGGCATTTGCTTCCAATCAGTTGCTTTTGTTTCAAGAGTTTAGGCAGCACAGAGAAACTTTGAGACATTTGTGATTCCATTTGCATCTTTCCTCTCTCTGTGTTCCCATTTTAGGAAATTGCATTCTAGTCTCGAACCTACTCTAGTATTTTTTTTAAAAAAAATTAAAAAGCAATTAATTCTTTTTATTTACAATTCTCCTCTAAATATTTATATATAAATCACATACATGTTTCAAGTGATTGATTAAACTGTTTGGAAAAGTTTTAAACTACATTTGTTTCTGTTGTCATATATTACATAATAAAAATATTACATTCTTTGTAATAGTTTCTTTTCGTTCTTTCTCTGCGCCTTTTTATAATTAGACAGCTTTTATATTGTCTCAAAGGCACCTCTCACAAACAAACATGGATAAGTGCAGCAAGATTTGCAGATGCAATATTTTTAATCTGAGAATAATAACAATGACAATAACAATAACAATAATAATTTAATTTGTAAACCGCTCTCTCTCCCCGAAGGGACTCGAGGCGGTGCACAGGGAATTAAAAAATACATATATAAACAACAAACATATAATACAATTTAAAAAGGAATTAAATCTAGACCCTGCACTAAAATCCCAGACTATCTAAAACTAATACCCCTAAAAATCCCTAATAAAACAATTTGAATATTCATCTTGAGGTAAATGGATCGATTAAGCCAAGCCGGCCAGGCAGAAAAAGTGAGTTTTTGGTTTTTGACGGAAGGAGCGGAGGTCCGTAGTTGTTCTGATCTCGGGGGGAAGGTCGTTCCAGAGGGTTGGGCCCGCCACAGAGAAGGTCCTTCCCCTGGGCGTCGCCCGCTGGCATAGCCTAGTGGACGGCACCCGGAGAAGTCCCTCTCTGTGGGAGCGAATCGGCCGCAGGGATGTATGGGGCAGGATGTATGGGTGTTAGCCAAGGGGAAGCAGTCAGAGTAGGGCGTGGTGAGGAAGCTTTGCACAAAAATGTGAGGGGAGGGGGGCATTAAGTTATGTGGGTGGGCACTCGAGTGTGTGTGGTAGCAGTCGTATCCCACCCCTAATACAACTGCAATTTTCTTAGTTTCTAGTCAGAAAAGATTGGAAACTGGCTTATTAGTTAGACAAGGAGTAAACACCATATAATTAACAAGTGGTCAATTAGTCAATTACATTAATCAAAAGTTGAGTCCTTCATCTTTACTGCCCAACATCTTCAAGCTCCAGAAGGATTAAAAGAGAGAGGAGGATATTTACCTGTGATCTAGACTCATTTTTACTTCCCTTTCAGGGAAAAAGAATGGGCATTTTAGTTTCCGATTGTACATTTCTACACAAGGTCAGTAACTTGATTCTTTTGAAGTTGCTGAATAATATTAAAAGATAATTGAGGCAACTGCAGTTATATGTCTAAAATGAGAAGTGAAATAAAATCAAATGAGAACGGGTTTCATTTCACTTTAACATACTTACTACACTTTTCCTGAGAAACAGTGCTGTAGTTTGTAGTCAACTGTTAAAGGTGATGTATTCACAACACAATTAAAGAAGAGGAATTTGGATGCCAGCCAATATTAAAGATCAAGAGAACTAAATTGATGCAAAAATTAGTGCTTTAGCTTAACCTGGTTATGGACCAAACTATAAGACTTTCTATTGTTCTTTTTTTAAAACCTGGAGAGCAGTACTTTTAATATGTGTTAGAGCAAATCTATGAATAAAAATTCGGTAACATTTTAAAAAATTATAACTGGGAGAGTCCAGCTGTTCCCCAACTGAAGGAATCCCCATGACATCAGCAGTCAAGAATTAAGTTTCATTTACCATGGTTTTTTTTTTTAAGCCAATATGATCCAGATGGTCGTTCTGGGTATTAAAGTGTGCCTGCTTTGTGACTTGGGTTTGAGACATAAGCTTTCCTTTTACAGTGCTGAAATAATTGATTTCATCCTGTTTCCATAGAGGTACAATCCCAAGGAAGCAAAAATTGCCCAGTTATTTTCCAAACCGGAGGACCTTCTAAATGCCTTTATTGTTCTACACATTCACTCTTGAACATTCTCTTTAGTATGATGTCATCAAGTAACTTTCTGAGATGCCAGGATAGTCAAGACTAATTAAATCCCCTGTCTTTAGAAAATAATAAGTTACTATTTCAAACTGTTGGAAAAATCCTCACTTTCAATTTTTTTTACCGTTCTGACGGAAGAAATATTGAAATATATGGGATTTAATAATTAATTTCAATGGATTCCCTTAAATACAAATATGTTTTATTATTTGAAAATTGCTTTGCTTTTGTGTATTTTTATTTTTTTATAAAATATTTTTTATTTTCAAACATAAGAAAAAACATGGTGCCAGTTTCAATTTTGTGTAGCATGTCGTTTGATGGACAATTAGTAATTATATTTAGACCGATACGCTCCCACAGAGAGGGCCTTCTCAGGGTGCCGTCGGCCGGACAATGCCGACTGGCGACACCCAGGGGAAGAGCCTTCTCTGTGGTGGGTCCAGCCCTCTGGAATGACCTACCCCCTGAATTACGTACCATCACCGACCTCCGCCTCTTCCGCCAATGTGTTAAGACATATTTGTTTCAACAAGCCGGCCTAGGTTAACCTCCCACGGGGACTTTTAGGTAGTTTTAAATTGGGTTTTTAAATTTTGGTTTTAGCGCAGGATAGGATTATTTAATAGTTTTTAAATTATATTTATTGTATTTTGTATGTTTTTTAAATTTCCTGTGCGCCGCCCTGGGTCCTCTGTGGAGAAGGGCGGGATATAAATTTAAATAAATAAATAAAATAAATATTTGTAACTGTAAAGATTTTCTTCCCTTTTGGAAAGCTGTTTAGTTAGAGTGACTGATGAGAATTACGTTGGTCAAGTACGGAACAGATTCATAGTAAGAATCGGGAACTGGACACACTCAAAACCACAGAAATCGTGGTAGACTTTAGGAGAAAGCCTACCATACTACCAGCTCTTAAAATAATAGACAACACAGTATTAACAGTAGAGACCTTCAAATTTCTAGGTTCTATCATATCTCAAGACCTAACATCAAGATCTAACATCAAAAACATCATTAAAAAAGCACAACAAAGAATGTTCTTTCTGTTGCAACTCAGGAAGCTCAAACTGCTGATTCTGTTCTACTGAGGAATTATCGAGTCTGTCATCTGCACTTCTACAAATGTCTAGTTTGCTTCTGCAGCCCAACAAGACAGACCGAGACTTCAGAGGATAATCATGGGAAGAGGCGGAGGTCTGAGATGGTACGTAGTTCGGGGGGGTAGGTCGTTCCAGAGGGTAGGGCCCGCCACAGAGAAGGCCCTTCCCCTGGGTGTCGCCAACCGGCATTGCCCGGCCGACGGCACCCTGAGAAGGCCCTCTCTGTGGGAGCGGATCGGCCGAAGGGATGTATGGGGCAGAAGACGGTCTCGCATATAACTAGGCCCCGAGCCATGGAGCGCTTTGAAGATGGTCGTCAACACCTTGAAGCGCCCTCGAAAAGCCACAGGCAACCAGTGCAGCTCGCGCAGGAGAGGTGTTATGTGGGAGAACCTAGAGGCTCCCATAATCACCCGCGCTAGCCTAACAACTACAGTGATTCACATGACAATTGTGGCAAGAAAAGTTGTAGAATGGGGTAAAATTCACTCAACAAATGTCTTGCTTAGCAACTGGAATGTTGGGCTTAATTGAGTCCATAAGTTGAGGACTACCTGTACCCATAAGTATAGCCAATGTTAATTATGAACAGGTTGCAGCAAGTGTCATACAAGTATAGTGACTAACTCAGGGCACAGTGATCTACTGCGTGTGTAAGAATAGCATGAGATCAATGATTCCTTTGAAGTTGTGAATAAAGAGTCCATCTCCTTCAGAAAAGCCATAGATTCCACATCAGGAATGTTGTGGGATTTGAAGAGAAGTTCCAGGATTTGCTGATATAACAAGCTGTTTATTTACAAATCGCTCTGCGCCAGGAATCAGATCAACCAGAGAAGTCTTCCCACATGAAAGGAGAGGAATTGGCATTCAGCAGGAAATGTTGTGAGGTTCAAAGCCTGGGCATGAAAAATTATAGGGCATACTAGAGAGACATTGCCAACTGGACGGACTCCCACAGAAACTTCCCTCAGGTTATCAGGAAGCTAGAAACCACAAAACTCTGGAAAAATCTAATCTGTCCTCAGCCATGTTGCCAAACTGCTGACGTGGTGAAATTTATCAAGGTAAACAATTGCATATGCATGGGTCAGACTTCCAAATCTGGTGAAAAAAAGAACTGAGACTCATATACCGCTTTGCGGTGCTTTTACAGCCCTCTCTAAGCAGTTTACAGAGTCAGCCTCTGTAAATTATAAGGGCCTCGGCAGCATCTCATAGCTTTGGGCATCAGCAGTGGAAATCTATGACCAATCCCAAAACATTGGCATATGTAAAAATCCAGGCTAGTCTATTTTCAAGCAAAAATGTTTCTTATACCGCTGCAACTTTTATTTCCTGGAGAGATTTTCATAAAGGAGGCTCTAACGTTTCGGCTCGCCTGCCCAAAACGGGGGGAGCGCAGGGAGGTCTTAAGAGCTCACATCTCCAATGTCTGTCCAGCTCCTTCAGCTCCTTCCTCATACTTCATACATGAAAGGTCACAGAGGAAAATAGATCCAAGGGACTTTTAAAATAGAATAGCCAATAATAATTTCATTTCTAATCACTGGTTTGGGGAAGCAGAAAAATCATTTGAGATTACGGTAATAAATGTATTGAAGTGTTAGCGTTGAAAGAATGACGAAAAGGATGAATAGACTACAGGCTTAAATATTTGAATAATGTACAAAAGAAAAAAATTGTGTCAATTTGTTGTATCAAACTAGAAATAATGTATGTGGGAAAGGATCTATGGCCCCTGCTATTTAGCCTGCTGTGAAATATTCACAAAAAGTACTGATAATCAGTTGAATAGATAGGGACATAATAGACTAATGTCCATAACAGTACTGGGAGGCTCAAATACAACATCTAGCTATTATTGACTTTCACTTACAGCATACATTTTTATGTAAGTCAACAATGTAACATGAGTTATATATTACCTTCAAAGCTGTTACAAATTCAGTCTTAGATCGGTGAATTTTTTTTTTTATTCCATTCCAATTAAGAACATAAGAACCTAAGAACAGCCTTGCCGGAACAGGCCACAGACCATCCGGTCCAGCATTCTGTCTCCCACAGTGGCTCCCCATTTGCTTCAGGGTCTTCCCAAGCAGATGTCTTCACCTGCTTATGATTCCCTGCAAATGGCATTGAGAGATATCCTGCCTAACTCCCCAACCCGGAGGGTGTCCGTAGGCATCCATAATGATAGCCATTGATACCCTTGTTCTCCATGAACTCCTCTCATCCTTTCTTAAAGGTGTCGAGGCTGACAGCTGTCACCACTTCTTCTGGCAGGGAGTTCCATAGACCAGGGATCCTCTGGGTGGAAAAGGACTTCCTCTTATTTGTTTGAGGTCTAGCTATCAAAAGTTTCATGGAGTGCCCCCTAGTTTTAGTGTTGTGCGATAGGAAAAACAGTTTTTTCTTTTCTACTTTGTCCACACCGTGCATGATTTGATAGACTTCAATCAGGTCTCAGGCGCCGTCGTTCTAGAGTGAAGAGGCCCAGCCGTTGCAGCCTCCGATGGTAAGATAATTGTGGTAATTGTGTCTGATTCTCAGTCCCAGAAGGTTTCTTGATAGGTTTTTCCAACAGTGATTTGCCATTGTCTGCTTCCTAGGTTGAGATAGAGCAAGATCACCTAGCTGGCTTTCTGCTTTGTGAAACTAGAACCCTGTCTCCTGGTTTGTAGCCTGAGGGTGTCAAACTGGTGGCCCATGGGCGGGATGCATCATGCCCACCCCAGCTCCATGAAGGGGAAAAAAACATCATGAAACATTGCGTGATGGCAACGTGACGTGGTGAGTTTGACACCGCTGGGTGTCTTCTCTCTCTCTCTCTCTCTCTCTCTCTCTCTCTCTCTCTCTATCTATCTATCTATCTATCTACCTATCTACCTACCTACCTACTCTCTCTCTCTCCCTACCTACCTACTGTATTTCTCTCTCTTTCTCTCCCCCCCCCCTCTCTCTCTCTATCTATCTATCTACCTATCTACCTACTCTCTCTCTCTCCCTACCTACCTACTGTATTTCTCTCTCTCTCTATCTCTCTCTATCTCTCTCTCTCTATCTATCTATCTATCTATCTATCTATCTATCTATCTATCTACCTATCTACCTACCTACCTACCTACTCTCTCTCTCTCCCTACCTACTGTATTTCTCTCTCTCTCTCTCTCTCTCTCTATCTATCTATCTACCTACCTACCTACCTACTCTCTCTCTCTCCCTACCTACCTACTGTATTTCTCTCTCTTTCTCTCCCTCTCTATCCCTCTATCTACCTACCTACCTTTTTTTAAAATTTGCCTTTTCAAAACCTGGATGCATCTTATACTCCGTTGCGTCTTATACTCCGAAAAATACAGTAAATCTGAAGACTGCCCACAATACATTTTAAAGAGAAAAAACACCACATTATATGTGGAAACTATCCACAGTAACCATGGCAAATATTTTAAAGTATGGTAATTGGTAATTTCAAAAACAGGGAATGGGACATGAATCAGCAATGTTTCAATGAAAAATTGTAACATGCTAATTTGTTCTTAAAGATCTATTCAGCAATTTGTTGCTGATGTTAAAGCTTGAGGAAAGCAATTCATCAAATTGCTTTCAAAAAATAAACAAATGAGAAAGGATACTTGCCATCTCTGACATCAAAGAGAACATAACATTCCATGGAGGCAATTAATATCACTGGGGAAAAAATCTGAATTATAGATATCCAAGGTGATATGCAAAATGGTGTAAATGAAACAGCTTCTCACGTGAAGTGACTAATTTGAAACTCAATCCAGCATTTCTTAAATGTTTTGATCCTGGGGCCTCTTCTTAGGAACACCTGCATCTTCTATCACCCACCATTCTTTTCAATCTTTTACAATCTGTAAAATTGTTCAGAGTCAAGTCCTATTCCATGTTACATTGTGCCCGTTGCTTTGATCATTCTCCCTTGGGAAAGATTGCTTCATGTGGGCAGCAGCAGCTGTAAATACAACAGTTAATACTATTGAGGGATTCAGTTTCTCATTTAGTTTGTTACTCAGAAAAATGTGCAGCATTTTCCATATAGCTTGCTTTCAAGTTTCTTAACTTTTAAGACCATCTTAAATGCTTTCTAATGATATAGCAAAGAAGAAAAACCACATTCGTATTTTTTGATTCATATTTTTTCATATTTAGGAAAGTAACTTGGTACTAAAGCATACACACACACACACATATATACACATACATACATACATATAACTTTCTCTCCATATATCACTTTTCAGGTTCAAAATTCTTCTTTAAGAGCTGTAACCATTAGAGGAGAACGCTGCAACCTTCCTTAGTTAAGCTATTGGCGATCCATTGCTATGATATTATGATAACTATTATTATTATTATTTTTAACGTTTCTTCCTGTAGTACTTGTGTTTTTGGTCTGTGACCGTAAATAAAAGTATATATATATACACATATAACTTTACTTGAGTGAAAATTCACAGCTTTCTACCAGTCATTTACAGGGAATCCATTTATTATCTTAATTAATTCACTAATCATTTTATACAAAGTTTGTGCTTTGTCTGTTACTTGTTTAGAAACAAGAAATGAAATGAATTTTGTCATTTATTGGGTGAATTAGTCTGGTTCTCCACAAATATATTGTAATAATACAATTCCTTTATTCCTTTAAAAATAATTCAGGCTAAATTTCCTAGGAACATATTGTAATCTTATTACTGTATCTCAAACATAATTCATCACTGAAGTCTGCATAAAAAGGACTGAGACAATGCTTGGTTATATATTTTGACACACTAGACTAAAATATATTTTGTTTCTATAGGTTTGACTCTTGGAATTTTTATCAACAATTTTGCCTCACCCTGTACCAAAACACTTCGAATTTTCTTTAATTCAGCACTTCACGCTGAGATAGAAATGCGCAATAGCAGATTTTAGGCAGCAGGTTAAACATGTTCATATCTAATTATTTTGGGCATCAAATGCCCAAATATATATTTCTGACTAGCTCCTTCACTCTTCATAATCCTGCTATATATTTAACCAATTTACAATCCCTACATTTTGTTATGCATAATATGAAGTTGACAGATTGATATGTCCAGTTAATTTTATTATTTGTGCTTACCTATATATATTTATATATATTATATGATTTGAATTTATAAGCCACACCCATCTCACCACATAGGGACTCGGGGCGGCGCACAGGGAATATAAAATATAAATACGCAGATATACAAAAATACAACGTTCATTAAAACTCAATTAAATTAACCCACCCTGCGCTAAAAACCCGTATTAAAACCCCTGGATTAAAACTTCGGTAACTAGAGGCAGTGCAATGTCGGATAAAATCATGCCAGGCCGGCTTGTTGGAAAAAGTGCGTTTTTAACCTCTGGCGGAACAGGCGGAGGTCCGAGATGACACGGAGTTCAGGGGGGAGAGCGTTCCAGAGGGTTGGGCCCATCACAGAGAAGGCTCTACCCCTGGGCGTCGCCAACCCGCATTGCCTGGTTGACGGCACCCGGAGTAGACCCTCTCTGTGAGAGTATATCGGTCGTAGGGACGTATGGGGCAGTAGGCGGTCTCGTAGGTAGCTAGGCCCCGTGCGATGGAGCACCTTGAAGATGGTCATCACAACCTTGTAACGCACCCGGAAGGTCACAGGCAGCCAGTGCAGCTCGCATATAAGTGAAGACTATTTTACATTATTGAATGTTGTTATATCATTGACCCTAGTAAAATTGTCATTGACAGTTATTGACACCAAGAGATTTTCCCCCTTATAAATAAGAATTGTATTTCTGAATGCGAAGTTTCTGGTGAAGTAGTTTCAGGTAATCTTGTTTTCATTTTTCTTATAACAATCATTTAGATATATACATGCCTTGAAATTGGAGATTTTTTTACCATTGACAGTAGTCTTTTCTTATGCTGACTTTTTATTTTCAATGATAAAATAAATTTCACTGGAATTATGAGTTAAAAATTGCTAGTAATTAGCTAGTACTTAATGAGTAGTGCTCTACAACTGCTATGACAAAGGAAAAGGAAAGAAACACATTTGAAAATTAAGAACTGTCTCTCCTGCTAACAACTGCCAAATACGCCTTCCCATCCTATCACATTTTTTGACTTCACTCTACTCCCTAATATCCTCCCTAAATTTTACTATCACTCGTCGGGGGAAGAAAATTGGGAATGTTATTTTATTCATCTCTTCATCTTCTAACATTCCAGTAAGGATATTCGAAGGTTTTATTCTAAACTGGCCGTTCCAGGCCACGTGTTGCTGTGGCCCAGTCTGGTTAAATGGCCAACCAATCTGTGTGTAGATCTACACCTGCAAACACAAACACATACACACAACCACCGTATGACCCCCAACCTACCTACCTACTGTATTTTCCCCTCTCTCCCTCTACCTACCTCTCTACTGTATTTCTCCCTCTCCCTCTATATCCCTCTCCCTACCTACCTACCTACCTACCTACCTACCTACCTACCTACCTACCTACCTACCTACCTACTGTATTTCTCCCTCTCCCTCTATATCCCTCTCCCTACCTCCCTCCCTACTGTATTTCTCCCTCTCCCTCTATATCCCTCTCCCTCCCTCCCTCCCTACCTACCTACCTACCTACCTACCTACCTACCTACCTACTGTATTTCTCCCTCTCCCTCTATATCCCTCTCCCTCCCTCCCTCCCTACTGTATTTCTCCCTCTCCCTCTATATCCCTCTCCCTACCTACCTACCTACCTACCTACCTACTATATTTCTCCCTCTCCCTCTATCTCCCTCTCCCTCCCTCCCTCCCTCCCTACCTACCTACCTACCTACCTACTGTATTTCTCCCTCTCCCTCTATATCCCTCTCCCTACCTACCTACTGTATTTCTCTCTCTCTCTCTCTATCCCTCTACTTACCTACCTACCTACCTACCTACCTACCTACCTACCTACTGTATTTCTCCCTCTCCCTCTATATCCCTCTCCCTACCTACCTCCCTACTGTATTTCTCCCTCTCCCTCTATATCACTCTCCCTCCCTCCCTCCCTACTGTATTTCTCCCTCTCCCTCTATATCCCTCTCCCTCCCTCCCTCCCTCCCTACCTACCTACCTACCTACCTACCTACTGTATTTCTCCCTCTCCCTCTATATCCCTCTCCCTACCTCCCTACCTACCTACCTCCCTCCTCCCTACCTACCTACCTACCTACCTACTGTATTTCTCCCTCTCCCTCTATATCCCTCTCCCTCCCTACCTCCCTACTGTATTTCTCCCTCTCCCTCTATATCCCTCTCCCTACCTACCTACCTACCTACCTACCTACTGTATTTCTCCCTCTCCCTCTATATCCCTCTCCCTCCCTCCCTCCCTCCCTCCCTCCCTCCCTACCTACCTACCTACCTACCTACCTACCTACCTACTGTATTTCTCCCTCTCCCTCTATATCCCTCTCCCTACCTACCTACCTACTGTATTTCCCCCTCTCTATCCCTATAGTTGCCTCCCTCCCTCCCTCCCTACTTCAAAGGAATCTCCTATTTCAAAGGAACGTGTGAAAATTTGGAAGCGATCGGTGCAGGACTTTCAGAGATTTGCGGTTTTGAACAAACTCTTGTTACATTTTTATTTATATAGATGGTCTCTGCTGACTCCTAAACTGTAATTATTCTTTCTTAAAAATAAATAATTCAGCACTAACACTTTATGTCGTAAACCAGATTTTCACAAGCAAGGTTTTCTAAAATTTTCGGTGATTTCATCTTCCATGAATAGAATAGCAGGACAAATATATGCAATATTATTTATTTATTTATTTATTTAATTAAATTTATATCCCGCCCTTCTCCACGAAGGACCCAGGGCGGCGCACAGGAATTTAAAACATATAAAAAGGCAAAATACAAAATTTAAAAGATATTAAATTACAGTCCTATGCTAAAATCCAAATTAAAATCCCCAATTTAAAACTATCTAAAATAGCCCCGACGGGAGGTTAGGCTAGGCCAGCTTGCTGAAAGAGATGTGTCTTTAGACACTGGCGGAAGAGGTGGAGGTCCAAGATGGTGCGGAGTTCAGGGGGTAAGTCGTTCCAAAGGGCTGGGCCCACCACAGAGAAGGCTCTTCCCCTGGGTGTCGCCAGTCAGCATTGCCCAGCCGACGGTACCCTGAGAAGGCCCTCTCTGTGGGAGCGGATCGGCCGAAGGGATGTATGGGGCAGGAGACGGTCTCGCATATAACTAGGCCCCGAGCAATGGAGCGCTTTAAAGATGGTCGTCAAAACCTTGAAGACCTCTATAGTAACGTCAGACAAAATTCACAAATACAATAATGAGCAATATTAAGTGGTGCAAAAAGAATGGATTCTAAACTGTTATGATCCTGAAACAGCTCACTGAAAACAACTTGCAATATTGGCTTTACAAACTTACAAAAAACAGATATAATTTGTTCATGTTGTTACTATTCACAATTTATCCCTCTTCGTTAAACTCATAAAATGAAATTATTCCCAGAAAAGTACATCCAGCAACTGAAACCACTTATACATCACCTGAGTCCTGTTAACTTTATCATACATAAAAATTAGTTTGCAGTTTGTAAAGGTTTGCATTTTGTAATTTTCAACTGTATTTTATCATCCTTGTACAGCACATATACATACCGTGTTTCCCCCTAAATAAGACAGGGTCTTATTTTCTTTTGACCCCCCAAATAAGCACTTGGCTTTATTTTCAGGGAGGTCTTATTATTTTTGAGGTGCAGGAGGTGGCGAGCGTGGTCACCTCATGGCTGATGCAATATTTTCAGGGAGGGATTATTTTAGGGGGAGGGATTATTTTAGCGCATGCACTCAAAAGCCCAATTGGGTTTATTATCTGGGGAGGTCTTATTTTCGGGGAAATGGTACAATTTGTCAGACCAATTTTAGCTACCAATTTGTTATTTGGATGTCATTGAGGAAATTGTTTAAAACAATACATATTTAATAAAGCAACCTCCATTGAATTCTTTATTTTATTTTATTTATTTATTTTATTCAATTTATACCCCGCCCTTCTCCTTGCAAGGACCCAGGGCGGCGCACAGGCAATATTAAAAACCATACAAAATACAAAAATATATTATTAAAAAACTATTAAATTATATCCCCGAGTTTTAAATTGGGGATTTTAAAATTGGTTTTAGCATAGGACTAGAATAATTTAATATGTTTTTAAATTATGTATTTATTCTTTTGTATGTTTTTTAAATTCCTGTGCGCCGCCCTGGGTCCTCTGTGGAGAAGGGCGGGATATAAATATGATTAAAATTAAAATTAAAATAAATAAAATCCCGTGCTAAAACCCATTATAAAACCCTAAGAATTTAACATTTTGTTAGCCAAGTTTAGTTTTGAGTTCAAGAAAAGTGTGTGGACTGTTCTATGCAGTTATATTTCTTCAGTAGATGCTCTTGAGAATGCTGAGGATAGTATTTTTAGAAAGCTTTGGAAGCAACTGCCTGCCAACATCCACTCTGATTGAAGCTTTGCGGCCTTTAATAACCTGCTCTAGTGCACACATAGTTTTGAAGTCTAGACTTTGTATTTTTTTTAAAAAGAATTTCAGACACCCATTTATTATCAGCTTTTCTAGTTATACCTTTTGTTATTCATAGGCATATCATACATACAACATGGTTCCTTTGATATAAAACTGTTTATACAATGGTTCTACCATCTTTGGCTACACAACAAAGAGTAGACTTCTGAGCTAAAAGCCATGTGAATCTGAAATATATGCCTTCTCTTTTACTTCTTAACATGAAAATAATCATTGGGGTTATTCTTTCTTTTTTTTAAATATAGTTTCTTATGCGAAAAAAAGGAAGGCAAACCAGTTACATCTTTTTCTTGTTTCTGTAGAATGATCTCTTTCTCAGAATGCATACAATACATTGAGCACAATCAAGTTCCCAAGTATATCCATATCAGACTGGGATACAGGGGTGGGTTTCTGCAGGCTCGCACCTACTCGCGAGAGCCGGTTGGTGAAATTTAGAGAACCGGTGAGAGGGGGTTCCACTGGCGTACCTGGAAGTAAATCTGGCCCGCCACTGCCAGTGACCCAACGGGAAGGAAAGGAAAGGAAGGAATAAAGGAAGGAAGGAAGGAAGGAAGGAAGGAAGGAAAGAAAGAAAGAAAGAAAGAAAGAAAGAAAGAAAGAAAGAAAGAAAGAAAGAAAGAAAGAAAGAAAGAAAGAAAGAAAGAAAGAATTAATTAATTAATTAATTAATTAATCATCACAATTGAGTCCAAAATTTTGGTTGCTAAGCAAGAGCGTTGTTAAATGAGCTTCACCACATTTTAAAAGGTGGCCACTCCCACCCTGTCACATGACTGCCAAGCCACGCCCACAAAATAGGCCACACCTACAGAGTAGGTTCTAAAAAATTTGAAACCCACCACTGCTGGGATAGCAGCTCATGTTTGCTCATCCTACATTAATATTATTATTATTATTATTATTATTATTATTATTATTATTATTATTATTATTATTATTATTATTATTATTATTATTATTATTATTCACATTTGTAACCCGCACCCATCTCACCACAAAGGGACTCGGGGCGGCGAACAGAGATTTAAAATAAATATACATAAATACAAAATATTACTAAATAATAACTAAATTAAATCAAGACCCTGCTTAAAATAAATTTAAAAATCCATAAATTAAAACTTTGATTTGTTATAAGACAGTAGGGTGCGGAGTAGATCATGCTAGGCCGGCCAGATGAAAATAATAAGTTTTAAGTGCCAGCGGAACAAGCGGAGGTCCAAGATGGTACGGAGATTGGGAGGTAGGCCATTCCAGAGGGTTGGGCCCACCACAGAGAAGGCCCTTCCCCTGGGAGCCGCCAACCGGCATTGCCCGGTCGACGGCACCCGGAGAAGACCCTCTCCCTGGGAGCGAGTCGGTCATAGAGATGTATCATTACAGATAAAAACTAATCAAGGACCTACTAACATTGAGGAATAATCTGAGGCCTTATCAATTATGTGTTGATTTGAATTGTGGAATTTCACTACATTGGAAAGGGCCATGTTAACAAAAAAGAACTTACAGCAATGTTATTTAGGCTTTCGTTTGAATCCTTATATTGTGGTAGAATATCAATTATCAGTACATTTCTTGTAAAGTTCAGTTGTAGCATGCATTATTCTTGAAATGGCCTCATAAAAATTGGATGAGTATAGATGTTGTTTGGTACAACCTGGTTGATCATTAAAGATGATAAAGTGTTTATCGATTTCTTTTACTCATAGGTGACAAATGTAATTTAAGATGTTAGATGTTAGATAGCCATTTGTCTGAAATGGTATAAGGTTCCTGCCCACGCAGGGGGTTGGACTAGAAGACCTACAAGGTCCCTTCCAACTCTGCTATTGTATTGTATTGTATTGTATTGTAAGATATGTAGAAAGCAAATATGATATTACTTGTTTTTTTTTATTTGATGTTTTGTTCGCTGCTGAAGTTCAGCCGGCTTATAAGTGCAATGCATAAATAAAAGTGAAGAGGATAAAAATTGATGTCGTCATTTGTAAGGAAAACGTTCTAAAATCATTTAGACAGAATAGCAAACCTATTAATATGATGTGCCTTTCAAGACAGAGAAATGCCAAAGAATCCCAGAGGAGTCTGGAGAATGTTGTAGCCAGTTTAGTTGGTGACTGCCGTGGCCTCTATGAATCAATGAAGTTTGCAAAATTGGTCCTGAATGACTTTTTAGGACCAATTTCAGGACCAATTTTGTAAACGTCATTCATTTACCAAAGTTCTTTCAATACTTCTTGTCAAAAAACAACCATGACAACATGATAATGTGCATAATGACATAAAATGAATATAATTAAATACTGGTAGGGTCTCAGACCTGCTTTGAATAAGAGAATTAAGAGAAAAATGTTCCACTAAAGCAGTGGTGGGTTTCAAATTTTTTAGAACCTACTCTGTAGGTGTGGCCTATTTTGTGGGCGTGGCTTGGCAGTCATGTGACAGGGCGGGAGTGGCCACCTTTTAAAATGTGGTGAAACTCATTTAACAACGCTCTTGCTTAGCAACCAAAATTTTGGACTCAATTGTGATGATAAATTCTTTCTTTCTTTCTTTCTTTCTTTCTTTCTTTCTTTCTTTCTTTCTTTCTTTCTTTCTTTCTTTCTTTCTTTCTTTCTTTCTTTCTTTCCCTTCCCTTCCCTTCCCTTCCTTTCCTTCCCGTTGGGTCACTGGCAGCGGCGGGCCAGATTTACTTCCAGGTACGCCGGTGGAACCCCCTCTCACCGGTTCTCTAAATTTCACCAACCGGCTCTCGCGAGTAGGTGCGAGCCTGCAGAAACCCACCACTGCACTAAAGGTAGAACTTGGCAATTGGCTCATATTTATGAGTATTACAGGGTCCCGTGATCAACTTTTCTGACCTTCTGACAAGCAAAGTCATGGCCAAGCCAGATACACCTAACAAATGTGTTACTAACTTAACAAGAGCAGTGATTCATTTAACAATGTGGCAAGAAAAGTTGTAAAGTGAGGCAAAACTCACTTAACAAATGTCTCACTAAGCAATGGGAATTTTGGACTACCTGTATTTATTTATTTGATTTATATCCATTTTTCCCTCCAGCTGCTCAAAGTGGCTTTTATAGTATTCTTTTATCCAATTTTTATCCTTAACAACATGTGTGAGAATGATCCATCAAAATCACCCAATAAAATTTCATGGTTTAGGTGAAACTAGATCTTTCCATTCTTATTCAAATACCTTAACTGCTACACATTAGATCTGATCACTGATTTTTCATCAATTAAGCAAAGCTTATCCAGATGAGTAATTCTGTTAAAGCAAGTTATGACAGTCTGTAAGCTATTTGAAGATAAAATTATGTGTGAACTTAAAAGAAATGGGATCAATGCTCTCTAGTAAGATTTCTGCCACTTGTGGCCTTGATTCATGTCTCTGATCTTTGAGGAACTCAGAAACATGAGTAGAGTCTAGGTAATTGTCAGCGCTTCTTTGGAAGAGTGGATGTTCCCATCAGACTTGAAAAAGACAGATGTAAACATTGACTTTAAGAAGACTACATAACTATTACCCAGTCTCCAACGTTCCCTTTCTTGAGAAAGTTCTTTCTTTGTCCGCTAAGCCTCTCGAGGAAGTGGATTATTTACATCCATATTATAGTCATATTGATTGTGGTAGAGGACCTCTTTTGTGAGGGAGGGAATACACCTCTTCTATAAACCTTTCAAAGGTCTATGTCAGATCATTCTATATCATACATCCCTGCGGCCGATTCGCTCCCACAGAGAGGGACTTCTCCGGGTGCCGTCCACTAGGCTATGCCAGCGGGCGACGCCCAGGGGAAGGGCCTTCTCTGTGGCGGGCCCGACCCTCTGGAACGACCTTCCCCCCGAAATTAGAACAACTACGAACCTCCGCTCCTTCCGTCAAAAACTAAAAACTCATTTCTTCTGCCTGGCCAGCCTGGGGTAATCGAACTGTTTTATTAGGGTTTTTTAGGGGGTTAATTTTAGTTGGTTTGGGATTTTAGCGCAGGGTTTAAGTTTAATTCATTTTAATATTGTATTTATGCTTGTGGTTTTATACATGTATTTTTAAATTCCCTCGAGTGCCTTCGGGGAGAGAGAGCGGGTTATAAATTAAAATTATTATTATTATTATTATATCTTATTGGATTGAATGCAAGTATTGGGGGTTAGGAATCTGTGCTACAATGCTCTTATTCCTACCTGATGGGATACTACCAGGTGCAAACATTGGCAGGGGGACAGGACTCGGCCCTAAATTTGGGAGTCCTGTGGGTTTAATTCTTTCACCTCCCATTTAACATCTATAAAGTCATCCATTGACCATACATTGGTTTGGAATGAAATATTATTCAAATCAATCAATATAGTTAATGAATTAGAGAGTTATAAATACCTATCTGAAACTAGTGTGGATCTGAATGATTATCATTTATTAATCAAGTGTTAGAAGACATGAACTATACTGAACTACATGTTTTTCATCACTTTTCTTTTCTAATATTTACACATTTGAACGTAGAAACAGACCATTTACCTGAAGTTTAAGATAAAAGTAGCAATATATGTTCTCAAAAAGTTTTTCTACATTATTTATTCCAGTTTCTCCAAGGTTTAACTTGATTTGTTGAAGAAGTCACTAACTTTATAGGTTAACATGTTTGAATTTAGTACAAAAATTGTGTTTCAAAAGGCTAGTATTATTCTTAATAATTTAGCTTTCATTAACAGCAGACATTACATTCCAATAATTCCAATTTCTTAAGTCTTGCCCAGGAGCAACATCCTAGGACAGAAATGTCATTTATAATACTATAAGTTTGTAATAAAGTTGCAAGATAAGCTGTTGACAGTGCCTTCATACTCTTGTGATGAGCATCATGGACGATGAAAATTACCTTCAAAATATTTTTTCTCTCAAAGATCCAGCTACATAATGAAATAAAAGGAAGGAATGTGGAGATATAGTAGTACTAAATATATATTAAGGTGGAGACGACTATTGGGGGAAAAAACTTAATTACAGTTATTGTTGTGATATTTAATTCTTGTACATTGTGCCTTGATAGTTTCAAAAAAGGAAAAACCTGTTTACTAGGTTGTCCTGGCTGCATCTTCAAACCTTCTTCCAGCAAGTCTTCTGGGTTCCTGGAAAAATCTGATATTAAAACTGTGTAAAACTAAATAAAGACTGCTGTGACAGATTTCCTGTGCATTTTGGAGATAATACCACCTATCTTTATATTGACTTGAATGCAGCTTTTGAAACAGATGACACTGAATATCCAATGCAAAATGTTGGGTCTAATTTCAAATGGTTAAGCCTGAGGCTGTAAACATACCTCTTGTAGCTAAGGTCGGTCAATTATCAAAAATTTTCTGGATTATTGTATAATAGGAAATGGTGATTACATCATTTTTGACATAGTAGAATTATAATAATAATAATATTATGTCAATTTCTTGATGCAGAGGACTATACCTCTGCATCCAGAAATTGGGTTGCCGCCCTGGGTCCTAACAATGGAGAAGGGCGGGGTATAAATTCGAAAAATAAAATAAATAAATACAACTATTGCCCAATCACAAGCTGACTGGGGAATTCTGCGAAAGACAGTCCACAAATTTTAAAATTGCTAAGATTGGAAAACACTCAATAGATCAAGTAAGGTGGAGTTGGACTGGAATGTCAATTAGGCTACTTGAAAAGGATAAAGGAACAAACTATATACACAGGTCTCTGCTGGAAAACTCCAATACCTGGACTACTTACTCATATAAAGTCTTGCCATCTCCAAAAATCCGGGTTACGCTTGGCAAACCCAGACTGTAGATATATATAAATATGTGCTTGATCTTTGTTTTGAAACAAACTGCCACTTCTTTGGAGTTAAATTAGACAAATTACAGTTGCAGTAGGCACAGTCATATATGTTTTACTTCTGAAGCAGCTGGATTGACTGCCAAGGCCCCTGGAGCTAAGCTGAAGCCGTAGCTCTATATATATGACTTGAATTTGTAAGAGCATCTAATATTCCATCTGGTAAACTCTGAGATTATCTGAATGAATCTTTGTGTTCTTGGAGTATTGAGTGTCATTTTGTAATCTCTGGCAGGTGATATCTTTGAGAGGTAACATTCCCAATTTGAATTTTTTTGCCCTTGTAATTCCTGAGATGGTCTCTTTTTCCAAGCCTCCACATATGTTTGCTTATGCTTGTATTCTTTTGTCCTTTATACTTATATTCATGGCTTTGATCCCAATGGCTCAACCACAATACCAAACTAGTTTCCATATATCTACATCAGTGGTGGGTTTCTGCAGGCTCGCACCTACTCGCGAGAGCCGGTTGGTGAAATTTAGAGAACCGGTGAGAGGGGGTTCCACCGGCGTACCTGGAAGTAAATCTGGCCCACCGCTGCCAGTGACCCAACGGGAAGGAAAGGAAAGGAAAGAAGAAAGAAAGAAAGAAAGAAAGAAAGAAAGAAAGAAAGAAAGAAAGAAAGAAAGAAAGAAAGAAAGAATTAATTTATCATCTCAATTGAGTCCATAATTTTGGTTGCTAAGCAAGAGCGTTGTTAAATGAGTTTCACCACATTTTAAAAGGTGGCCACTCCCACCCTGTCACATGACTGCCAAGCCACGCCCACAAAATAGGCCACACCTACAGAGTAGGTTCTAAAAAATTTGAAACCCACCACTGCTACATACATATAGTATATGCACACATATTTTTCTCATACAGACCTTCTTTTGCATATGTTCATTAGTATTACTTTACATTTTTTTGGCTTCTACATATTTTTTCCCCCACACCTTAACTTCCACATCTTATTTCATTGCACATATTATATACGCCATTAATTCTGTTTGGAGATTATTCTTGTATCCTTTTTTCATTTCTCTTCTTTCACCAATCTTTTATTCTTTTTCTTTCTCTCTTCCTCTTTACTACTATTAAAAATGCTCTGCCCTCTTTCAGATACTGTCATTTAATATCTTAATCTTTTATCCACAGGTGTGGGAGGAGGTCCAAACTTTTTGCAAGGAGGGCGAGATTTGGTGAGGTGACATTCAAAATGTCACCTCACCATTCAAAATGTCAGCCTGACATTCAAAAGCTCAATTGAAGTGTTACTGAAAATACGTGGGAAGTTCTCACACATAGCCTTCATGCAAGGAATCCTCATAGTATTTCCAAGCTAGAAAAGTTTGGTAGAAAAGAATGAGTTGGCCATAGGAAGTTGAGAATATGATCACTTCTGAAAAGAAGATACAAACTATTGACTGAAATGATCCAAACTTCTTCACCTGTCATATTTATTGTTAACTTATTGTGAATCGGTACACAACTGTATTGAAATAACAAGTATGAATCAACGTTCACAGGAAGGTGTCATGTTTTGTTTTATTTTTTCTCATGCTGAAGTCGCGTCAACCCCTGTCCACGTGTGTCAAACTCGCAGTGGTCACGTTGTTGTCACGTGATGTATTTTGACATTCTGCCCCTTCGCAGAGCTGGGGTGGGCATGGCCTGCGCATGATGCATCCGGCCCACGGGCTGCCAGTTTGACACCCCTAATTTAGGCATTCAATAAAACACACATTTTAACCAGACATTCCTAAATATTTGCTGTTCATACATTTCCTGTAGCAACTGAAATGGAAGCGATTAGACTGCTAGATTTTATTTTTTATTTATTTATTTTATTTTATTTATATTTATATGCCGCCCTTCTCCACAGAGGACCCAGGGCGGCACCTATGCCACATGAAAAAAAACCCAATACTTTTTAAAATTAAATGGTAACTACCTTCCGTAGGTAGATATAGTGAGTTCTTTCTATCCCAATAATTATTTTGTGAATTACATAAATTTAAACAATAAAAGGAAACAGGCATTCACACAAAACAACACTAGACAATTTGGAGGTATTTTACAAGCAAAATATTTTACTACTTCTTCCCTTCTTGTCCAAGATGAGAGTAAATGTACGAGTTTATATGTAAACTGTACACAGTATAAGCAAAACCACATTTCAAAAATTATACTATACATCATTAAAATACTGGAAGCTATAGGCCTTATGAGGAAGCAACTCTCAATGATAGTATTAAAATCCTTGTGTCTGTAGCAATAAATATGTGCATATTTTTAATAAACCCATTATATAATTTGGTGACAAGACCTCATTGTGTTGGAATTTATTTATTTATTTTTTCATGAAGATACCTGCTTCCCAATCTATCCTAGGTCACATATAAAAACTATACTTTTGCAGAAAATAATTCTGGCAGGATGCAGATGGTATAGATATGTAACCCATTCGAGTCAGTGCAATGCAGGTTAACAGCTATCCTCTGATGAGTATTCTGAAGTTTATCAGATTTATGCCAGTAATCTGTCATCCAAAAAATGGTATTTATTTTCTTATTTATGCATGCTGAAGCCTGTTTCTATGCTCACAGACATTCTCTCTAGATCAAGGCACTAGAATATAAACAGACTTAAAACAGTTATTATGTTCTTTCTTATCCCAGCATCAGGAATCTACTTACCTACAACTGTAAAGTCAAAGTGATATTTTCATCTGCTTTGTTTTCCTATGGGGCACATCCACCACTACATCCCTTGAATTATACAACCAGTAATTCTTTCTATCCTCTTCCTGTAACACTGACTCCGGATTTTACAGGACTACAGTACAATTTTTCTAAATTGTAAATACAGAGAAAATTAAATACCTTTGGTAAAAAATAGATCAATTTAACAAGATTAACAAGCAAATTGTTATGCCATCAAAGAGTATAAAAATGTACACAACAAAAATATAAAAATATAAACAAACCAAAAAAAACAACCTTGAAGGCACTCGTAGGGAGAATAAAGACATTTCATTGGTTTCAATTTTTTCCTCCTCGCTCACATATACTGACCAGGCATTTTTGCAAAGTGACAGGAACCTGACTGGGGGAAAAACATAAGAAAAGTGTGCAGTCCTTTTCACATTTATAAGTGAAAAATATAAGTTTAACTCAGAATAACAGAGTTTTAAGCAAGATTCCAGAAGTTTAGAATGAAAAGCCAGAAGCAACTGACCTGCAGAAGGAAGGCTATTAGAAGAGTTCGGGTTTTGAGCATTTCTAAACTTTAATCTTTTAAAATTCAGAGATGATATTATATATTTATAACAAGGCGGAGGGGAAAAAAATCCTCATCAATGCCTTCTGCTCATAGTTTTAATGGGCTTTCATGTGCTGTTACATTGCATACATAATCCCAGTTTCCTTTCTTCTCTCTTCATCTCCCCAGAATCATCAATCTTGAACATGGAAGATTTTCAAAGGAAACAACTGAGATTATACAAGGAGATTAATGCACAAGCCCCAGGACAGAAGAAGCCTCTAATTCAATGTGCTGTAGAAGAAAGAAGTTCCCTTTATCCTTCTGTATTTCCTTTACACACACAGTTACACTCCTCATGATGATCTAAAGGGACATCTGTCAGAGATTTATGCAATCCTCTTACACCACTTCTTGGCTTCAGCTGCAGGACCTGCAAGAGAACAGTCCAGCTGTCATTTTAAATGCCATTAAAATAAGCAAATCATTAAATAAAAATCACATACCTGTGTTAGAAATCAGTACTTTGTCTGTGGCATTCATCTCGCAACCCTATTCATGATTTATGCATGACCCACTATATCTTGGCCCATACATAGTTTACTAAAGAAGGTTTTGGTTTCTTTGTTCCAACATTTGAAAATATAAATCAATATAATAATTTAAAAGTTGGGATCCTCATAAAGTGGAGTTCCCAATTAGTAAGCTATTCTCCAAGGCACCTGAAGACAAGAAGAACTAATCCAGGAGAGAAGCAACTTGGGAACTGAGGAGGAACAGTGAGAACAATGAATCAGTGGAACAGAAAAGTTGCCTCCAGAAGTTGTGAATGCCCCAACACTGCAAGTCTTGAAGAAGATGTTGGAGAGCCTTTTGTCTGAAATGGTATAGGGCTTCCTGCCTAGGCAGGGGGTTGGACTAGATGACCTCCAAGGTCCCTTCCAACTCTGCTATTGTATTGTATTGTATTTAATATTGAAATAAACTACATGCAAAGCTTCTCTAGTTCAGGGTACAGAAATCAAGATGCGTAACTATCAATCAAATCCTTAAAGATGAAGACGATTTCCTTCTACTTGTTAGTCACCTGTAATTTCCCTAACAAACTAACCGTGTCAAGACTGAGGCCATTTTGAGACTTGAGCGCTAACACGCTGGAGAAGAGGGATAGGGAGGGGGGATAATAATTGAGATAGTTGCGGTGTTGTAGCCAAAACAAAATACTTTCTCTTTGGAACCAAGGACATTCCTGCAGGTGCTCAGAAGGAGGGGACTGGAGTCACCCAGAAACTGGACCGCATGATCCTGATTGGACCATGTGACTAATTCTTTTGAAAAAGTGAAAAACTTTTAACTAGGTAAAATAATGGAAATAATTTGGTGGAAATAATCAGAGTTGGTTTTCATCAGCCTGTGCCAATATGATATATCCAGTAAACCTATTCCTTGAGGAATTTGCTTGCCTCAGAGTTTTTTTTTGCTATGGGTATGTTACTGATAAGCAGTTGAAAGTAACAGTAGTTAGAAACATAAAGGACTTCTTAAGGTGTCAGTTTTTCAAGACAAGACAAAACTGCCTTAAAATGATTTGTAAATTGAAATACAATACAATAGCAGAGTTGGAAGAGATCTTGGAGGTCTTCTGGTCCAACCCCTGCCTAGGCAGGAACGTTATATCATTTCAGACAAATGGCTATCCAACATCTTCTTAAAGACTTCCAGTGTTGGAGAATTAAACAACTTCTGGAGGCAAGCTGTTCCACTGATTAACTGTTCTGTCAGGAAATTTCTCCTCAGTTCTAAGTTGCTTCTCTCCTTGATTAGTTTCCACCCATTGCTTCTTGTCCTGCCCCCAGGTGCCTTGGAGAATAGTTTGACTCCCTCTTCTTTAGGGCAACTCCTGAGATATTGGAAGACTGCTATCCTGTCTCCCCTGGTCCTTCTCTTCATTAAACTAGACAGACCCAGTTCCTGCAACCGTTCTTCATATGTTTTAGACTCCAGTCCCCTAATCATCTTTATTGCTCTTCTCTGCCCTCTTTCTAGGATCGCCATGTCTTTTTTACATCGTGGCGACCAAAACTTAATGCAGTATTCCAAGTATGGCCTTACTAAATCTCAAATATTGACATCTAAGCATAGTTTGGATAGTTTGCTATAATCATCATCTATTATTATAGTTTTCCTTGGCCCCATTTTTTAATACTATACCTCATGATACTTTTTGGTGACTTTGGCAGGGACACATTGACATTCACTGCAAGAATGTTGACAACAGGCACAATTTCCACCACAGCGTTTAACCAGAAGACAAAGTGGCCAAAAAATGGTGTCTGTTCGTTTCAATTCTTCTCGTACTGACACTGAAAAGTTGCGCGGAGTACAGCTGTACATTCTTACTTCCTCCTTCAGCAGGTTCAAATCTACAACTAAACAACAAACCAATATTTATTGTAATTTGCTTATTAAATTCTTTTAGAAAAACTACTGCATGTAGAAACAAGAGCTATGCAAATATTTTTGAGATAATACCATGCCAATAGTTTTCCTACGGTTTAGTGAACTTGTGTATTTCAAGATATAATTTACACAGTTGTAATTTTTTCTGATTTAAGAGCCTAACCAATAAAATCAATATGTCTGTGGCTGACAGTAAGTATCTATTTACCTTCTGATGTTTATGTGGATAAGTATTTATACTGAAAAGAAAGAACTTCAAGATTACTGGTGACCAGTCAAGAACAAATTTCCTTTCCTTTTCTTAGATGGCCTTATCTGATGCCCCCCAAATATGGTGGACTTTGGTTTCAATAACTTAAGCCCATAAGAAGGAAAAAACATAAAGTTTGTAGATTTTAACTACAGTATATATCACATTTCAAAATACATTTTAAAAAGTGGGTTCCAGGAAAAAAAAATCTGCCCCTGGAGCAGTAGAATATATATATAGAGCCTATCTTTGTAGGGAGGGAAACTGAGGAATTAACCCAGATAGAAATAACCAGGGAGGAGGTCCTTGCATGTCTTGTTAAACTAAACACTAACAAATCACCAGGACCAGATGGCATCCATCCACGAGTTCTCAAGGAACTTAAAGATGAAATTGCTGGTGTCCTTGCCAAAATATATAATCTTTCCCTCAAATCAGGCCTTGTGCCGGATGACTGGAAGGTAGCGAATATAACACCAATCTTCAAAAAAGGATCCAGAGGTGATCCAGGAAATTACCGACCGGTCAGCTTGACAAGTGTCCCAGGTAAAGTGATGGAAACCATCTTAAAAGATAAAATTAATAGGCACGTAGAAGAGAAGGCGCTGCTGAAGGAGAGCCAACATGGCTTTTGCAAGGGCAAATCATGCCTCACTAATCTGCTGGAATTTGTTGAGAATGTCAACAAGCACATGGACAAGGGAGATCCAGTTGACATTGTTTATCTGGACTTTCAGAAGGCCTTTGACAAGGTCCCGCACCAAAGGCTCTTAAATAAACTTGCCAGTCATGGAATAAAGGGACAGGCCTTGTCCTGGATTAGCAACTGGCTAAGGGACAGGAAACAGAGAGTAGCATTAAATGGACACTTCTCCAGGTGGAGGGAGGTAAAGAGTGGGGTCCCCCAAGGTTCAGTACTGGGACCCCTGCTTTTCAACCTTTTCATAAATGATCTGGAAGTAGGAGTAAACAGCAAGGTAGCCAAATTCGCCGACGACACTAAATTATACAGGGTAGTAAAAACTGAGAGAGAGAGTGTGAGGAGCTCCAGAGGGATCTCTTGACACTGGGGGAGTGGGCAAACCAGTGGCAAATGAGCTTCAACATTAGTAAGTGCAGAGTGATGCACGTTGGGGCAAAAAAACCCAACTACATCTATAAACCGATGGGGTCTGAACTCCTTGCAACTAACCAGGAAAGGGACCTTGGTGTCCTGGTGGACAGCTCAATGAAGGTGTCAACCCAGTGTGCCGCAGCAGTGAAAAAAGCCAACTCATTGCTAGGGATCATTAGGAAGGGTATAGAAAATAAGTCAGCAAGTGTCATTTTGCCTATTTAAAAATCTATGGTGAGGCCCCATCTGGAGTATTGTGTACAGTTCTGGTCACCATCCCTTCAGAAGGATATTATGGAAATGGAAAAGGGGCAGAGGACAACCAGAATGATTAGGGGGCTGGAACACCTTCCTTACCATCTGAGGCTGCAATGGCTGGGCTCTTCACTCTAGAACGATGGCGCCTGAGAGGTGACCTGATTGAAGTCTATAAAATCATGCACGGTGTGGGCAAAGTCAAAAAGGAAAAACTGTTTTCTCTATCGCACAACACTAGAACTAGGGGACACTCCATGAAACTTTTGGAAGCTAGACCTCAAACAAATAAGAGGAAGTACTTTTCCACCCAGAGGATCACTGGTCTATGGAACTCCCTGCAAGAAGAAGTGGTGACAGCTGTCAGCCTCGACACCTTTAAGAAAGGATGAGAGGAGTTCATGGAGAACAAGGGTATCCATGGCTATCATGATGGATGCCTAAGGACACCCTCCAGGTTGGAGAGATAGGCAGGAGATCTCTCAATGCCATTTGCAGGGAATCACAAGCAGGTGAAGACATCTGCTTGGGAAGACCCTGAAGCAAATGGGGAGCCATGTGGGAGACAGAAGGCTGGACCGGATGGGCTCTGGCCTGTTCCAGGAAGGCTGTTCTTATGTTCTTATTTTGTAGCCTATTTTAATTTTTCTTTTTCAATTAGATTTTTTTTTTAGGAATATAAATTTCTTAAAAATCAAAACCCTCAAAATTTAACCCTGTATATTGATTCTATATTAAAATATTTGGATTAGTCAATTGGATTTTATGCTTCATCAAAATGTATTATACTGCAATATACATTTGTAGCACTTTATTTCGCATGGGATATTGACTAGCAGTTTCAAAAAGTGCTTGAAAAAGTCTCCAAAGTGGGGGGAGGGAGAAAGGGGGGGGGAATTCTTTATTCTTCTTATCTTTCTGATATGTGTCTTTTAAGAATTTGCAGGACATAATGCTAGCTTTGTGTATCGGGGAATGTTTATATTCCTGTAAATGTTGATTTAACCAGAGAAAAAGTTAATAGACCTGTGCAGGAAATTCAACTGAAACCTCTATTATGCTGAGAAAAATTAAAAACCCTTTGAACTGGCTCGCATTCATTCATCAAATTTGACATGCCAGTCAAGTAACTTAAAAAGGCGAAGGAGGCCTGTTTGCAATGGCAATGTAACTTTATGATTCAGAACGATCACCTGAAAACGGATTCCAACCCAAACAGGGAAGTGTTCATACTAGAAAGATTTAAAAAAACACTTCTCACAAACTTTGAAGACTACGACATAAGTCTTCAACTTGAGTAGGGATAAAGTTGCTGGTCATGCACTAGTATTTCAAGTTTAAATTAACTCAGAAAGGATTGGAGAAAAAGGGAAGTAATTAAAATTGCTATTTAAATGTCCAGTATGGGGACCACAGTTGCTTTACTGAGGTGATGGGCAGCAGGTTAAATAAAATAAAAATAAATGAAATGAAATGAAATAATAATAATAATAATAATTTATTAAATTTCTAAACCGCCCCCTCTCCCCGAAGGGACTCGGGGCAGTGTACAAGAAACTTAAGAACATCTAAAAACATTACAATAAATACATAATTAAAACCGAATTAAATGATTAACTCTGTACTAAAATTTATAAAACATTAAAACTGTATCCCAATTAAAAACCTAATTAAAACAATTTAGGCGACAGACTGGGACGAGGAACACAGTTTAGGCCAGGCCGGCCTGATGGAACAGATATGTCTTTACTTTTTGGCGGAAGGAGCGGAGGTCCGTGGTAGTTCTGATATCAGGGGGTAGGTCGTTCCAAAGGGTCGGGCCCATCACAGAGAAGGCCCTTCCCCTGGGGGTCACCCGCTGGCATTGTCTAGTGGATGGCACCTGGAGAAGTCCCTCTCTGTGGGAGCGAATCGGCCGAAGGGATGTATGAATTTAATACATACATGGATACTATTACAATAAATTTTCATATACAGTAAAACCTCTGGTCACAACCATAATTCGTTCCATAACTTTGGTTGCAACCCAGTTTGGTCGTGACCCAAAACTAATTTTGGAAATTTGGCGCTTACAAAAAAATGGTGCAGAAGAGGAAATTGGACACGAAATATAGATAGATAGATAGATAGATAGATAGATAGATAGATAGATAGATAGATAGATAGATAGATAGATAGATAGATAGATAGAGATAGAGATAGAGATAGAGATAGAGATAGAGATAGAGATAGAGATAGAGATAGAGATAGAGATAGAGATAGAGATAGAGATAGAGATAGAGATAGAGATAGAGAGATAGAGAGATAGAGAGATAGAGATATATGCTGGTTTTGTTGTATTCAGGTTTTCTCCTATATAAGAATTCTTACACGGGAAAAGACCTGAATACAACAAAACCAGCATACCTACACCCGTAAAAATCTATGAATGTGTGTGTGTGTGTGTGTGCGTGACAACACCCTGGTAAGCCCAAATAAGGGAGGAAGCAAAGCTGCTTTCCTTTTCTGTCTTTCGGCTCATCACAAGAGACCATGCAGACAGAAAGCTATTAGTTTCGTTGCCTTTTGTTTCATTTGTGCTGATAAATAAATGAACAAGGGAGACTAGTATAGATCTATTTTGAGCTTTTTAGCTCTCATCAGCTAGCCATACCCTTACTGGGATTTGAACCGGGGCTGTATTACATGTTAGGCAGATGTTTTAGCCACTAAGCCACCAGGTTCTCCTCCTGATCAGCTGAGCCAGGGGAATAAATATATACTTGTGACACAAGTTGTGGCTAAAACATCTGCCTAACATGTAATACAGCCCCGGTTCAAATCCCAGTAAGGGTATGGCTAGCTGATGAGAGCTAAATAGCTTGAAATACATCTATACTAGTCTCCCTTGTTTATTTATTTATTAGCCGAAACGTAAACATACACACACACACACATATACATATGTGTGTGTGTGTGTGAGAGAGAGAGAGAGATAATTTTTTGGTCAGAACCTAATTTGGTTGTGGTCAGAAGTGTTTGTGACCAGAGGTTCTACTGTAAATGAAGTATAAATAAGTTGTGTTTTTACTGATACTCAACATTTCTGCTTAAGTGCATACAACTGATTTTGGATGAAACTTTCATATTAGGCCCTGATTAAATCCTAATGTCAGCCCCAGCAAATAAGAAACATAAAAGGCATGTCTTTTTAACTATGAAATATTGAGGACACTTATATTTTCTTTTAAAATATATTTCAAGAAAGGACACACACATTTAACGTGGCCATGTAATTTTAACATGTTTAGATCTGATTAAATTCCAGACAACCCAATTTGAAGACAATCAAAAGATTAGCTTGGTATTTCAGAAAGTATAGTATTACTTATCTCTGTATCATATAGTGCATTTACAAGATTTCATAGAAAATGAAATCGCTGTTTTGGATTTGGAATAAAAACATTAGTATTTTTTTTTTAAGTGTGGAAAGCTTTAATTTTAACAGTTATTTGAAAAGTTGGAGTTTTACAGATATCATTATCAGCAAGAGCCAGTTTGGTGTAGTAGTTAAGGTGTCAGGCTAGAAATAGGGAACGTTTGAGCTCTAATTTGAGCACAAAGCTAGCTGGGCCAGTCACTTTTTCTCAGCCTAGGATGGAAGAACGGGCAAACTACTTCCCAAAAAACATCTTGTCACGAAAACTGCAGGGACTTGTTGAGGCAGTCTCCAAGCATCTAACACGAATGAATCAGTGGTGGGTTTCTGCAGGCTTGCACCTACTCGCGAGAGCCGGTTGGTGAAATTTAGAGAACCGGTGAGAGGGGGTTCCACCGGCGTACCTGGAAGTAAATCTGGCCCGCCGCTGCCAGTGACCCAACGGGAAGGAAAGGAAAGGAAAGGAAAGGAAAGGAAAGGAAAGGAAGGCAGGCAGGCAGGCAGGCAGGCAGGCAGGCAGGCAGAAAGAAAGAAAGAAAGAAAGAAAGAAAGAAAGAAAGAAAGAAAGAAAGAAAGAAAGAAAGAAAGAAAGAAAGAAAGAAAGAAAGAAAGAAAGAAAGAAAGAAAGAAAGAAAGAATTTATCATCACAATTGAGTCCAAAATTTTGGTTGCTAAGCAAGAGCGTTGTTAAATGAGTTTCACCACATTTTAAAAGGTGGCCACTCCCACCCTGTCACATGACTGCCAAGCCACGCCCACAAAATAGGCCACACCTACAGAGTAGGGTCTAAAAAATTTGAAACCCACCACTGGAATGAATGGAAGAAAAGAAATGTAGGGCAATAAATTCATCAAAATGTAAAATATTTACAACAAAGACACAACCAGGTTAAGCACACTCTTACCAAGAACTACTATTCAGTCTGTTTCATTTTGCTTAAACAAGAATTGCTAAGAAGTTGTATACCAAATAACTTTCAATATTAAATTTGGCATGAAAGTTGTACTTTCTTAGAAATCCTTAATATTTTTAAGCCCCGGGAACTATGCCTTTCAACATAATATTTTTTTAAAAGGGAGCACACAATTAAAACGAACCCTAAACCTTTCATTTCTGCAATAATTCTGCATGTCAACCGTGAATGCCTTAATGGGGCACATTTTCTGCTGGAGGCTATTGCATTACAGAGTTGGTAATGTAGTTTGAGGGTGGTCCTCTAAGATGTCTGTCACAATTCTGTGCTATGTTTATTCAATGGCGATTCTACTTTAGTGTCTTATTCAAATACTTTTAAAGATTAGTTCCATATTGTTTTTTCTTTTGGAAGTTGTTGATGGGAAAATCATTATTGCGTCAGAATAGCCTTTTTAGAATGGAATGCCCGTGGTTGGCAAGAATGCAAAGTAGCCTCCCCACATGAATGCATACATCATGACACAAATAGTCATATTAAACTAAAAGCAATATTTTAATCAGAAAAACATCACAATGTATTTTAAAATAAACATTTATTTGTTCAAATTTATACCCCGCACCTTCTCCAAAAAGGACCCAGGGCGGCGCACAGGAAATTTAAAACATAACAAATGATTTTAACAAACATAAGGTGATTTTAGCGCAGGGATAATTTGGTTTAATCTGTATTTTATCTATCTATTTATGTATTTTATATCGGTATTTTTAATTTCTCCCTGTGCACCACTCCGAGTCCCTTTGGGGAGAGGAGGCGGTTTATAAATAAATTATTATTATTATTATTATTATTATTATTATTATTATTATTATTATTATTATTATTATTAAATATAACAAAATACAAAATTTAAAAACATATTAAATTCCTACCCTGTGCTAAAACATGTTCAAGAACAGCAATACTTCATTGAAGAAATTAAAAAAAAAACTAGATGCAACCAAAAGATGACAGCTATATCTTTATTCTGTTTCAGACTAGATAAACACCCACAAAGTTGAGACAAATTTGCTTATTCATCATTCCAGGTAATATATTTATTGTGATTTTAAATTTCATTTCAATATGTCTCCGTCTCTCCGCCCCGCCAAGAACTCTGTGTTTCCCGTTTCACTTACTGTTATTATCAAATACATTAAAGCAGTGTTTTTGAATTTGCACCCAGTAGTAAGCCTCTGGAGCAGAGTCAGAGCTGCTTCTAAAACAGTCATTCACAGGGCTTATTATAAGTACGCAGCAGTACTAGGCAATGCCAGCGGGTGACGCCCAGGGGAAGGGCCTTCTCTGTGGCGGGCCCGACTCTCTGGAACGACCTACCCCCCCGAACTTAGATCTATCCCGGACCTCCGCTCCTTCCGCCAGCAACTAAAAACCTACTTTTTCCAACAGGCCGGCCTGGCCTAACCTACCGTTTTCAGCCTCAGTTGTTCAGTAGAGAAATTTTAAATTGGGCTTTAAGGATTTTAATGGGGTAGTTTTTAGCACAGGGTGTAATTTAATATAGTTTTAATGTATTTATGTATTTATTGTGATGTATTGTATTTTTATATTTTCCTGTGCACCGCCCCGAGTCCCTTCGGGGAGAGGGGGCGGTTAATAAGTCGAATAAATGAAATGAAATAAACGAGTATCGTAGCATATAAAGGAAATTCTAAAGGCAACCAAAAGGAAACTATGTTATGGTGCAGACGGCAGATAAGGGACATGTTTTAACAAGCATCTGTCCTACTGATTCAACAGTGTACTTGCCTAATGTTTTGAATGACATGAATCCGGTGTTGGAAAAAAAATGGAAAACAAACAGGTGAAACAAATCTGCCCTGAAGGGTCCATGCAGCTGTGCCATTGCTTAGAAAGATTATTTTACTAGTCAGGGGACTACTTTTGTTGGTGTTTTTTAAATTATGTTCAAGGGTATAAAGAGATAACGGCTGGGTCGGACTGAGAATCTCTCAGTCCGCAGTAGCTTCTCATTAGCTTACACTCTAAAGCTTTCCGATGGATTAATTTCTGGGTAAGGGCCACAGGTTTGCAGTTCAAAACATGTATCCTCCATGGATTTAGAAAATCCTCAAATGCGTAAAGAAGTCGGCAGGCGAAACAGGTTAGACAAGGAGTGTCAGGACATAAATCTATTAACTGGCAGTTTGAAGACTTTGCTCTGAAAAAATATTTCAGTCTTTTTTTCCACTGGCTACAGCAAAATCATTAAAAAGTAGGGGTAACCATGACAATCACTATCAATTGTATTGATAGAGCATAGAAGTGACCTTCCCCAATCCTTGAAATGAGGGTAAACATATTTATCTATCTATCTATCTATCTATCTATCTATCTATCTATCTATCTATCTATCTATCTATCTATCTATCTATCTATCACATTTATATAGCTGTCCATCCCATGCTTATTATTGTGGATGGACTACAATAAAAACAGACCAAAAACAAACATTCAAATCTATATCTATATAAATAAAAATGTAACAAGTTTGTTCAAAACTGGTAATCTCTGAAAGTCCTGCACCGATCGCTTCAAAATTTTCACACAATGTTCCTCTGAAATAGGGCACCAATGATATATATAGATTGTGTAGATGTCACGCCTGTGCCAGGTACACACAATGGAAATGTGAAACATTGTAAAAAAGGTAGGTAGATGGATACAGAGAGAGCAGTGGGCCACAGGTATTATGTTATCCTTTATGACATAAAATACTCTGTCCATAAGATTCAAGGAGAAATACAGTAGGTAGGTAGGTAGAGGGATAGAGAGAGAGGGGGAGAAATACAGTAGGTAGGTAGGTAGGTAGAGGGATAGAGAAAGGAAGAAATACAGTAGGTAGGTAGGTAGAGGGATAGAGAGAAAGGGGGAGAAATACGGTAGGTAGGTAGGTACATAGAAGGATAGAGAGAGGGAGAAATACAGTAGGTAGGTATGTAGGTAGGTAGGTAGGTAGGTAGGTAGGTAGGATAGAGAAGGAGAGGGAGAAATGCAGTAGGTAGATAGGTAGAGGGATAGAGAGAAAGGGGGAGAAATACAGTAGGTAGGTAGGTAGGTAGAGGGATAGAGAGAGGGAGAAATACAGTAGGTAGGTAGGTAGGTTGGTACATTTAAGGATAGAGAGAGGGGGAAATACAGTAGTTAGGTAGGTAGGTAGGTAGGTAGGTAGGTAGGTAGGTAGGTAGGTAGGTAGGATGGATAGAGAAGGTGAGGGAGAAATACAGTAGGTAGGTAGGTAGGTTGGGGGTTATACGGTGGTTGTGTGAATGTGTTTGTGTGTGCAGGTGTAGAGCTTACACATAGATTGGTTGGCCATTTAACCAGACTGGGCCACAGCAATGCATGGCCAGGAACGGCTAGTGAGAAAATAAAACATCAACATTAATTTTAAAGGCTAGGGGAGAGTATCTTGAGAAATACAGTGTAGTCATCTCAGCAATTCTTTGCTTCCCTGAGATTCCCCATGCCTGCAGGCATGGAAATAAACTTAGTGATCTTCTGGGCTGGTGAATAAATTCACTAACATTTATTAGTCTCATTCTACACTCTAAAAGTAGTAAACAGCTTCAAAAATGATCATATTGCATACATGTGCCATCAATTAATGGTTACATCCATAATACGATTTGGTTTATCAAGAGCTTTGGGTGTTGAATAAAAGAAAGGAGAAAAATGACAAACATTACCTCTTGATTTTCTGCCATGAATGTAGGCTTTCCCGAGAAGGTGCCAAGCTGGTTTGTATATGTCTTCCAAATCCAGCTGCCACCTGTCAGGTTCAAGGTACCTGATTAGTTCTTCTATGGTACTAAATGCAGCAACAGCATTGTTTAGCAAGTCTAATGGTAAAGCTGATGGTGGCAACACTGTTGGCTTGGGAGATTCAATGTGGAGCTGCAAGGAGAGAAAATAAATCATAATCTCTATGTGGTGTCTGGAGTTATAAACAATATAATTAAGATACCTAACTTCAAAATATTATAAAAGCAAAAAAAAAAACACCAACCCATAGAAAAATGAACTGCTGCACATTTATTTAGCAACCAGTAATTTACATACATACATACATCCCTTAGACCGATACGCTCCCACAGAGAGGGCCCGGGGAGAGGGAGCGGTCTATAAATTAAATTTATTATTATTATTATTATTATTATTATTCTCAGGGTGCCGTCGGCCGGACAATGCCAACTGGCGACACCCAGGGGAAGGGCCTTCTCGGTGGCGGGCCCTGCCCTTTGGAACGACCTACCCCCTGAACTCCGGACCATCACCGACCTCCGCCTCTTCCGCCAGTGTTTAAAAACACACCTCTTTCATCAAGCCGGCCTAACATAACCTCCGCTGGGACTAGTTTAGATAGTTTTATTTCGGGGATTTTAATTGGCTTTTAGCGCAGGACTGACATTTAATAGGTTTTTAAATTTTGTATTACGATTTCGTATGTATTTTAAATTCCTGTGCGCCGCCCTGGGTCCTTTTGGAGAAGGGCAGGATATAAATCTAATAAATAAATAAATAATAAATAAATTTTTAAAAAACCCCTAAAAATTGGCTATTCTGTATGTCATCCAGAAATTAAAGACTTCACACTCTCACCCCCAAAAGCAATGGAAATCTCCGCTTAGAATTAGATAAACTACTCAAGATTAAATCTAAATCTTACACATTTGCAATGCACACAATTTTATCCAACAGCCGGATGATGGACAGAAATGCATTAAATGGGAATTAGGGATGGAAAATCCTGCATGTTCGGCCAGAGACAGCAGCTTTAATTTTAGAAACGTCTGAGACTATTTCAGAAGAATAATCAGCAGAACTGTAGAGAACTCTGTAGAGAACATTGTATGAATCATGAGTGGACAGAAAAAGAAAGGTTTCGTGACAGCTATTTTGCAAATACCAATTATCTAGCATAATAGCAGAATTTCAAGCAACACTACAGATTTGACCTATTCATATTTTCCACCAAATGTCACTTGTAATCTGCAAAGAGCAAATCAGAATGTGAAAATAATTATTGAATAATAATAAATATTTAAGCGGGAAGCTCATTGGAAGGAAAAAATACCATACTTTGTTATGATGATAAAAGAGGCGAAAACAGTGGTAGGAATCCAAAAGTTTCAAAGTAAAATAATAATAAATATTAACATCCGGAAGTAGGGAATCATACAGTTTAAATCAGACCATTGCTATTTTGCCCCTCGTGTCACATATTCATAAAAAAAATTCATATATTTGAATATCTCATTTTTTAAAAATCTAGAATGCTATATATCTTTAATTTACCATGCAAAACACATTTAAGTATTAGATAGCTCCAAATCACTTATGTCAGTCATAATACTATGTGCGAATAGGATAGGAACTAACTCATATGTAAATATGCTAACTTAACAACTCCTTGCAGGGAAGCCAAAAATGACAATTAGTGTTGGATTAAGTGGAATTTCCTGTTCTGCTATTTATACAATATTTTCCTGCATAAATTTGAAGCTATCAAAATATAGCTGCACAACAAGTCTTTTTCCTGCAGGATCTTTGTGCTTTCACTAAAACCAATAAAATCTATATTCTGAAAGCCTAAATGGAACACAAATGCTAAAATAAAGATTGTCAGGATTATTCACATGTGGAAATCTCCAAAGCCAAGAAATATTATATTATTAGAAGCACTTAATGAAAAGGCGAAAGATAATGTGGAATGCCATTCATCAATCCATTTTTGCAGCAGTCAAATGTAAGACAATCACACTGTCTTGAAACTACAAACTTCAAAGCAACAGAAAGAACAAGAAATAATAAAAAAGATAAAAAGCAGAATATGAAAGAGAAGCCTCTGTCATAAATTTATATATATATATATAAATATATGTATATATGTTTTCGTAGATTTTCACGGGTGTAGGTATGCTGGTATTGCTGGCTTCGGGGATTTTCCCGTGTATATAGCATGGAGATGTTATTGCAACGTTTCGACAAGATCTCACTTGTCATCATCAGACAATCACAGACAGAAGCCTGCCTGATGATGACAAGTGAGATCTTGTCGAAATGTTGCAATAACATCTCCATGCTATATACACGGGAAAATCCCCGAAGCCAGCAATACCAGCATATGTATGTATGTATGTATGTATGTATGTATGTATGTATGTATGTATGTATGTCAATACAATACAATACAATACAATACAATACAATACAATACAATACAATACAATACAATAGCAGAGTTGGAAGGGACCTTGTAGGTCTTCTAATCCAACCCCCTATATATATGTGTGTGTGTGTGTGTGTGTGTGTGTGTGTGTGTGTGTGTGTGGATTGTAAGGGCTGATTAATAAATAAGAGACCAGGATGGATCCATTTCGGGCTTATTAGCCTTCTTCAGCTGGCCATACTCCTTCTACTGGGATTTGAACCGGCACTCTCCAGCATATCAGGCAAGCCTTTCTATGCCTTGAGCTATCCGGCTTCCCCTGATTACTTCCCCTGATTAAGAAGGCTAAGCCCGAAATGGATCCATCCTGGTCTCTTATTTATTAATCGGCCCTTAAAATCCTAACACATATCTAAAAAATTCAACAGTAATCTCATGGCTCTCTGCCAAAGATGGTCTCTGGGATGAGCCGAATAGGCAGAAGCCTGCCCAATGATGGCAAGTGAGATCTTGCCGAAACGTTGCAATAACATCTCCATGCTATATACACGGGGAAATCCCTGAAGCCAGCAATGCCAGCATACCTACACCCGTGAAAATCTACGAAAACATATATACGTGATATATATATATACATATTATTTATTGATCAGCTCATAAAACTAACATATATATATATATCATATATATATATATATATGTTAGTTTTATGAGCTGATCAATAAATAATATGTATATATATATATCACATTATTGTGCAATTTAGCCAAAACAATTTGCTTTTCTATTACTGATATGTTTGTCATTCTTGATAAGTAGATTAAAAAGCCAGACCAGCTGCTACCTGCTGATTCAAAGATTTCAGTAGGTTTCAGTATACCATGAGTATCAGCCCACATATATTTCTAGTTCACATACATTTTTGTTAATGTACATTAAAAAAAAACCCAATAAAGTCAAAAGAAAAACACTTTAAATGGAAGAGCATATAATAACATCTTTAAGGCTTTCCAGTTGTATCACATTCAAGTCATACATACTCATCATGTATACGTACCTAATATATGACCATTTATAAGCCTACACTGTTCAACTTTCCTTGTATCAATACTATCATTAGTTTTGGAATATCTATTTACTGTATTTAAACTGGAGGTAATCATTTGCCCTGCCCTATAGGAGCAGTGCAATGAATGTATTTGATTCAGCAGAGTGGAACTGTCAAATACAGTCTAATTCCTTTGAAGTAGAAATTCTGTTTAGTTCCATTTAGCCCAAGTTTCCAAATTGCCTTGTTTATAAATGCAAGAATGCTTTACTATTAACATTAAAATGAAAATGCTACCTGAAAAATTGGTTTGCTATTTTTCTGCTAATAATTTATACCAAAGAATGGAATATTATCTTATATTCAGGTCATTTAATAATATTTTGTATTTATGTATAATTGATTTTAAATCTCTGTTCGCCGCCCCGAGTCCCTTTGTGGTGAGATGGGTGCGGGTTATAAATGTGAAAAATAAATAAATAAATAAATAAATAAATTTGGAGAAAAAATACCAGCATTCTTAGAACTTCACCTGGCACCAAATTCTGTATTTTTTTTTTGCATACCAGAATGATAAAAATAACTTGTTTATTTGTTCAGATTTATCAGAAGTTGGAAAGTGTTGCTAAATTTACGACTATCTGAGAGAGAAAGTTTGCTATTAAGTCAACATTTGGGTGAAGTGAATATTTGAGAACTCTGAACAAGTGACAAATCAATCATTATCTTTTTTCATTATCTTTTTATATATTATTGCAGTTCCTGCTGCATAAAAGCAGAGCAGGTACATATTAAGATATTGCTATATCTCTAGAGAAACAAAAAAAAAAGGATTTCTTTTCAACCTTATCTATGCATTAACCTTTCTGTGGCCAGACATTTGCCTTAGGCAATCTACAGTACTAATAATCTATTTCCTGTCTCCAAATATTGTTTTAACAATTGGAGAAAATTTAGCTCACTTAGGCAAATACAATCAGAAAGAACTGAATACTTTGCTCTTTCCTACACTATCACTGAAATTCATCAAACAAAAAAAAAACTATTGTGGCTTTATAACCTTCATTAATTTACATTCCAAGACACTCCAACGAACATTAAAATATGCAGCAGTTAAAAATTAATATAGATAAAATACAAAGAACCCCAAACAGTAAACTGTGTGAGTAAATTTAATGGGAGGTGAGGTAGATCTATGCAGTGAAGAGATGCTGGGTACAGAATTGTCCAGTAGGGAATGGTCAGTTGAGAGAGGGCATAGAGTCTCTTCGGAGAGAGGGGGCGGTCAATAAATCCAAATAAATAAATAAATAAATAAATAGGCTGCAGCTGGATAGTGGGTGGAGAAGAGATGCAGAAGAGAACTACCCTAGGTTCAGATCAGTGGTGGGTTTCAAATTTTTTAGAACCTACTCTGTAGGTGTGGCCTATTTTGTGGGCGTGGCTTGGCAGTCATGTGACAGGGTGGGAGTGGCCACCTTTTAAAATGTGGTGAAACTCATTTAACAACGCTCTTGCTTAGCAACCAAAATTTTGGACTCAATTGTGATGATAAATTCTTTCTTTCTTTCTTTCTTTCTTTCTTTCTTTCTTTCTTTCCTTCCTTCCTTCCTTCCTTCCTTTCCTTTCCTTTCCTTTCCTTTCCTTCCTGTTGGGTCACTGGCAGTGGCGGGCCAGATTTACTTCCAGGTACGCCGGTGGAACCCCCTCTCACCGGTTCTCTAAATTTCACCAACCGGCTCTCATGAGTAGAGACACCCAAATATTAACCCAAATAGGAATTCAGACTATAATTAACTTTCATTGATGTAATACTCTATGTAACTCAAGATAGATTGTTTGGGATTTAACAGAAGCTGCCTGGGGTTAAAATAAAGCAGCCAATAAACTTACTCAGTACTCATTCTAATTTCTCTAAATTGACCATAGTCCTAAAAAAGAGAACTCCATAAATTACCTACATTAAAACTCTAACTTAGTATAATTATACAGGTTGGTTTATTAGATACCAATGTTTTAATCCATTTGTGAGAATCAAGAAATATAGCCTATTGATCTATTAGATTCAATAAGTCCAAAAGGTGATAGAAGGTCCCAGAAGAAAGAAGATATGAACCAAAGTTTTCAGCTAAGATGATTTCAAAATTTACCAGAAATATTTGTAATCCTGCTAACTGTGAATTATGGTTTTTTTGCAAAATATGCACGTATGGATTCGTTTAAAACAGGAAGAATGAAACTGTTGGAAATGAGGAATTGAAAGTAATGTACACAGGTTAGTGAAGTTGTGAATCATGTTATGTGGCCAGAGGAACATTATAAAAGAGAGGGTTCCAGATCGGCTTCGAGCTCTTTGATTTACAGCAGTCCTTGTAGGACTTGCTATATCTCATTGAGCCACTGCATTAATATGTAGTGCCTTACGCACAGTCACTCAAGCACTCGTCACCTCTCGACTCGACTACTGTAATGCTCTCTACATGGGGCTCCCCTTGAGGTGCACCCGAAAGCTGCAGCTAGTCCAGAACGCAGCCACGCGGGTGATTACGGGAGCGCCTAGACACTCCCACATAACACCTATCCTGCGTGAGCTGCACTGGCTTCCTGTGGTCTTTCGGGTGCACTTCAAGGTTTTAACGACCATCTTTAAAGCGCTCCATAGCTCGGGGCCTAGTTATATGCGAGACCGCCTCCTGCCCCATACATCCCTCAGACCGATACGCTCCCACAGAGAGGGCCTCCTCAGGGTGCCGTCGGCTGGACAATGCCGACTGGCGACACCCAGGGGAAGAGCCTTCTCTGTGGCGGGGCCAGCCCTGTGGAACGACTTACCCCCTGAACTCTGCACCATCTCCGACCTCCGCCTCTTCCGCAAGTGTCTGAAGACACATCTATTCCATGTAGCCAGCCTAGCGTAACCTCCGTTACTGACTATTAGACAGTTTTAAATTTGGGATTTTTAATTCGGTTTTTAGCGCAGGGTTTTATTAGAATAAGTTTTTTAAATTTTATGTGTTTTGTATGTATTTTAACATTCCTGTGCACCGCCCTGGGTCCGTTTGGAGAAGGGCGGGGTATAAATTTAATAAAATAAATAAATAAATAAATAAATAAATGTATTACTGCTATTATATCTTTTATATCTATTCATTTCTAATGTTCCAAATTATTAGAAACAATAAACCTCTGATCTTATAGTAAGAATTATCGCTTGTGTTGTTGCCTTTGTTTCCTGTTGGGATTTTCTTATGACACATTAGACATTCTATGGCTTAATGAAGTGTTTGACAATATTCTTATGCTGACCTACTTAGAATTATAGCGCTAATATTTTTAAAAGTTTTGAAAAAAGGAAAATCAACTCTAGTATTCTACAACTACTTGGTTGTGATAAAATGTAAGTGGTTAATTTTATGCAATTGCCTCAAGTTAAGAATTAAGTGTTAAGCCAATAATAATGACCCACTACAAAATTATTGTCTCGCTGAATGAGTGTCTAATACATACAGAAAGGTGAAATTATCTGACAAAATACATTTCAAATTAGCGTGGCCTTTCAGAAGCTTCTCGTATTTCCACATTTCATCTCAGCTTCCATGGAAAAGACTAAGCAGAATATCTGTATAGACCTTTTGGCATAATCTTGAATGACAAATGACATACTACCAGGTGCCAAGATAGGCAGGGGAATATAGTCACCCCCACATTCAGCCTAACTGGAGTAACTTTGTTCTCAGTGCCCTGAATAATTAAAACTCCTTTGGCAATTAGTCATGCATTCCTTAATGGCACCTAAGGCATCGAATATCCAATTCACCAGCTCCTCCACAAGTAACAATAGACTTTACTACTCTGGGTGTTCTACGCCAAGTTGTAAATGACATAATTCAAATTAAACAAGTCACTAGAACAAATATTACCCAGACTCAAAATGGAATGTTTCATTGGGTTTGTTTACATAATATATACGCGGGCAGGCAAAAATATTTGTAGAATTTATAAAAATATATTCTAATGATCCACAACTATGTATCTGAAGAAATACAATAACCTGATATCTGGATTTGTCATTTTTACAATATTACTGTATACGTCTTCTGCATTTGGCATTTAAACAGATAACGATGTTTGCATTATACCTGCATATAGGTAATAATTAATAATAATAATTTATTGCATTTATAAACCGCCCCCCTCTCCCCAAAGGGACTCGGGGCGGTGTACAGGAAAATTAAAAACTATCTAAAAACATACAAGACATACAAAGTTAGAAACAAATTAAATTACCCTGTCCAAGAATTTAAAACATTAAAATTATAACCCATTAAAACTAATGGGTTTATATAAAGGTAAAAATATATAATTTTACAAATTTTACAAATGGACACATTTATTTTAATAATCAAAGCTTTGGTAATTTATTTTATTGAAGCAAATATCATGGCTGTCTAGAACAATTAAATATGTTATAGAATTAAAACAAAATCACTTCTGACAGACATTTAATTTAGCCCAATTCTTCTCCATGTGGGGCTAATAATAAATATAATCCTCCACTGTTTTATTTCATATTTTTATCATCTTTCCTTATGCTGATGCATCCAGAATTTCCTCTTCTTGAAAAATCCTAGCCTAGAGGGATTTTTCATTTAAAACCAACTAATGAAAATTTACAGATAAGGTGTTTGTTTGTTTTTAAAAGTTTTTCTATGCAGAAGTGATTTTTAAACACTTTTTAAAATTGAAATCAAAACTTCAAACTTTCACTATATTCAGTATGTAAAATTTAAGCACTTTCACTATATTCAGTATGTAAAATTTAAGTTCAATAACAAACTAAAATCTAATAACTGTTTATGTCCTGTGACATTACAGTCATAGAAAAGTACACATACTATTCTCAGAAGAATATGTATATTACTTGACCAGATGGTTCTACCTATCAAAGCAGAGAACAGATTCTCAATAATGACATATTTTGTTTTCTTCTTCAACTTCTATAGCCACCTAAAGATAAATATTTAAATATCAGCAACAGAGACTGCTGGAACTACCATCAGTAAGCAAGATCATCATATAATTTTTCTATTAATGATAGCTTTGTTTAACAAACTTTTAGTTATAAATTTTAATTAGAGAATTTTAATATGTTTTAGCAAGGGGTAATTTAATTTAATTGGATTTTAATAATTGATCTATTTATGTATGTTGTGTTTTAATTTGCCTGTGCGCCGCCCTGGGTCCTTTTGTAGGAGAAGGGCGGGGTATAAATTTAATAAAATAAAACAAAACAATGGAGTATGCATTCCTAATTAGGTTGGTTAAGCGAGGACTACCTATACTTCAAACAAATCCAAAAATGCATAGTTTTGAATACATTTTACATTTATGCTTTCCTATTTTCATAAATTGGATCCAACTTCTGACAAAACAAAATATTTAATTTCCAAAAGATATCTGTTTAATTAAGAAAACAGATTAATTAATGAGTTAATTAAGAAAGCAAAATCCATCTAATATTAATCAATCAGGAATAGAAGAAAAGTAATCATGGTAGAAATGCTTAATAAGTTTCCAGCTATTATTTTAAGTAGCCTACATTTCTACTTCAATAGTACATGTAGAAGGACAATAACAAAAAAGGAATCCGTCTCTTTTACATCCAATCAAATTACACCTCCTATTTCGTTCTCAGTTGAGGGATTACTTCAAGATTCTTGTTTAACAACCACAATTGAGACTGTCAACTCAGTCATTAAGCAAAATGGTGGCTAAGTGAAACCATGACCCTGCTTATGGCAATCCTTCACTTTTGAGACTTGCAGAGGTCATGAATGCAAAGACTGTTCACAAAGTTACTTTTTTCAAAACCATTGTAAACTACATAGCGTTGCTGCCTGAGTCGGTTGCTACGTGACAACTACTTGTACTGACATTTGTCAGGAATACTTCCGTTGTATTCCTGTAATGAACCAGAGACTTTGGAATTCCATAATTCCACATTGGCATTAATCCTTTATTTATTTACTGAATTTATATTGCCGCGTATTCGCCCATTCGCGACTCAAGGACGCTTACAGAATATAAAACCACATTTAAAACAATAAAACCTTTTTTTAAAGACTCAAATAAATTAATATAGTACAATATAACAAAATCACCCAAACCCTCCCTGACAAGAGCAGATCATACAAGCCATTTAATGGTTCCATCTTGTTCTGGGTTCCCCAGGCAGAACCAGGTCTTCGGCGCCTTCCAGAAGAGTATTATTTTATTTTATTTTTATTTATTTATATTTTTATACCGCCCTGCTCCCGAAGGACTCAGGGCGGTGTGCAGCCAAAATAAAACACAGATATACAAAAGTTAAAACAATTTAAAAACATATTAAATAATTTGGTCCATAATAAAGTTAAAAACCAAACAAACCCAATTAAAATTAATAAAATGTGTATTTATGCCAGCCCGGCTTGTTGAAAAAGAAAAGTTTTAAGAGCACAGCAGAAGGTGCGTAGGTCAGGGATAATTCATAACTCCGGGGGCAATTCGTCCCAGAGGACAGGTGCCCCCACAGAGAAGGCTCTCCCCCTGACTGTCGCCAGTCAACATTGTTTAGCCGACGGCACCATGAGGAGATCCTCTCTATGGGAGCGTACTGGCCTTTGGGAGGCTCTCGGTGGCAGAAGGCGATCTTATAGGTACCCAGGTCCTAAGCCATGGAGCGCTTTAAAGATGGTAACCAACACCTTGAATCGCACCCGGAAGACCACCGGAAGCCAGTGTAGCTTGCGCAGGAGGGGTGTTACATGGGAGCGTCGCGTTGCCCCCATAATTACCTCACGGCCATATTCCCGACCAGTTGGAGCCCCCGGGGGCTCTTCAAGGGGAGCCCCATGTATTAGAGTGGGGGCCATTCTATTCTCTGGGGGAATGATATTCCAGAGAAAGGGAGCTTCTGGGTCCCACCAGGTGTATCTCCCTTGTGGATGGGATCCGCAACATTCCCTGCCTCCCCGCTCTGATGGGTCGGGTAGATGTGACTGGCAAAAGACATTCCCTCAGGTAACCTGATTATGCTTTGAGAATCAGATACTTACTGTTGTGAGAAGATTATAATGAATATAGAATCCAGGTTCAGAAGGAAAATACTCATCAGAAACAAATCTTATCCTGATCTGGTTTCCTTTAGAGGTTTGTTTTCCTGGAACAGTAGCTGAACCGCACCACCGTCCTAAGATGGTGCCATCGCTAGGATCCTCCACTTCTACGAAGTCATACCTAGAGTAAAATATATATATTTATTTATTATTTATTAATCCAATTTATACCCCGCCCTTCTCCTAAAAAAGGACCCAGGACGGCGCACAGGCAATTTAAAACAAAACATACATATAAATACCCATATTAAAAAGCTATTAAATAATAATCCCATGCTAAAACCAATTTATAAAATCTCTAATTCAAATTTACAATGTTAAATCTCAGTATCGGGGGTTATACTAGGCCGGCTTGTTGGAACAGAAGCGTTTTGAGGCGCTGGCGGAACAGGCGGAGGTCCGAGATGTTACGTAGTTCGGGGGGCAGGTCGTTCCAGAGGGTAGGGCCCACCACAGAGGGTAGGGCCCACCACATACATGTACATTTAATCATGGTTATATGCACATGGGAATATTTATGAATCAGAGTAAAAACAAATCATGTATATATAAGTGCATACAGTAAATAGTAAAGTATTTTAAATGAACAAAAACACAAAAACACTGAATAAGAAAAAAGGAATTAAAAATAAACCATTTATGACCACAGTGAAAAGCGTGCTGCTTCCCATGCACAGTAAATCCATAATTCTTTTACAAATGATAAATTCTAAGGTACTCAATTAAAATGCACATTCATATCTTATGTTCTGATGATCTTTCTACCAACCAATGACTACTGAATAAAATAATCGCAATAGTCCATATTATATATGTAATTATCCATTTTATTCAGCATAGTGAGATCTTTTAAGAACATTTTCCAGAATATCAATAGATGTGAAAAATATTTTGTTGAATTAGTTTTGGTATTATACTTAATAACTTATGGTTAATGTTCTTAATCATGAATTTGTAATTATATTAATAACTTTATTAATAAATTATATTGATAAATCAAATCTTTAATTCAGAAATGTTATAAATAACACATATTTTATTTCTTTCATAATTTCTTTAACAATGCTCTTTGCCTGGGTATTTAAAAATCCTGCAAAAAATACATGTTTGAGATACAACTTAATAATAATAATAATAATTAATAATTTATTATATTTATAAACTGCCCCCTCTCCCCAGAGGGACTCGGGGCGGTGTACAGGAAAATTAAAAACCATCTAAAAACATACCATACATAACAAAATTAAAAACGAATTAAATTAGCCTGTACAAAATTTTAAGAGGTGCATCTGGAGAAAAAACTGAAATCAAAACATGTTTTAACTGAAAATGTTGCCATTTCACAAATTCAGGAATCTGGATTCTTCTTGAACTAATGTTTTAGAATTTATTTGACAAGAAACCAAGGGTTACAATAATACTACTGACTCAATATCTCCCAATTGTGAATCCACAGTAAATATACCAGAAACATTTCTAAAACTGGGCCAAGCACCTGCCAGAATATCAGAGGAGTCACATAATAACGTTCTAATTTTACTACCGCCAGAAGCATATTACTTGCTGAAATAGGTCTTTAAGTGTTTGCCAGGCAGGTGCTTTAGGTCTTCCAACAAAAATTTCCAAGTGGATTTTTCAATATAGATATATTTAAACGTTGCTTCTGAAAAAAAGGTTGTTTTTTTCAGTCACAATGTTGCTAGGGAATAATCAGAAATAGTAATAGCATCAAAATGTCAATCCCAAAATAATTCAATAGGGAATTGAAAAGTATACGCTTACTAAAAAAAGGATGTTAGCATTGTCATTTAGCTACTTCAACGTATAAACTTTAAATATGCTACATATTATAAAAATTAGACTCATATGGAGCAGCTGATTATTAGAATGAATTAATGAATTTGATCTGATTTGCATTGTTTTATGTTTCTGCCATTTAAAACATAAATATATAAAAGGCTTTTATATTTATTTATTTATATTTTTGTGATGTTTATGTAGTGTATATTGGAAGTGGTGACCCTTTGAGAGCTGTATGCAGTACAATTTCATTTTATTCTTCTTCCACCAAGCCGGTCTAGCTTAGAGCTTAAGGCTCAGATGCGACATAATTTTAGCAATTAGTAATTGGATTTATAATTTTATTAATGGGAAATATTTTTAGCACAGGTTACCTAATTTAATTCATTTTAATATTATCATTGTATTTATTGTTATTTGTTGGTATAATTTTTAATTTCCTGTACACCACCCTGAGTCCATCTTGATGGAGATAGGAGCGGTATATAAATCGAATAATAAATAAATAAAATAAATAAATACCCAAGGACAATACAGATAAACAGCAAATTAAAAAAACTATAGGCCAATCTCGCTACTAAATGCCAACTACAAAATATTTGTTACAATAATGGCGCAAAGAGTAAAAAAACACTTAACGAATTTATTCAAAAATGGGTTTTTACCTAATAGGCATCTCAAAAATTAATGCATGGATTATAATGAATTTATTGGAATATTATGAGGGTCACCCAGAGAAACAAGTGACACTGATATTCATGGATGCACAAAAGGCATTTGACAATCTAAATTGGAATTTTCTCATTAAACAACTAAATATTATGAATTTGGAATTTTCTCATTAAACAACTAAATATTATGAATTTGGAATTTTCTCATTAAACAACTAAATATTATGAATTTGGGATTACTGGAATGATTAGGGCGATTTACTCCAACCAATCAGCAAAAATATTAAATGGGGAATCAACAGATAACTTTAGGATAAACAAAGGGGTAAGACAGGGTGTCCTCTATCCCTACTTTTATTTATTTTATCACTAGAAACATTATTGATACAAATTAAGCAAAAGAGAGAAATAAGGGGATTGAGAATTAAAAAGGAAGAATATACTGTATAAGCCTTTGCAGATGATTTGGCTTTCATAATATAAGACCTATTAGACACAAGTATTACATTATTACAGGAAATAGAGGAATTTGGCAAAGTAGCAGGGCTTAAGATAAACAAAGAAAAGACTAAAATGGTAACTAAGAGCCTTACTAAGTAACTAAGTACTTAGTTACTAGGCAAATAGAGGAACTGGAGGATAAATTGGGGATTCAGATAGCCAAGAAGGTGAAATATTTGGGAATTAAATAAAATGTAAAGTGTTCCTCAATAAAAGGACAATTATACTAAATTAGTGCAACTGGGTTCTTTTTTAGGAGAAGGTGCGGGTTATAAATTCGAAATAAATAAAAAATGATTTGAATAATTGGGCAAAATTACAAATATTTTTTTTTACAAATATTATTAATTGGGAGAATTGCAATAATTAAAATGAATATCTTACCTAAAATTCTATATCTCTTTCAAATGATACCAATAAAGTTAGGGAAACAATTCTTCGTAGAATTAATCAAAATAATATTCAAATTTATTTGGCTGGGGGAAAAATCCCACATAAAACTTAAAACTGTTGCAAGATAGTAGAAATAAGGAGGGTTTTGGTCTCCCTAACTGGGAAGTCTATTATTATGCTGCAACAGTGACTTGGCTAAAAGACTGAATCAATTTAAATAATAGTAGGATATTGTTAATAGAAGGTCACGACCTCCAAATGGGCTGACACATATTTCTGACACATAAAGAATTATTGGATGAGCAAGGAGACCTCAAATCTGAACAGGAGTTAAAAAAACCCAAGGAATAGAGATAGGATGGTGGCCCTATCTCCAAATTAAGACAAGATATAAAAAAGATGTAGAACAACATGGCATTTACGGAGAAGAATTGGAATGCAAGGGACGGCGGGAGAAACGATCATCAAAGCATACAACTACTTTCTAAGATATAAAATGGAAGAAGAAACAGTGAAGAAGACGATGATAAGTTGGGCTAGAAACTTTGGTTATAGTATTGAATTGGACCACTGGGATAAATTATGGTGGGGGAATTATAAATTGATGATGTCAGCAGCCTATAAGGAAGACCTGTATAAAATGTTTTACCATTGGCATTGACCACCAGTGATATTAGCCAAAATGTTTCCAAATCATTCGTCTGAATGCTGGAGATGTGGCTACAAACAAGGAACCTTCTACCACATGTGGTGGACCTGTACCAAAGCCAGAAAATATTGGCTTAAAATAAAGAAATGGCTGGAACAAATTACAGAACAAAAGATCAAATTATAACCAGAATTTATTTTTATTGGGCATATTAGGAGAAAAATGTGTATAAAATTTAAATATATAATATTACATATTCTGACTGCAACAAGAATAGTATTTAGTCAAAATTGGAAACAGAATAATATCCCTTCAGATGCAATGATAATAAGAAAGTGTGCAGAGATGGATAGGTTGACCATGGAGTTGAAAGATAGAGAAGAATCGGAGTAGATGGTATAAATGGCTGGACGATAGGTGCAAAAATACCATATTAAGAGTTAAGTATTATCTACAACAAATACGACAACACTGTACATATCTGTAAATATTATTAGATTCTAAGCGACTATATAATATAGATTACATTAGAGGATATAGAAATAGAGCTTATGTAAATATGAATGATATTAATGATACTGATATGGAAACGCTGTAATGAGTGGAAATTTGTGTTTTGTTTTTAATGTTTAAGTAAGTTCAATAAAAAAAGAAAATAAAATTTTTAATAGACTTGTGTACAATATTTTATTGTATTCTAATGGATTTCTGTTCAATATTTTCTGGACACCTATTTTATATATATTACCTGAATGTTATTTTTTGTAGAAAACACTGACTTTTCTTGAATTGTTCATGTTACAAATTACCTAAACTCCCATAGTCTTTATTTTCCTTGCTCAGCCATCCACTGCTACTGCAATAGAACTGGGAATAAATATACAAATATCTTCTTTTGATAATAATAATAATAATAATAATTTAATTTATAAACCGCTCTCTCTCCCCGAAGGGACTCGAGGCGGTGCACAGGGAATTAAAAATACATATACAAACAACAAACATTATAATACAATTTAAAATGAATTAAACCTAGACCCTGCGCTAAAATCCCAACTATCTAAAACTAATACGCCTAAAAATCCCTAATAAACCAGTTTGAAATATTCAGCTAGAGGTAAATGGGTCAATTAACCCAAGCCGGCCAGACAGAAGAAGTGAGTTTTTAGTTTTTGACGGAAGGAGCGGAGGTCCGTAGTTGTTCTAGAGTTACCTCTAGAGTTCTAGAGTTACCTCCATGAGAATTTATGAAAGAAATAACTTGTTTTGTTTCACCTTCTACATAAAGTAAAAACAGCACCAAGAACACCGAATGCATGGTCTGGGAAGGACCTTACAAGTTGCCTCTACTGCTCATTGTAAACATTTACTACCTTTCTCCCAGCCCCAGGAGATGGTCATCCACTATATTCTTTATAGCTTACAACTATTGCTTTCGAAAATATCAGTAGTCAAGGAAATTGTATTAATACTTCTTAAGTTTTGACTGTCCATGCCTTTAGCGTATTGTTTTCCATTCTTCAATAAAGTCTAATCTTAAACAGAATTTGCAATGCTATTAATATGAAAAATGTGAAAACGTTCGAATCCATAAATGTTAACTCACATTTACAAAACAAGAATTGAGATACAAGCTTATGGTTAAACATTAAATCATTTATTTGAAATTACTAATGCTTCTTTAGATTATCTGCATCAATCCCCAAGTGTGGTCATTTGTTTAAACCCAAGCAATACATGAAGCTGACTCCTTGCCGATGAATCTGTCTCTTGAGTCCAAATCCTTTTCATATTATTTTTATCTTTCGTTTGCAATATTGTGTATTTTACTTACTAAAATGCTCAACAATTAAAGTTTTGATTGCCTACATGTTCTTTTTGAAGTGACATGTGGTGATCAAACATCTACATCAATGACATTCTTGAAATGCTGAAAATGATATAGGACTTGACATATGAATTGAAACAATCACTGACAACCAGAATTCCGTGTCTCTAGGTGATCATTATAATCCCTGTAATGGAATCACAGGTATTATATTGCACTCTCCAAATCAGTATTTAAGGGGCTTTACTAAGCCTGCTTTTATTGCCCAATGAAATGTAGGTTTCTCTCAGCAACATGAGACAGAGCACATTTGATACTTAAAGCAGGGTATAATGACCACATCTCTTCTCAGACATCCTTGGGGACTTATTTTCTTTCACGCTTTCCAAAAACAAGCCTGTTTTTGTAGACACAATTATGCCTGCTGGTGTAATGAAATTCAAAAATAGAGACTGGATGTAAGTTTGGCTTCCAGAATGTAAAATATCTCAGCTACTTTAAAGAAGAGTAATGAAAGTATATTGTGAAGTGGTAGCTTTCCAACTGTTTTTTTTTTCTCACGAGTTCTAAATACACTGTTAGCTTCTTAATAGAATTACTGGAATTTTTCTCTCTTAATGTTTTCAAGTAGATGTTTCACTTAATTATAAGAGGAGAGAAACTTAGTCATAAGTTTACTTTTATCAATGGTAGCTATTGCATACAAAGTTGTATGTCTAGCTACATACACCATATAAAATCTAGCCATAAAAACAAGACCAAGACCCAGTATACCTCTTAATTCAATGTAGGTATAACACTTTCTGAGTTAAACCACACTAGACGCAACATTAAATAAACCTTGGAGTTATAGGACTTGTAAAATTGTAAACAGCCTTGATTATAAGGATTATGGCAGATGAAATTTAACAGATTTTTTTTGTATTCCAAGTTGAGTCACTTTGAATAATCATGCCCTTGTAGCTATAACAGAAGCAGTGGTGGGTTTCTGCAGGCTCGCACCTACTCGCGAGAGCCGGTTGGTGAAATTTAGAGAACCAGTGAGAGGGGGTTCCACCGGCGTACCTGGAAGTAAATCTGGCTCGCCGCTGCCAGTGACCCAACGGGAAGGAAAGGAAGGAAGGAAGGAAGGAAGGAAGGAAAGAAAGAAAGAAAGAAAGAAAGAAAGAAAGAAAGAAAGAAAGAAAGAAAGAAAGAAAGAAAGAATGTATTATCACAATTGAGTCCAAAATTTTGGTTGCTAAGCAAGAGCGTTGTTAAATGAGTTTCACCAGGCATGATTTAAAACCACAATAAATACAATATACATCATTAAAATATATTAAATTATTTAACCCGTGCTAAAACCCATTTAAAAACCCTACCAAATTATAATTTAAGTATAAAAAGTCAGAAACGGAGGGTTATCCTAGGCCAGCTTGTTGGAATAAATGCATCTTAAGACGTTGGCGGAAGAGGCGGAGGTCCGAGGTAGTGCGAAGGTCGGGGGGTAGGTCATTCCAGAGGGCCGGGCCCGCCACAGAGAAGGCCCTTCCTCTGGGTGTCGCCAACCGGCATTGCCCAGCCGACGGCACCCGGAGAAGACCCTCTCTGTGGGAGCGGATCGGACGATGTATGGGGCAGGAGGCGGTCTCGTATATAGCTCAGATCTTGTTATTTGATGGGTGAAAAGAAGGAACTGGATTTCTTTAATATCCACTTTAATCTATCTCGCCATGGGAGATCTGATCTCAGAATGTTCCATAAGGAAAAACCATTCATTTATTTCCACAATAAATTACAAGTGGCTGGTGTTTTTTCCCATATTACTAGAAGGTTCCCTGAATTTTAAAGAAGATATTAGCTATTTAAAAAAAAGAATTGTATTGAACAAGTATGTTACCTAAACATAAATGCTGTTCTTTTTTTCCTTTTATGTTGACCCAAAAGCATTACAAAAAATGTTTATAATATGCTAGCCATTGGGGCACACGCCAGCCACTTAACATTCATTGAAGTTCAATGATAAAGCATCAATTTAATAATACGAGGGGGAAATGAATAAAATTATGTTATCTAAAGAATACATTCAGGAGCCCTATTGCTGCAGTGGTTAAATTTATTTATTTTATTAAATTTATACCCCGCCCTTCTCCAAACGGACCCAGGGCGGCGCACAGGAATATTAAAATACATACAAAATCACATAAAAATTTAAAAAACTTATTTAATAAAGATCCTGCGCTAAAACCAAATTAAAATCAACAAAATTTAAAACTATCTAAAAGTCATTATGGAGGTTACACTAGGCCGGCTAGATGGAACAAATGTGTCTTTAAGCACTTGCGGAAGAGGCGGAGGTCAGAGATGGTGCGAAGTTCAGGGGGTAAGTCGTTCCAAAGGGCTGGGCCCACCACAGAGAAGGCTCTCCCCCTGGGTATCGGCAGTCGGCATTGTCCGGCCGACGGCACCCTGAGAAGGCCCTCTCTGTGGGAGCGTATCGGTCTTAGGGATGTATGGGGCAGGAGATGGTCTCACATGTAACTAGGTCCCGAGCCATGGAGCGCTTTGAAGATGGTCGTCAGAACCTTGAAGCACACCCAAAAGACCACAGGAAGCCAGTGCAGCTCGCGTAGGATCGGTGTTATATGGGAGTGTCTGGGCGCTCCCGTAATCACCCATGCGGCTGCATTCTGGACTAACTGCAGCTTTCGAGTGCACCTCAAAGTGCATTGTTGGAGGCAAACTACCAAAGTTGACGGGCTAAAGGTTGACTCAGCCTTCCATCATTCTGCGGTTGGCAAAATGCACATAATGTTTACATTACAAACTGTTTAGAGAATGTGATAAAGCACTATGGTGCGGTATATAGTGCTATTCAGTTTTGCACTAATGAGATTTTAGGAGAATGTTTAGTTCATTTAAACTGGAGGTCAGAACATGTCTATTTAAGCACAAATTGATTTAGTGATCAACACGGGAGACAAAGTCAGTTCTGAAGAAGTACAGGTAAATTAGTGTATATGTTTGATGAGGGACAGCAGCAATATATTTGATCAGATACAGCTCATCAGTCATCTAGTGCAGGGGTCCCCAACCTTTGCAACTTTAAGTCTGAAGGACTTCAGCTCCCAGAATTCTCCAGCCAGCTTTGCTTTGCTGGCTGGAGAATTCTGGGAGCTGAAGTCCTTCAGACTTAAAGTTGCAAAGGTTGGAGACCCCTGAGCTACAGGACTACATGAGCACATGTCAGGAGGATATTGGGAACAATGCCAGAGGGTCAAAATACCATTTGCTCATAGACAATGCAGTCAACCAAGACTCAAGCTCTGGATCAGCCAAACTCAAGTCATCACATCGTCACCACCTGATGTATCATGTCATCACATGATGTATCATATCCTTCAGACTTAAAGTTGCAAAGGTTGTGGACCCCTGATCTAGTGATGTCAATGAAGCAATTACAGAATAATTATGAGGCAACAGGGCTGTAGCAAAATGACAAAAGGAGTTTGAAAGAACAAATATGAAATATTTCATGGGTATAGTTTCTTTCTATGGTCTACTTTGTGTTATTGTCCTAATATTGTCCATATTTCTTTTCAAATTCTAATATCTTTTCACAGCCAGCATTTCTTGGCCTTCTAAATGTTTTATGGCTGAACTTGAATTTTAGTTCCCATGGAAACTGTATATTGGGAAGCCTATTTTTTACTTTCCTAATTTGATGCTATATGCTTGAGCTAGCCTTTTTGATTTTACACAGGAAGATTTATCTGGATTACAGGCTTTTTCCAAAATTACCCATCCAGACTTTATTTAAAATTATTAAATATATTATGCCCTGGGTGCATCTGGGTGAATTTGCAATCATAAAGCGTCAACACAAAATTGTAATTAACAATATGGTATTATTAACTTATCTGGTGTTGGGTATTTTTTATGTCTATTCCCATACTACAATCAATATATTGCTGAATTTTTCTGCAAAAAATCATTTTCAGATTTCTAAATACATCAATGCAGTGTTTTACATCAGCTATTTATAGTCAAAGTACTGCTTCATAAAACGATATAAATAATTTTTTTAAATGGGAAATATTTCTTATTAACTCCCTCTAATTAGCAAATCTTGTTGGGTTTTGCACTTATTCCATTTTCCATCAGATCACGATGAAAGATGAAGTATTTAATGAATGAATTATATTTCTGGAAAGTTTTCCAAAAATGTATGTTCTTTTCAGTTGAAGTAGGTAAATCTTTGCACCTAGAAATGTCTCTTTTTGGGAGGAGGATAGACAGTATAGAGGAATTTCCATGTCTACTTTTAAGTTACATGTTGATTTTTGAGACTCTAGAGTTTACTTCTTCTTTATCATCTATGTCTCTTCCCTCAGGATAAATGCAAACGCCACATTTGCTATGGTGGTAAGTCATTAATGTTTCTTATCTCATAACAATATCACTTATTTAACATTTTATTCAAGCTTTATATTTCACAGTCTTTTTAATTTTTAAAAAGTGAGAAGAGAACATGATATATCCTACTTGCTTTCATAACATAAAGATATTTAGGTGTAGCCTCATTTTTATTTTTGTAAGAGGAAGAAGGGCAAAACCATCTCACTCACTTAGCAGCCACAAATACTTCACCACATACTTAAGTAAACCCCAAACGTTTACTAGTTCCCTCATCCTTTTTCTGAAAAATCATATCGCCTTCAGCTGTGGCTGTTCACAATGTTAAGAGAAAAGCCATAATAGGGATCCTGAAGGATCTGTTTTGGTGAATGTCAAAGTTGCCACACCCTGGAGAAGTTGTATAAATAAATAGGTAGTCCCTATCCACAGTTAACAATAGAGAGAAGAATGCAGCCTTCTAATTTAAGATGCTGTTGAGATGCTTCAATGTACCAATATATTCAACATGAAAGGCTTAGTTCATGTGTTTTATATAATCCTTTGCTAAATGAACCTTCAGCTATCCAAATGTTTAGTCTATTTATTATGTTTATCATAACTCAATAGTCCCTGCTTGATGAATTCAACAGCAAATAATTTTCCACGGTAGAAGAACTTCAAAGAAAAAGCAACGTTTTTGCTGTTACAGGACTCTTTCTGAAATATTTGTTCAAAGCAGAAAAGCAGTTTCAGAAACATTTCTGATATTTTTATTTATTTAAAAAGAGGGAATTGCTGACAATGTCTAAAGTAACTTTTTAGTGCTTGAGAACATAGGAGCAAACGGAACTGTTCTTAACAATACCATTTTTTCAGAATACAGTGGTACCTCGGTTCACGAACTTAATTCGTGAAATGACTCTGGTCGCGAACCGAATTGGTCGTGAACCGAGGCACAATTTCCCATAGGGTTCAATGTAAATCCGGTTAATCCGTTCTGACCTTGTTTTTTGGTCGTAATTCTTGAACTGACTCTGTTCGCGAACCGAATTGGTCGTGAACAGAGGCACAGTTTCCCATAGGGTTTAATGTAAATCCAATTAATCCGTTCTGATCTTTCTTTTGGTTTTAATTCTTGAACTGACTCTGGTCGCGAACCAAATTGGTTGTGAACCGAGGCGGAGTTCGTGAAGCGAAACGGAGTTCGTGAACCCGAGCATTTTTACGAACTTTTCTGTTCGTGAACCGAAACGGAGTTCGTGAACTGGAGCATATTTTTACGAACTTTTCCGTTCGTGAACCGAAACGGTGTTCGTGAACCGGAGCACATTTTTTGGAAAATTTCTGTTCGTAAACCGAATTGGTCGTGAACAGAGGCGTTCGTGAACCGAGGTACCACTGTATTAAAAATATTCTTCTTTCTCACTCTTAAATATTACTGTGCTCTGTGTAATTTTATAGTGTTGATAATATAGATAGTCCTTAACTTACAACCATAATTGAACCCACAATTATGATTGCAGATTGTGATTGTTGTTAAGTGGGTCATGTGACAGAATCTGATTTTACAAACCTTTTTTTTTGCAGCAGTCATTAAGCAAATGACTGTAGTGTTACTAAGTTGCTTGTATCTCTGTATTTATAATAGAGAAGCAATCTCAAAATAACAAAGTTTACTCATAACATTGAGTGTATATATTAGATATCAATAAGATTTCCAGTAAATGTAAAACTTTTCTCCAAACGTTCAGATACTTTATTTAAATTATAAAATCACCCCAAAAGGTAACAGTGAAAGTTCCAATTATTGAATTCAAATCATGTTTGGGAAAAAGAAACATTACCAGAAATTAAATATTCAAGTCTGCAGAAAAAGTTGTGTCTATTTAAATGATTGCAATATGTTTAGTTTGATCAGTTTCTTGAAACAAAATATAAAATCTAAAGTGATGCTCAACTATAATTTTAAGTTTAAAAAATAATAAAATAGAAATTTCCATTCTTCAAAGATTAAACTCTTCAAACTCTTTCCATAGGTAAGGATGTCATAGACCAGTCATCCAACTTTGATTTGTTACACAACTTTACAAAAATGGTTATTGCAAAATAACCTTTGAAGCAGCATCAAAGAGAAAACAAATTGTGGACTAAGTCTGAAATAATGTCCTTAATTTTTATATATTCCCTGAATTGGATCAGGAAGAAAGAAGTGTCATTCATCTGTCTGACGCCCATCCTTCACAGCACCATCAGGCAATTCTGTGACATGGAATCATCCAGCAATATCTTTCTCAGTAGACGACATTAAAGGACTCGGTTTGGGCAATCCTCTTGTGCTACATCCATGTCCAATTACATGCACATATTCCATTTCTCAATGTATTTTCTTCTTACATATTATTGAAAACCTGAATTTTAGAAGACTGTGAAACAATTAGAGGAAGAAAGAACTATGAACATTTCAAGGGTAATAAAACAATCACTGAAAAAAGAAGTGGATCAGTGTAGGAAAAAAGTCTTTATGAAAAGTGTTGTTCCACTAAAATATTTTATACTGTTTTATACAATAATACAATAGCAGAGTTGGAAGAGACCTTGGAGGTCTTCTAGTCCAACCTCCTGCCTAGGCAAGAAGCCCTGTACCATTTCAGACAAATGGCTATCCAACATTTCTTAAAGACTTCCAGCGTTGGGGCATTCACAACTTCTGCAGGCAACTTCTGTTCCACTGATTGATTGTTCTAACTGTCAGGAAATTGCTCCTTACTTCTAGGTTGCTTCTCTCCTTGATTAGTTTCCACCCATTGCTTCTTGTGCTACCCTCAGGTTCCTTGGAGAATAGTTTGACTCCCTCTTCTTTGTGGCAGCCTCTGAGATACTGGAAGGCTGCTATCATGTCTCCCCTAGTCCTTGTTTTCATTAAACTAGACACCCCCAGTTCCTTCAACCGTTCCTCATATGTTTTAGTCTCCAGTCCCCTAATCTTCTTTGCTGCTCTTCTCTGCACATCTTTTCTACATCGTGGTGACCAAAACTGAATGCAGTATTCCAAGTGTGGCCTTACCAAGGCCTTATAAAATGGTATCAACACTTCAGGTGATCTTGATTCTATCCTTCTGTTTATGCAGCCTAGAACTGTGTTGGCTTTTTTGGTAGCTGCTGCACACTTCAGGCTCCTATTTCAATGGTTGTCCACTAGGACTCCAAGATCCCTCTCACAGTTGCTACTATTGAGCAAGGTACCACCTATACTGTACCTGTGCATTTCGGTTTTCTTGCCTAAATGTAGAACCTGACTCTTTTCACCACTTGACACATTCTCCAGGGAACATAAACTAATTATCATTGGTATGTATTATAGGAGATTGAGCTAATACTAAGAAATCTTCCCTTAGGATTCATCAGCATACGTGATCAAGATCTAGAAACCAAAACTTAGACAAGGCTAATTTCTCCTTCCAAAAGAGTTGGAAAGCTTCCTATAATTTTTATGTTTTATTGCAAACTAACTATGATGAGTAAAATGGGCTATATAGAATACAGCAATTCTACTGTGAGAGGCGTGGTGGTGCAGGGGTTAGAATGCAGTAACGCAGGTTAATTATGCTGATTGCCAGCAATTCAATTCTCACCAGGCTCAAGGTTGACTCAGCCTTCCATCCTTCTGGGGTTGGTCAAATGAGGACCCAGATTATTGGGGCAATATGCTGATTCTGTAAACCGCTTAGAGAGGGCTATAAACCAATTTCATTGTATTTAAGTACAATGACAATAAAGATTATATTTACTTATGTAAGTCAATGCCCTTACTATTCCATTTCTCTCATAGCCTACATACATAACTTTTAGAAACAGTAAATGTAAGAAATTGTATGGAGATATTATAAACAATGTTATAAACAATGTCAAACAATCTCAGTCATATGGTTCAAGATGAGACATAGCTTCTGAAACTAGTCTCAGTTAGCTGCAAGTGGCTATATAATATATGGTAGTAAACAACATAAAGAATTACAGTTTTAAATGTTGAGAAAAGACCATGGTGTTGATTCACCATCTTATACATTATTTTATATATACACTCTGGGTTTTTTTTAATGCTGTGAGCTATCCCAGGAGCAACCTAATCCTAATCCTGATCCTGATCCTAATCCCAATTGAGTGAGTGAGTGTCTAGGATGACCAGATAAAATGGACGATAGGAATATGCATTAATCAAGAAATGGACAATATGAAGAAGCAGTAATCAAGAAATAGCAATAGCAATATCATCGGGACTTATATACTGCTTCACAATGCTTTACATCCCTCTCTAATGGTTTACAGAGTCAGCATATTGCCTTCAACAATCTAGGTCCTCGTTTTATTGACCTTGGAAGGATGGAAGGCTGAGTCAACCTTGAGCTGGTCAGAATCGAACTGCTGTCAGCTGGCAGAAGTAGCTTGCAATACTGCATTCTAACCACTACACCACTTCAGCTTCTATTGCAGTATTGTGACCAATTAAAAGCACTATATTTAAATAGCTGCTACAACAAAGGGATACAATGCTACCAAAAACAGTACTAGCAAAAGTCAAATCATCTAATATCTTTGTGATCTAATTTCTAAGTTACACTGAATCTATTAGCTGAATTCTCTAGTGCTTGATAACAGGCTATGATGTGGTTTCTACCATAAATCAGAGGCCAATTTATAATGACTGTATTTAAGTTTATTATGAACTACTCTTTTAGTGAAGTATTAGTCAAGTAGTTTTCATTCAAAATAAATATCAAAAGCAAAGTATCTACAACATTGTTTCTGCTGGGTAGTCTTTATTTATTATTTATTTATTTTATTAGATTTCTAGACCGCCTCCTCTCCCCGAGGGAACTCAGGGCGGTGTACAGGTAAAAATTAAAAGTACTAAAACCATAACAATACATACAAAGTTAAAATTAAATTAAATAATCCTGTACAAATTTATAAAAGTTAAAACTAAGCCCATAAAACCCGAATAAAATAATTTAAATTTACAATTTGAATAGTATAGACTAGAATTAAAATTCTTAAGAAAATAAAAATTTGAAACATATTCCAACTGAATTCATCTGATCATGTTTATGCGATGCAAGTAGTCCTCGATTTATGGCTAAACTAAGATCAGAATGTCCATACTAAGCAAGACAGTTATTAAGTGAGCCCGATTTTATGCTCGTTTTTGCTATGATTGTTAAGCTAGCCACTGCAATTGTTAAGTGAATTGTTAAGTCAAGCAAGCATGGCTTCCCCCATTGACTTTGCTTATAGAAAGCCAGCTGGGAAGGCCAAAATGAAAGACTCTGGAATACTGCAACTATCGTAAATTCAACAAACCAGTTGCAGAGTGTCCAAATTTTGATCATGTGACTCCGCAACAGTCAAATACTGCAACAATCATGTGTGAAGACCAATTGTAAGTCACTTTTCCCAGTTCCCCATTCAGAGACCGCCTCCTGCCCCATACATCCCTTCGACCGATCCGCTCCCACAAAGAGGGTCTTCTCCGGGTACCGTGGGCCAGGCAATGCCGGTTGGCGATGCCTAGGGGAAGGGCCTTCTCTGTGGCAGGCCCAGCCCTCTGGGAACGACCTACCCCCCGAACTACGCACCACCTCGGACCTCCGCCTCTTCCGCCAGCGTCTCAAGACGTATTTATTCCAACAAGCCGGCCTAGCATAACCCCCGTTTTCTGACTTTTAAATGTGTATAAATTTTAAATTCTTAGGGTTTTATAATGGGTTTTAGCACGGGATACAATTTAATAGTTTTTTTAATAATATATTTTTGTATTTTGTATGGTTTTTAATATTGCCTGTGCGCCGCCCTGGGTCCTTGCAAGGAGAAGGGCAGGGTATAAATTTAATAAAATAAATAAATAAATAAATGGTTCTAGGGCAACCTGTAATCGCATTTCAGGAATATGTAATGGCAGTTTGATTAAATGTAACGCAGTGCTATCTTGAAATGCAAAATGTAAATAACACTTCATAAAACAATATAATAACTGTTAAATTAGCTTGAAAATAGAATATGCATATTTGATGATCTACCTAAAATACAGTATATTTTTACATTTGTTGCTTCATTAAAATTTATTTTTCTATTATTTGTTCTTATTAAGCCTTGCTTTATAGTTAATTAGTACATTGTTTTAATACAGAAATTTTTCAGTTTTTTTTGAAAACTATACCAATGCTTTGGAAAATCAAAACGGGTTTCCATAAATATCAACAGACATCTTTTATTTAATGCTTTATCATAAAAAATCTCTCCTGCATGAATGTGAGTTCTGGATTCTATACCAATGCTACATCAAACATCTGGATAAATTTCACATGTGCACTCTGTGCTTCATCCTTGGCATTTGGTTGCAAGAGCATGTCTCCAATCTTTGTGGTGAACACAAAGTACACCAGCATTGAGTTCCTGATTATTAGAACCTAGAGATAGTGGATGTGACATCTAACCAGAATGGATGACTGTATGCTTTGCCGATTGCTATGTGGTGTGAAGAGAACTCAAGGTGTTCCATGCAGGCCCTACAAAGACACTGTGAAGGAAACTCTACACCACTGTGGCATCCAACCAAGGGAACTAGAAGCTGCAATCTTTGAAAGAAACTGCTGTTGAGCCCTATGCCCAGCCCTCTGGAACGACCTTCCCCCCAACATTAGAACAACTATGGACCTCCACTCCTTCCGTCAGAAATTAAAAACTCACTTTTTCTGCTTGGCCGGCCTAGGTTAGTCTCTACCTCAGGGGTTAGGGAATGTTAATTTTAAAAATGGGGATTTTAGTGCAGGGACAGTTGATTTAATCTGTCTTTATTGTATTTATTCATGTATATATTTTATGTTGTTTTAATTTTTCCCTGTGCATCGCTCCGAGTCCCCTTGGGGAGAGGACGCGGTATATAAGTAAATTATTGATTGATTGATTGATTGATTTCAAGATAGGCACCACCAAAAACTTATAGAAAATCATGAGCAGCGTCATAGAATAACGGTGTCCCCATTGTGCTACACAATACACTTCCAGACTGAGAGTGCACAACCACCTCCAGGTCCACAGATGATTTGCATAACAGCAGCTTCTTTGAACCCAAAAACACTTAGCCTTCCGTTGTTAAAAGCTTATGTAAGCTACACAGTATATTTAGTTTAGTTTATTTATATTTTTATACTGCCCTACTCCCGAAGAACTCAGGGCGATGTATAGCCAAAATAAAACACAGTATACAAAAGTTACGACAATTTAAAAACATAATTTGGCCCATAATAAAAGTTAAAAAACCAACAAACCCAATTAAGATTAATAAAATGTGTATTTACACCAGCCCGGCTTGTTGAAAAAGGGCGTTGGTACTTACCTGATACGCCTCTTCTAATAAGGTGGGGATAGCATCCATGTATGGGTTAACTCCGTCCTCTTCTCTGATTGGACTGAGCCTGTTTAATTATTCATAAGGTATCCTATATAACCCGCTCCTGCTGGTCTCCTCCCAGCTTTCGGCGAAAAAACGACAGACACAGGCTCAAATCCTTATCCCAACAAGCAAACTGACTTTATTACACCAGAGCCAACTTGGCAACAAGAACACCACGACAAACCTCAGAACCATCAGACCAGTCAACCCACGGGTGGGCCGGATGCTATCCCCACCTTATTAGAAGAGGCGTATCAGGTAAGTACCAACGCCCTTTCTCAATAAGGTGGGGATAGCATCCATGTATGGGACATACCCAAGCCGGAATGCCCTAAGGGTGGGAAAACAAAGAACAGTGACTGGTGAACCTTAAGCGAGGGAATGTACCGCCTGGAGCACTCTGCGGCCAAAAGCCGCATCCGCAGAAGCGAACTTGTCCAGTTTATAGTGGCGGATAAATGGAGAAGGAGAAGCCCAAGCCGCCGCCCGGCAAATTTCCTCCACTGACGCCTGGGAGGCCCAGGCCGTAGAAGTTGCCGCACTCCGTGTGGAGTGCGCCGTAATGCCCCCTGGAAGTGGCAGATGGGAAGCGCGATACGCCTCCCCGATGCATAATCTGATCCAACGCCCAATGGTGGCAATGGACACCTTATGCCCCAAGGAAGCCCCGGTGAATGACACAAAAAGAGCTTCCGACCTCCGGAACTCAGAAGTTCGGTCCAGGTAAGAACGCAAAGCTCGTTTTACATCAATGGCATGACAATCCTGCCCCCCTGGGTGATCAGGTGACGGACAGAAATCCGGCAAGACAATTTCCTGAGCCCTATGGAACCACGAGCCAACCTTAGGGACAAAGGTAGGGTCGAGGCGCAGCACCACCCTGTCCTCATGGAAAGTGCACAACCCCTCCCTAATGGACAGGGCCTGTAGCTCTGAAACTCTCCTGGCCGAAGTAACTGCCACCAGGAAGGCCACCTTCCAGGACAGGAACTCCAAAGTTATCTCAGGCAAGGGCTCAAAGGGGGCCCTAGTCAAGGCGTCTAAGACCGTGGGCAAATCCCACGAGGGAAAGCGATGAACCACTTGAGGCCGTATGTTCCGAGCCCCCTTGAGGAAGCTCCTTACCATTGGATGTTGCGAGAGCGGGAGGCCCCCCCCCCACGACAACACCGAAGCCAAGGCCGCGGTCTGCCTGCGAATAGTATTCGGGGACAAACCCTTGTCCAACCCCTCCTGCAGAAAGGTAAGAACCTCCGGAACCGAAGCCCCTGTAGGTGATATGTGGCGAGGGGTGCACCACGAGGCGAAGATACGCCAGGTGGCATTATAAATTCTAACCGTAGAGGGTCGTCTAGAGGCCTGAATAGTGTCTATGACCCTTGGCGGAACATTAGCATTAGCTAACAGGCCCCGTTCAACCGCCACACGGTCAACTGCAGCCATTGGGGATCCGGGTGGAGCAGGGGGCCCTGCCGCAAGATCGTCTCCGACACCGGGAGCCTCCACGGAGGCGCCACTGAAAGCGCTACCAGATCCGCAAACCATGGGCGGCGTGGCCAGTGTGGAGCCACAAGAAGGATGTCCGCCCTGAACCGGATCACTAGGCGAACCACCCTGGCGATCAAGGCCGTGGGCGGGAAGGCATAAAGCAACCCCTGGGGCCATGGATGTCTCAGGGCGTCCACCCCCTCCGCCCCCCATGAGGGGAACCTGGACAGGAATCTGGGCAGTTGCGCGTTGATTGCAGAAGCGAACAGATCCATTACCGGCAGTCCAAATCTCCGAGCGGCCTCCTGGAAAAGAGAGGGATGTAATTGCCACTCTGCTGGGTCAGCAGTCGTCCTGCTAAGCCAGTCTGCCCGGACATTCTCAACCCCAGAAATATGTTCAGAAACAACTGAGAGGAGATGTTCCTCCGCCCAGGCGCCTAATTCCAAGGCCTCCTGCATAAGATGCACAGACCGTGTACCCCCCTGTCTGTTAATGTGTGCCTTAGCCGTCACATTATCAGTGAGTACCAGTACATGTTGGCCCCTAAGTCGACGTTCAAAATGGCGTAAGGCGAGCTTTATAGCCCTGAGTTCCAGCAAATTAATACTAAATGTGGCCTCTACCTGAGACCATGTGCCCTGGACCACCTCCTCATCCAGGTGTGCCCCCCATCCCGTGAGGGAAGCATCCGTAGTCAGAGTCACCCTGTGGTCCACCTTGAAATGGCAACCCTTGGTCAGAGCGTCTGAGCGCCACCAGGCCAATGAACGGCGAACAGAGTTAGGTAATGTAATCGTACGCAGTGAAGTACCCATGCCTAGCTTTTGAAATGGGAGCAGGACCCATTGTAAGTCCCTTGAGTGTAGCCTGGCCCAAGGTACAATAGAGATGGCCGAGACCATCATGCCCAAAAGCCTAGACAATGTAGCCAGAGAAACCTTGGCGTCCCCCAGCACCTGGGCAACAAGCCCCCTCAAATTGTCAATACGTTCGTCAGACAAGAAGACCTGGTCTACCGACGTGTCCACCCAAGCCCCCAGGTGAAGAATTCGAGTGGTAGGGGTCAGGTGGCTCTTGGGAAAATTAACGGAAAAACCGTGTTCCTGCAAGGTGTGAATTGTCAGCTGTAGATCTCGACTAGCACCCTCACGAGTGTTTGACTGCACTAAAATATCGTCCAGGTAACAATGAACCCTAACCGGGACGGACCGCAGGTGCGCCGCCAGGGCGGCCAGTATCTTAGTGAAGACACGTGGAGCCGAGGAAAGGCCAAAGGGCATAGCCCTGTATTGAAAATGACGCTTCAAGTAACAAAAACGAAGGAACCGCTGGTCCTCCGAACGAACCGGTACATGCAAGTACGCTTCAGTAAGATCTACGGAGGCAAGAAAGTCTCCGTGGCGCAAACATTCCAAAATAGTACTTAACGAGTGCATTTTGAACTTCTTAACTTTCAAATAGGTATTTAACAGCTTCAAATTTAAGATAGCTCTCCAGCCCCCTGACGCCTTAGGTATAACGAACAGGGTGGAGTAGAACCCCTGATGTTTCTGTTCCTCAGGCACCTCCTGAATGGCCTCAATATCTAGGAGGTGTTGGATGGCCGTCAACATCAGGAGGTGTCTTTGGGGATTATTGGACACCGGGGAGCGAATGAAGAATGAGGGGGGGGTGGCCAAAAACTCAAGTGTCAACCCAAAGCGGACCGTTGCCCTGACCCAGGCGTCAGACGTGGTCATCTCCCAACGGTCGGCAAACAGAAGCAGGCGTGCGCCAATGGGGAACCGAACCTCAGAATCATTGCCTGCGACCATATCGGTTCCCCCCTCCCCGAAAGGGCCGTCTACCCTGGTTGCCACGTTGTGGCCGGAAGGATTGTTGGCGTTGACGCTGACCGAAACCCCCCTGGGGGCGGTAACCTCCAGAACCATACTCAAACCCCCGAAAGGAGCCCCCAAAGTCCTGTCTATAGTTCTGCCTCCGGGTATACGGAGCAGGGCGTGGGAAGGACTTCCGAGAGGTGGAGGGGAGGACCTTACGTTTATCTTTCCCCTCCACCAACAGGGGATTGAGTGCGTCGCCAAACAAGGCAGTTCCAGTGTATGCTTCCGACGCCAACTTCCACTTGTGGCGCATGTCACTCTGCCACTGGCGCAGCCACAGCAACCGGCGCGATGCCACAGCAGAAGCCATAGCCCGTGAGGCGAACCTGGTGGCACTAAGCGTGGCGTCGGACGAAAATTGCACAGCCGCTATGACTTTATTTAAGTCCTGGTGGGCCCGGATGTCACCCGGGGGTATGCGTGCTTGCAGCTGCTGGAGCCAGGTAAGGCTGGATCTAGTGAAGAACGATGCGGCTGTGGCTGCCCGCACCGCCCAAGCCGCTGCCTGGTGACCCCTGCGGAGTGTCTGGTCCGCCCTCTTATCCTCCGGCCTCAGCGCCTCCTCTTGAGAGCCAGGCAGAGTCGTGGAGGACTGCAGTGCAGCAATGGCGGGATCAATCGGGGGCCACTCTAGCAATTTGACAAGGCCGTCATCCATATTATAAAAACGTTTATCGGATGATGAAAGAGCCGGGCCGGCTGTGGGAACAGCCCATTGCTTCTTAACTGCGTCCAGGAACAGCTGATGCGTTGGAATGACATCTTCCGGCCAGCTTTGTTCCTGGAACCAATTGGAAGACGTGGAAGGAGTGGCCTCCGTAGATGTCGACAGCTGCGACCCCAGGGCCGAGGTCACTTTGGCCTTGGCCAATAATGGTTCAAATAGCTCAGGTGGAAAAAGACCCTTGGAGCGAGGCTTTTCAGGCCTAGAGCCCTCATCCTCAGACAAAGCAGTCCCCTTCAAGTCACCATCCTCCGAGCCGGAATCAGGCCCATCTTGGCCGGCTTCTGGAGAAATCGCCCTCAAGGAAGACGTGGTGGGCTCCCTAGAGGCCCTGGAGCGTCTATCCCCCCCCGCCAGGGGTTCCCGCTCCTGCAAACCAGCGGCTATACCCTGCTTAATGGCCTCTGTGATCATATCAGGGACAGATGGGCCTGCAGACGGCATGAGTCGAGTGGGAAATGACCCGTAGGGCGGCCACTCGTAAGGAAGACACATAGCAGGAGGTGGAGCAGCCGCCGGGGCCCCCGTTGCTATAGGGGTCTGCAGAGAGGGTGGCCGCGGAGAAGAGCCCCAGACACCAGCCGTATCTATAGACAATAAGGGGCTAAAAGGCCCAGGCTGCAGGAGCCCAGGTCCTGACGCAGCCAAGCCCTGTCTGGGCATAACCTGCCCTTGGTCCCCTGTGATGCCATGCGGGGCAGCAGTGGGCTCCAAATGCCTTGTCTTAGCCGTCGCCTTGGAAGGCTTTTTAGTCTTATCCCCTTTAGAGCTCTTGTGCTTGCCCTGGTTCTTGAGCTCTCCTCCCCCCACGGCCTCCACAGGCCGGGAACCTGGAGGAGAAGTAAGTGAGGAAACCTGCCCCTGTGGTCCTGAGGCATTCTCCGGAATCGCCCTGTCCGTCATCGCCTCCGCCATCAATAAAGCCTTGCCTCCGCTCGAAAAGGTTGCCGGCGTCGCCGTCGCTTTATTTGCACCCAAAATGGCCACCGGATGTCGTCAGCGCGTCCAGCAGCACTCAAGATGGCGGCCGCAACTGTCGGGCGTCCCAAGATGGCCGACTAAGCCGGACGGACACTCAAGATGGCGGCCGCAACAGCCGTGACTCCCAATATGGCCGACCAAGCCGGACGGACACCCAAGATGGCGGCCGGAGCTCGAGGAGACAAAATGGCGGTTCGCGCCCTTTTCAAACGGCTGTCACCGATCTCCTCAGGGAGGCCTCACCAGCACCGCCGCTGCTCGCCGTTTGAGGTGAAACGGCTGGAAATGTACGCGTCAGGCAGCAAGAGCTGGAATCGCCGGCTTGTAGAAGACTGTAGCCGCGCGTATCGTCGGCAAGGAATCTGGGTGACAGAAAAGGCGAACTCCCCCTCTCGGGACGAGTATCGTCGCCAAGGAAGCCGGCTGCCAGAAACGGCGAACTCCCCCTCTCGGGACGAGTAAATCGCCAAGAAGACCAGAACGCTCAGCTGACAACGCGACTCTGACAGGGAGACAAATCAGGCCGGGTGAGCTCAGAGGCGCAATAGGCACTCTCCCTCATGCACGGAGGCGTAGGCCAGGCGGCCTAAAGTGGCCCACAGACAGATAAAAGCTACAGCTGCTGCTCACCCTTCAATGAAGGTAGTATGGTAATGTTGAAATCGTAAAATATTTTTCCAAACACCAGTTATGCTTCGAGTCAAGTCATCAGAGTGGACTGAGCCGAAAGCTGGGAGGAGACCAGCAGGAGCGGGTTATATAGGATACCTTATGAATAATTAAACAGGCTCAGTCCAATCAGAGAAGAGGACGGAGTTAACCCATACATGGATGCTATCCCCACCTTATTGAGAATGAAACGTTTTAAGAGCACGGCGGAAGGTGTGTAGGTCATATGACATGTTGTCTTTTCATTACATTTGCAAACATTCCGAAATTGCTACTTACTTGCATATATCATCTTCTGGGTCCTCAAGCCCAAACCTTTCATCAAAAGTAAGTTGTATCAACATATTCTCTTCAATTGCAACTAATCGCCACACAAGCACTATGTTGCGAGGATAAGTGTATGGAAATTTAGGGCTGTGAATACTTCCATTAGCGGACACAGTAATAACCTTCTCATGATGGGGCTCTTGCACTCCTATGAAGGAAAGAGAAAAGAATAATCAATCAAGTTATACTGAACAATATAATTCAATTCTAACCACGTTCTTTGATACCTTCTAATCTAGTATTCTAATTTATGTCTTTGAATGGTAGATTGCCATGCCATACTATACATTCTCCTAAAAGGAATTCTCTCAAGAGTTGTTGGAATTAATTTAAGAAACATGCCCAAATATTTTAATTTAGACATGGCAAATCATTGCATAATAAGCCATCTACTCCAGGTTCCTACTGTGTTTCCCCGAAAATAAGACCGTGGTGCGTCTTATACTCCGGTGCGTTTTATAGTCTGAAAAATATGGTAATTCCTTTCTGGGTGGGTTTCTTCCAGTTTTATTATATCAACTACTGAAAAAAAAAATGTATTAACTGCTTATTTTCTTTTGACCTCAAAATAAGCGCTTGGCCTTATTTTTGGGGAGGTCTTATTATTTTTGAGGTGCAGGAGGCAATGAGCATGGTCACCTCGTGGCTGCTGCTATATTGCAATATTTTCAGGGAGGACTTATTTTCGGGAAAACAGGGCAGTTTTTGACTTTGAAAAGAAAAAGAAGAAAAGGGGGGGAATGTTGAGTGAATGTATGCCACAGGCAGCCAGTGCAGCTCGCGCAGGAGAGGTGTTATATGGGAGTGTCTTGGTGCTCCCAAGATCCCCCGCGTGGCCACGTTCTGCACCAACTGGAGCCTCCGGGTGCACCTCAAGGGGAGCCCCATGTAGAGTGCATTGCAGTAGTCTAGGCGGGAAATGACAAGAGCTTGCGTGACTGTGCGTAGGGCGTCACGATCCAGAAAGGAGTGCAACTGGCGTATCAGGTAAACCTGATAAAAGGCCCCCCTGGCTACGGCCATCACATGGTCATCCAAGGACAGCCGAGAGTCCAGGAGGACACCCAAGTTGCGAGCCCTTTCTGCGGGGGCTAATGGCTATGTCGTGGCGCCGGAAACCACAGCCACTCGGTCTTAGATGGGTTGAGTCGTAGCCCGTTCCTCCCCATCCAGACTCGCACGGCCTCACGGTCTTGAGTTCCTTCTGCCGCGTTTTTGTACATTGGTGTTCTAGGTAGAGACACAATTGGTCACGAGATCCTTGTGTATTTTTGGGAGTCTGTAGGGTGTGGCAGAATCTTGTGGTTGCATGTGCTTTCAATCTAGTAGCTGTTTTTCTTTTTCCAATTTCCTTAGGCTATCTTTTTTTTTTGTTCTCCCAGCTGTTTTGTCAGATCATCATGATTATTTGGAAGGTTTTGGTGTTAATTGTTTTTTTTGGCTTTGCTGATGCGGTCAGTTTTGTCCATTACTACAGTCAGTCTGCTGGTAGGATGACCATGCTTTCATCTGGTTTCAGTTTCTTTAGGGTTCTCTTCTCCTTTAGGCTGAATATTTTGTTGCGTCTGTTGTGTTGGATGCTGGGGATGATTCTTTACCTGACGTCATCTTACATTTCTTGGTCCAGGTGGTTTCATTTTTAGAATGGATTTGAGATTGGCTAGGAATTCAATGGGACTGGCGTCTTTGTGGTTGAAACCGAGGCTGTGTGTCACAAGACCCATGCCAAGACCTTATTTGTGACCTACGCCTGACCCATCCCAAGACTCTTGCTTGACCCAACCCACACGTGACCCATCACAAGACCCTGACCTGACATTACCCTCATCCCAAGACCTACAGACCACACAAAGCCCTTATAAGCAGAAGAACACTGACATCCCCTAAATTCCACTGACGTTGTTTTCCAGCCTGGTAACAAAACATTTGGAAACCAAACCACAAGCTTGGAGAAGGGACCTCCAACTTCATTCTCCATCTGAGCTACAGATATTTGCCACTGTTGCAAATAATTACATTTTTCTTCTATGTACTTTGAGTTGAAGGGGTTGAAGTTGTATAGGGGTCCTTCTGCTACTGACAAAGAGTTGCCAATGAGCTATGACAATAAACATGGAAGTCTAGAAAGGAAGATGGGTCAGAATGTTCCTTGTATATTTGGTAAAAGGTTTTAAAACTGTCTTCTTTCCTTCCTTTATCCTTATAACTCATTCTGGTATTTTTTTTTTAATTGTTGCAATGAAATCCTGGCAGCTTTTGGATTGATACTTGGTTATGTTTACGTCCTCTAATAGGTATATCATTTTAATATGATTTATTAATGCAATAGCTGAAGGCATTTGGATGATTCTGTTATGGCCTATGAATAAATCATTTATTAAACTGATTTTTTAATATATTTAAATTTACATTTGTCTTCAAATCACAAATGGAACTTTGCTACAGTTTAATAACCTTAAATTGAATCAATATTGGATGATTCATACACCCATCTAGCTACGTACGTCTATTTCTCTATTTCTCTGCCTAATCATCTGTAGATAGCATTCTGCTTAATACCACTGAACAGAACAGAACAAATAAGTATACATGGACTCTTAATCCTTTGATGTATTTCAAACTATGAACGCAGAACATCACAGATGAGCATTGGTATAATATAGCTCGGGGCCTAGCTATATACGAGACCGCCTCCTGCCCCTTCGTCCAGTCCGCTCCCACAGAGAGGGCCTTCTCCGGGTGCCGTCGGCTGGGCAATGCTGGCTGGCGACACCCAGGGGAAGGGCCTTCTCTGTGGCGGGCCCGGCCCTCTGGAACGACCTACCCCCTGACCTTCGCACTACCTTGGACCTCCGCCTCTTCCGCCAACGTCTCAAGACGCATTTATTCCAACAAGCCGGCCTAGGATAGCCCCCCGTTTCTGACTTTTTAAATATAAATTATAATTTGGTAAGGTTTTAAAATGGGTTTTAGCACGGGTTTAATTAATTTAATATATTTTAATTGATGTATATTGTATTTTGTGGTTTTAAATAATGCCTGTGCGCCGCCCTGGGTCCTAACAAGGAGAAGGGTGGGGTATAAATTTAATAAAATAAAAATAAAATAAATTGAAGCAAATAAGGAAATTCCATGTGAAATGTCATCCATAACCATCCACTGTAAAATGCAACACATTTCAACTTTTCGAGGAGAATCAGTGAGATAACAAGAATGAATCCATCTGTAGGAACACATGCATTCTACAAGACATTTATATTTTACTTTTGTTTACATAATCCATGGTGGTATAGCATGAAAGAATCCTGAGCATTTCCAAACATTTAAGGACAGGTCTTAAACAATCATTAAGCTGTATACATACTTGAACAAATTACGCACAGACAGAAACAATATCACGGTAATGGAGGGAGGAAAAAAGAATCCAAAAATACATAGCATCTGTTTAAAACAGGAGGCTTCAAGGAGAGATGATAATACGGTTATGTCCCATTAAGGAAAGCACATCAAAGCATAGCTTTCGGAAAGAAAGACGAAAGTGTTTTGTTAAATATACTCTGTCTGCAGCATAAATCAGAGTTAAAAAGCATGACACACATTATACGCACACAATATACAAACTCCTAAACTAAATTGGAATAATATGGAAGACATGCTTGAAAGAAAAAGATAGAAGTATTTATTTTTATTTTATTTTATTCAAATTTATACCCCGCACCTTCTCCAAAAAGGACCCAGGGCGGCGCACAGGAAATTTAAAACAATACAAATATAACCCAAATACAAATTTTAAAAAGCTATTCAATCCATGCCCTGTGCTAAAATAGTATAAAATCCTCCGAATTAAAATCTATCTAAAAAACAGTCAGAGCGGGAGGTTATGCTAGGCCGGCTTGTTGGAAGTAGCCCTTGGCTTACAACATTTAGCGGCCGTTCAAAGTTACAACACGCTAAAAAAAGTGACTTATGACTGTTTTTCATAGGTACGATCCTTGCCACATCCCCATAATCAGGTTATCAAAATTCAAATGCTTGGCAACTGTTCATACTTATGATCATTGCTGGGTCCCAAGGTTCAGTGATAACCTTTTATGACCTCCTGACAAGCAAAGGTAATGGGGAAACTACCATATTTTTCAGAGTATAAGATGCACTAAGATTTTGAAGAGACAATTAAAAAAAAAAAGTTTTTGCACTCTGCAGACCTCCCCAAAACAGCCCGTTTTTCGTGAAAACGGGCCAATGTTTTTCAATAAAACGGCATGCATAGGCTTTAGGAGCACTTATAAAGTGCTCCTGGGGGGCTGGGGAGGAGGCAAAATTGAGCAAGAAACAGCCAATTCTTTGCTCATTTTTGCCTTCCCCCAGCCCCCAGGAGCTCTCTGGAAGCCTCCTAAAGGCTATACACGGCCATTTTGCTAAGGTGGGGAAAAAATGCTGCGTTCAGTGTATAAGACGCACCCAGATTTTCAGTCTCTTTTTTGAGGGAAAAAGGTGCGTCTTATACTCCAAAAAATACTGTAGATTCACTTTACAATTGGGTTACTAACTTAGAAGTTGAAGCTAAACTTATAGTTTAAAGCTGTGGCAAGAAAGATCGTAAAATGGGACAAAAGTCACTTAACAAACGTCTCACTTAACAACATAAATTTTGGGCTCTATTGTGGTCATAGGTTGAGGACTACCTGTAGTAATAGTCTGGGAGTTTATTGCAGACTACCTACACAGATGTTGGTTGACTACATTTTCCCAGGTATATTATAATGACAATATGAATAGAAATGTAACTGCCAAAAATGAGAAGCCCGACAAATTCCTGTCTCATGCAAGAACCTTTATCTGGAAAAGAGATCTAGGAAATTAAAATTTGTTACATTTCTTCTAACAGATCAGGGATGCCGTAGGCACAATCTACCTTGACTACTGCTAAGCATTTCACAAAGTCGTTCATGATATCGTTAATTAATCTATATAAATAAAAACGCAACAAGAGTTTGTTCAAAACCGCTAATCTCCGAAAGTTGCACCGATCGCTTCCAAATTTTCCCACAACGTTCCTTTCGAATACAGCACCAATGATATATATATATATAGATTGTGTAGATGTCACACCTGTGCCAGGTACACGCAACGGAAATGTAAAAAATTGTAGAAAAGGTAGGTAGATGGATACAGAGAGAGCAGTGGGCCACAGGTATTATGTCATCCTTTATGACATAAAATACTCTGTCCATAAGATTCAAGGAGAAATACAGAAGGTAGGTAGGCAGCTATAGGGATAGAGAGAGGGAGGGAGAAATGAAGTAGGTAGGTAGGTAGGTAGGTAGAGAGGGAGAAATACAGTAGATAGGTAAGCAGCTATAGGGATAGAGAGAGGGAGGGAGAAATGAAGTAGGTAGGTAGGTAGGTAGGTAGGTAGGTAGGGAGGGAGGGAGGGAGGGAGGGAGGGAGAAATACAGTAGATAGGTAAGCAGCTATAGGTATAGAGAGAGGGAGGGAGAAATGAAGTAGGTAGGTAGGTAGGTAGGTAGGTAGGTAGGTAGGTAGGTAGAGAGGGAGAAATACAGTAGATAGGTAAGCAGCTATAGGGCTAGAGAGAGGGAGGGAGAAATGAAGTAGGGAGGGAGGGAGGGAGGGAGGGAGGGAGGGAGAAATACAGTAGATAGGTAAGCAGCTATAGGGCTAGAGAGAGGGAGGGAGAAATGAAGTAGGTAGGTAGGTAGGTAGGTAGGTAGGTAGGTAGGTAGGGAGGGAGGGAGGAAGGGAGGGAGGGAGAAATACAGTAGATAGGTAAGCAGCTATAAGGATAGAGAGAGGGAGGGAGAAATGAGGTAGGTAGGTAGGTAGGTAGGTAGAGAGGGAGAAATACAGTAGATAGGTAAGCAGCTATAGGGCTAGAGAGAGGGAGGGAGAAATGAAGTAGGTAGGTAGGGAGGGAGGGAGGGAGGGAGGGAGGGATGGAGGGAGAAATACAGTAGATAGGTAAGCAGCTATGGGGATAGAGAGAGGGAGGGAGAAATGAGGTAGGTAGGTAGGTAGGTAGGTAGAGAGGGAGAAATACAGTAGATAGGTAAGCAGCTATAGGGATAGAGAGAGGGAGGGAGAAATGAAGTAGGTAGGTAGGTAGGTAGGTAGGTAGGTAGGTAGGTAGGTAGGTAGAGAGGGAGAAATACAGTAGATAGGTAAACAGCTATAGGGATAGAGAGAGGGAGGGAGAAATGAGGTAGGTAGGTAGGTAGGTAGAGAGGGAGAAATACAGTAGATAGGTAAGCAGCTATAGGGATAGAGAGAGGGAGGGAGAAATGAAGTAGGTAGGTAGGTAGGTAGGTAGGTAGGTAGGTAGGTAGGTAGGTAGGTAGGTAGGTAGAGAAAGGAGTAGAAAGGTAGGTTGGGGGTTATACGGTGGTTGTGTGCACGTGTTTGTGTATGCAGGTATAGATCTACACACAGATTGGTTGGCCATTTAACCAGACTGGGCCACAGCAACGCGTGGCCGGGAATGGGTAGTAATAAATTGTAAAATATGAGCTACATAATATTACAGTTAGCGGTTTATAACTCGTTAAATTACTGCTTACAGGAAGTACTTAAAGCAATGTATGAATAGCTTCACATTACATTGGAGAATGGTAGTGACTAGAAGATTAAAGGGTTTTGTTAAACAGGCTTAAACAGTGGGCCAAAATCAAGAGGACAAAAATTAACTGAAATCTAAAGGGCTATGACTGGGAAGAAGAAAAAAATAAAGCTGTTTGGTGGAGAATAGATGGTAATACGTGTGAAAGGGATCCGGGCATTTTAACAGATCATCAGTTGAACGCGAGACAATGATGCCAAACTGCGAAAAAGACAGAGAGTTTTTGGGGACGTATTAACTGCAATATGGAGCCCAGATCACAGCAGATAACTCTCCCATTCGCCTTGGTTTCGGTCAGAATCCTTCCCGTCACTTCCATGGAATTACTGTCGATAATTTTGGGTGCTGCCACTTAACAATAATAGAAGAAAGCTGGAGTTTGGAAAAAGAATCGTAAGATGAGGGGACGGAATGCTAAACCCTATGAAATGACAAATGATTAAACGAATCTGATATGTTCAAGCTGCAGAAACAAAAGGCTGGGAGAAGATATGATAGCAGTTTTTAGATACCTAAACGGTTGTCATATAATGTGAAGGATTTGCTCCCTCCTGGGCCAAGTAGGAAGAACAAAATTAGCAGGCTTTAAGGTTAGAAGGTCTTTAAAAAAGAGGCTTGAAAGGGCCTTGAATGTTACAATACAACAGCAGAGTTGGAAGGGACCTTGGAGGTCTTCTAGTCCAACCCCCTGCCTAGGCAGGAAACCCTATACCATTTTAGACAAATAGCTATCCAACGTCTTCTTAAAGACTTCCAGTGTTGGGGCATTCACAACTTCTGGAGGCAACTTCTGTTCCACTGATTCATTGTTCTGACTGTCAGGAAATTTCTCCTCAGTTCTAAGTTGCTTCTCTCCTTGATGAGTTTCCACCCATTGCTTCTTAGTTTAGTTTAGTTTAGTTTATTTACATTTATATCCCGCCCTTCTCCGCAGAGGACCCAGGGCGGCACACAGGAAATTTAAAAAACATACAGAGTACAAAAATAAATACACAATTTAAAATATAAATTAAACCATCTTATCCTATGCTAAAAACCCAATTTTAAAATACCCAATAAAACTATCTAAAAAGTCCCCATGGGAGGTTAGGCTAGGCCGGCTTGTTGGAATAGGTATGTCTTTAGACATTGGCGGAAGAGGCGGAGGTCGGTGATGGTGCGTAATTCGGGGGGTAGGTCGTTCCAAAGGGCTGGGCCCGCCACAGAGAAGGCTCTTCCCCTGGGTGTCACCAGTCGGCATTGCCCGGCCGACGGCACCCTGAGAAGGCCCTCTCTGTGGGAGCGTATCGGTCTAAGGGATGTATGGGGCAATGTTCTACCCTCAAGTACTTTGGAGAATAGTTTGGCTCCCTCTTCTTTGTGGCACCCTCTGAGATATCAGAAGACTGCTATCATGTCTCCCTTAGTCCTTCTTTTCATTAAATGTTTATTGAATCCCTATAAAAATGAAAATTACTTTTATTGATGATTTCGACACTTTTTCATTTGAATCAATAGAATTTTGATTTTTAATGTTCTTATGATTTCTGTTGAACATTTATTTCTATCCTTTTTAATTTTTGATTATTCAAAATGACGCTGATGTGAGGCCTCCAGCAGAAACCAGTACAAATAAAACCAAATGCTAATATATCATGGAATGGCAGAATCACAAATTAAATATCCAGACCTTACAGTTCCAAGTGTTTCAAATTACAGACGGACTTGCACAAAACAGAATTTACGGTAGAAAAAGCCTAGTCTTGCAATTGTTATTAAAAAAATAATAATTAAGAAAATAATAGTTTTAGCCTTCAAAGCCACCTCCCCATCCATACCTAAATGTTTAGACTAGGTCTGGAAGTTTGATGATATAACTTATTGGAATCTCTCTCATCTGCTATTTTTTCTTTTATTCCATTTACACTACAGCTGGTGCTCTGGATGCATTCCAGATGTCATATAAAGCACAGCTGCAAAAAAAAAAAAACTAGACCAGTATCTGTTCTAAATTTCAAGCGTACTCTTCAGCAACAGAGCCATTTAATTCTATATATGGTAAATTTGAATGAAATTAAAAATGACATACAAGTTCTGTTTAAATGTCCTATTAGAACATGTGCACATCTACTTTAACCACATTTCTGCGTCAGCTAAATTTGCTTTATGAAGGAAGAAATACAACCATTTAGTTTACATTTGTAACTGTAACATTCGGAATTATTAAATGACAATTACTACGGCTATATGTTGAATTTTATAAGTTTAGAGTACAGGACAGAATTCAGTAGGCAGAATTTGGGTACTGTTGGTACTGTTTGTTGTTACCCTGTTTCCCTGAAAATAAGACCTCCCTGGATAATAAGCCCAATCAGGCTTTTGAGCGCATGCACTAAAATAAACCCTCCCTCAAAAATAAGCCCTCCCTGAAAATATTGCAACACAACAGCAGCCATGAGGTGACGTTTGTCACTTCCTACACCTCAAAAAATAATAAGACCTTCCCGAAAATAAGGCCAAGTGCTTATTTTGGGGGGTTAGGGGAGGGCAAAAGAAAATAAGACCCTGTCAATAAATAATTGACCCTGTCTTATTTTTAGGGAAAGACAGTAGTTACATTTTTTGTAAAGAAGCCTGTTAGAATACTATTGGTTAAAAAATCTCTGTAGTATCCACCCAAAAAAAAGTATGAAGAAATTTTATGGAGAGTAACAGAGAAGAATGCAATAAACATAAGTGTCTATGCATCCTACGCCATGGCCATGGCCACAAATAGGGATAGGGCATTCCATCTGCCGAAGGCACATCCAGCTGTGAGCTCCTCATTGTCTATAAAGTCAAACATTATCAATACAAAATCCTCTACCTTGTACAGAAAACAACAAAATCCTATTGAGAGGGAATGCTTTCCATAAGAAGTACTGAACGTATATTTTAATAATATAGCTACTTAATGTATAATTTAAAAATCAGTAAGCAGCTTTATTATTATTAAAGTCTTATTTTCTGTTTTTCATCTTGAAATGAATTTAACTAGAAATCTCACACATTTCTTCATACATCCCTTCGGCCGATCCGCTCCCACAGAGAGGGCCTCCTCAGGGTACCGTCAGCCGGGCAATGCCGACTGGCGACGCCTAGGGGAAGAGCCTTCTCTGTGGCGGGCCCTACCATTTGGAACGACCTACCCCCTGAACTCCGCACCATCTCGGACCTCCGCCTCTTCCGCCAGTGTCTAAAGACACATCTCTTTCAACAAGCCGGCCTAGCGTAACCTCCCTTGGGGGCTATTTTAGATAGTTTTAAATTGGGGTTTTAATTTGGATTTTAGCATAGGATTTGTAATTTAATATGTTTTTAAATTTTGTATTCTTACTATTTTATATGTTTTTAATAATTCCTGTGCGCCGCCCTGGGTCCTTCGTGGAGAAGGGCGGGATATAAATTTAATTAAAATAAAATAAAATAAAAATTCATTTCTAGTATTTTACATAAGCACAGCTGCTGGAAACATATATTAGTGATTGGATTTCTAACGTATATTGCACATTTTGAACCCGATTGTCTTATATAGATATTGTGCTAACTTCATTGTTCTTCCATTCAATTATGATTGATTTTCAGTGTCTGTCTAGAAAAGTCCTTGCAATTTTCTTGGCAGGGGTTTTCCAAAAATGGTTTGTCATTATCTCCTTTGTAGGGTCAAAGAGTATGGCTGGGCCAAGATCATCCAACTCAGGGGTGTTATCCATTTGCCTTCCCTACTGGTTCGCAAATGTGAAAGATCAAAATTTTTAGAGCATCCTTTTCACAAATGTTTGAGCATATAGCTGGTCTTTGAGGGAGTTGGGTGAGATTACCTCTAAGAAGCTTCTACTTTCCCACAGAACCCAGCAGAGAAGCAAAATTTATCAATAGTTGCCAGACAGTTCTGATGGAAAATGAAGAGTGAATGTGATGATGATTAGGGAACTGGAGACTAAAACATATGAAGAACGGTTGCAGGAGCTGGGTATGTCTAGTTTGATGAAGAGAAGGACCAGGGGAGACATGATAGCAGTGTTCCGATATCTCAGAGGGTGCCACAAAGAAGAGGGAACCAAACTATTCTCCAAGGCACCTGGGGGCAGGACAAGAAGCAATGGGTGGAAACTAATCAAGGAGAGAAGCAACTTAGAACTAAGGAGAAATTTCCTGACAGTTAGAACAATTAACCTCTGGAACAGAAGTTGCCTCCAGAAGTTGTGAATGCCCCAACCCTGGAAGTCTTTAAGAAGATGTTAGATAGACATTTGTCTGAAATGGTATAAGGTTCCTGCCCACGCAGGGGGTTGGACTAGAAGACCTACAAGGTCCCTTCCAACTCTGCTATTGTATTGTATTGTATTGTATTGTGATTGCATTGTTAAGCGCTCATTTTTGGGAGCAAAATGTAATGCTGAGTGGAGTTGTGCTTATTTCTCTGCTTTTATAGAATCTGCAACTTGCATTTAGGAGCTCAGTTCAAGGTCAATCATTCTCTTGTTGGGAAAAGTTAGAAGGAAGAGCTCCTATAACACATTTGCAAGAAGCTTTTTTTCCAGATAAAATTGTTTACATTCACTTACAGCTGCACTCCACCTGGGTAGCTGAACTAAAAAAGGATACTTTCAGATGCTAAAATGCTTATATAGCTAAAATCACCTAAAATAATATAAGGAATTTCCATGTGTTCATGTAGAAAGGTTCTATGGATTGTCGAATAAAGGCTAACATTTTTCATCTTTCCCTTTAAATCTTTCCTTTAATGAGACTGTTGAATTTTCTTCAAGCAAGGTCCAGAAACATCGTGTATGAAATATAGTGCCATCTAGAATCAATTCTGAAATTTTAAAGATCAATATTTCTAGAACATCTAGATCAGGGGTGTCACCACAACATGAGGAACTGTATTAAAGGGTCGCAGCATTGGGAAGGTTGAGGACCACTGCGCTAGACTGATAAATCCATTATCAGATGCTGACTGCTGGAATCTGATTTCCATTTAAAATATTTCAATCATTGCACAAGTTGTACAAATATTTCAACCTAATGGAGAGTTCCTGTACGTGCAAAGTTAGTGAAGGTGTTTTACAGTGATAAAAATCTGCAAATATCTAAGCTTCTGTAGAGGTAGCATCTTTCTGTCCACTTTTCAATCATTATTTTATCATGGTTTCAGTTTGGCAACATTTAAAATGTTTAAAATGTTTCCTTATATTTTTGTTACTTGGTCTTATTTTTATTTTATTTTATTCAAATTTATACCCCGCGGTATAACCCAGTGGTGGGTTTCAAATTTTTTAGAACCTACTCTGTAGGTGTGGCCTATTTTGTGGGCGTGGCTTGGCAGTCATGTGACAGGGTGGGAGTGGCCACCTTTTAAAATGTGGTGAAACTCATTTAACAACGCTCTTGCTTAGCAACCAACAGTTTGGACTCAATTGTGATGATAAATTCTTCCTTCCTTCCTTCCTTCCTTCCTTCCTTCCTTCCTTCCTTCCTTCCTTCCTTCCTTTCCTTTCCTTTCCTTTCCTTCCTGTTGGGTCACTGGCAGCGGCGGGCCAGATTTACTTCCAGGTACGCCGGTGGAACCCCCTCTCACTGGTACTCTAAATTTTACCAACCAGCTCTCGCGAGTAGGTGCGAGCCTGCAGAAACCCACCACTGCCGCACCTTCTCCAAAAAAGGACCCAGGGCGGTGCACAGGAAGTTTAAAAAACAATGCAAATATAACAAAAATATAAAATTTTTTAAAAGCTATTAAATCGATACCCTGTGCTAAAATAGTATAATAATCCCCCAAATTAAAATCTATCTAAAAACAGTCAAAACGGGAGGTTATGCTAGGCCGGCTTGTTGGAAAAGGTGCGTCTTAAGACGCTGGCGGAAGAGGCGGAGGTCTGAGATGGTGTGTAGTTTGGGGGGCAAGTCGTTCCAGAGGGTAGGGCCCGCCTCAGAGAAGGCCCTTCCCCTGGGTGTCGCCAACCGGCATTGCCCGGCCGACGGCACCCTGAGAAGGCCCTCTCTGTGGGAGCGGATCGGTCGAAGGGATGTATGTAATGATATGGATGATATATAAATCTTCATTTATATTGGAACTTTCAGTAAGAGATTCTTAACCGTTACCTTTCAATCTAGTCTGAAAAACCACATATGTGGATTTACAAAACACACTTTATAAGTAATCCTTCACTGAATAGCAAATGAGAAACATTTTGTGTACATTGATTCATTCAACCAAGTGTTTTTTCTACTTTTTGAAGGGGACTGCTGTACAGGGACTGCCTTTATCTATGAAATAATGAATATTGTTGGCCACTCTACATCTCCGACAATAAAGCAGATTCACAGTATTTTAAAAGGCCCTGATTTTTTCCTATTCACCAATATACTGAAATTCTGTAACAGAGACTGCAAAGAGTAAATTAATGTGACCAAACTAAACAAAATGAATTGCAGGAAATTACAAAGTCTTGCACTACTTTATAATGAACCAACAACTATGCAAGTAGTTATGGCTAAGCCATTTAATGTCAGTAACCATGCCCCATTAAACATGTGATAGAATAAGAATTGTTCAGTTTCACCTACATTTTATTTCCTGAAATCCAATTAATGCTTAAACACAATAGTCAGTATAACATATTATTGTATTCATGGAGATGAACAACTTCAAAATTCAAGCTATTGTTCTTTGACATCCATCCTTGGCCCAAAGTGTTCAATTTTCTTCCATTATTACTGTTATTGTTACAATTACTAGCCAAGCATTCAGTTGTTAGACTACTGGTTACTATTTAAGAACATTAGTTAATGCTTCATCAATAGACACTAAAGGTTAGCAAATATTCTTATTTTAAATAGGATTGAGTCTTTTGGTATAGTTAAATATTCATATATTCAGAATTTGCAAAAAAGTAACTTTGGTACCTCTCTAACTGCAAAAGAGCATATGGAAAGGGTGTATGGAAAATTTTTAAGGTGGAATTGAGTAAAATAGGAATGGCAGCCATGGAAGTTGGCTGGGTTATTCTAATTTGCAGAATTGTGTGTTTATTTAAAATCTACTTTATAATGTACGTATTTTCACTGAAAATTCAAAAGATAATTAAGTGGAGTGTTCTTTCTAATACGAAAGTGCATTAATGGTAAAGAGGCAAAATTTATACTTCCCCTGACCACAGATCACGGCTCTTGGTGTCCTCCTCCAAATGCCAATATGCAAAGTCATATTGACTATGCAAAATGAACAACCATACTTTCATAAATTAGCCACCAATGAATAATGCCCAAGTGTGTGTGTGTGTTGGGAACCACAAGATAGAAACTGGAAGAAATTAAGCCCACACCTTAAGCATTAAGCCAGTTGGGTGACTTTGCATTAGTCCCTCTGTCAGCCTCCGCTTTCCTGTTCGCTCTGGCTGCCTTATGAAACGGGGAGGGAGGGGCTTTGCATTGGGTTATTGGGACTGTATGGTGCAGGAGGGTGAGTTGCTGAAGGAAGTACTCTGGTGCCATCTACTGTTACCATCTACTTCGCGTGCCAGTGGTTGGGTCATCTTATGGTCAAGGTCAACGGTCTTGCATGCCAACCTGATGATGCCTTTTGAAGATGAATCCACGTGACACCTAGGGGCTTTACACATTGGACCATGGAAGGGGGTTACTGGGTAAAGGGGGTTGGACATATATTGATATGTATGCTTTCGCGCTTAAATGCTTCAGACCTTGCTTAGCATCTATGCTATTCATTCCATAACCAGTAAAAGTACTTTTAATTCCACTAAAAATGGAGTCGAGAGGTTTCTTTCTTGGTTATCGGTGAAGCAGACCTGACATCCTCTCTCTCAACTCTAGCATACAACCAATAGCTAACAATTTTTAAAGTAATATTATTAAAAATTAAAATTACATTAGCAAAAAATTAATACAAAGTAAAAGAAAGACAGAAAGCTAGAAAGAGTGCAAAAAACAGCTTTTCATCTCATCATAAATTATAACACATTATGCAACAAATCTTTTCTCATACTAACTTTATATGTAAACTTTATATTCCTTCCTTTTAATTTCGACGATCTTAATCTATATTCCTATTCAAATGACATTGTATAACTTAACTTCTTTTCATTTCTTCTTTAAGCTTTTTCAAGAGATTCTTCAGTTTTAAGAAATCTCTTTTGTAAATCCATTACAGATAGTCCTGAACTTATGACCACAATGGGGCCTGGGATTTTGATCATAAGTCATTGTGGTAGTTCTGCATAATGTGACTGCCTTACTCAATGACTGCGATCTGAGCTCTCCCCTATGAAGCTACTTTTCAGGGAATGGGGGCCAGCATCCACGGCTAGGCTAGAAGGAATCGCCCGGTTAAGCCTATGAGTACATGGACCCTCTCCTCTCCCCACCATGCCTGGACCAGCTTCTTTTTGTCACCTCACTCCTTCCTGCATTCGGGTCCCATTCTCAAAAAGGTTCAGAAGGCTCCTTTTCCAAATCACACGATTTGGGAGGGACCTTCTGAACCATCGTGAAAATAACAGCCTTGGCTAGCATGTTCTTCACCAGAGAGGAAGACACTATTGAAGATGGCCTTCTTAGAGGCTCTGACCCTCAGGGTTTCAGAGCCTTTAGCATTTTCTTCTCCAGAATCCAACTCTTTCGCTAATGTCCTTCTCTTCTCCGAAGGAAAAAAACGCTAAAAGCTCTGAGACTCAGCATTCTGAAATCCTGAGGCTCAAAGGTCTCTCAGAATGGCAGGTTTGCTAGTGAACACTGTCGCATTCTCTGAGACCTCCGGCTCAAAAAGAGGCTTTCGGAATGCCTCCTTCACGAACATTTTCAGCAGATTTGAAGACCGTTCCTCCAGTGTGCAGGAGACCTCAAATTCTCCGTTCCCTCTGTTTGCAACCTTCCCTTAACAGTTTCCTCAGAAGCCAGCAGAGAAGTTTGAAATTGGCAATGAGCATGATCTCAGAGCATTTGGAAACCATCCAAAACGCAAACAGGTTGTCAAAACACCTGAAATGTGGCCATGGGGAGGATGGTGCAACACTTTACAACCCCGCACGATCAAGTTTATAATCATCTTTAACAGATCTTTTACAGATTAGCAGAGTTGGAAGGGCCATTCCAGGTCATCTAGTCCAACCCCCTGCCCAAGCAGGAGACCCTACATGCGCCTCTACCTAGGATCGAACTCACAACCTCCTGCCTGTGAGGTACTCTTCTCCCATGCATTAGATTATTCAAAATTAAGAAAGAAGAGAAGAGAGAAGGAGAGAGGAAAGAGTGGGGGGAAAGAGAGAAGAGAGGAGAAATGAGAGGAGGAAATAAGAAGGCAGAGAAGGAAGCTTGAGAAGATAGGAGTAAGGCTGTTGCAAAATACAATACAATAGCAGAGTTGGAAGGGACCTTGTAGGTCATCTAGTTCAACTCCCTGCCTAGGAAGGAAACCCTATACCATTTCAGACAAATGGCTATCAAACATCTTCTTGAAGACTTGTAGTGTTGGGGCATTCACAACTTCTGGTGGCAACTTCTGTCCCACTGATTCATTGTTCTAACTGTCAGGAAATTCCTCCTCAGTTCTAAGTTGCTTCTCTCCTTGATTAGTTTCCACCCATTGCTTCTTGTTCTGCCCTCAGGTGCCTTGGAGAATAGCTTGCCTCCCTCTTCTTTGTGGCAACCCCTGAGATATCGGAACACTGCTATCATGTCTCCCCTGGTCCTTCTCTTCATCAAACTAGACATACCCAGTTCCTGCAACTGTTCTTCATATGTTTTAGTCTTAAATAAGATGGAGACACGGGGTGGCAAGAAAGCGATCCAAACTGTATTATACAGTATATATACAGTATATATATACTTGTTAGTTTTATGAGCTGATCAATAAATTTAAATTTGAGAGACCAAGATAGATATATTTCGAGCTTATTAGCTCTCATCAGTTGGCCACACCCCACTGGGATTCGAACCGGGGCTGCAATGCATCCAAGGCAGAAGCCTAGCAATACAGCCTATCTGGCTCTACCCAATTGCATCAGCTAAGACAGGAGTATTTAGTATAGATAATTGGTTTTAGTTTCACAACTTCCTGTTAGGGCCCCATTAAGGGAGGAGACATACTGTTTCCCTCTCTGCCTTTCGGCTCATCACCAGAGACCATCTAGACCAGGGATGTCCAAACTTGGGAACTTTAAGACTTGTGGACTTCAACTCCCAGAATTCCCCAGCCAGCATGGCTGGCTGGGGAATTCTGGGAGTTGAAGTCCACAACTCTTAAAGTTCCCAAGTTTGGACACCCCTGATCTAGACAGAGAAGCATGAATTACGTTGTGTAAATTTTTTTAGATATATATATATATCTAAAAAAGATAAAAAAATATATATCAGAAAACATATATATATATATATATATATATATATATACTTATACAGTATATATGTAAGAATGTGTATAGAGATTAATGATGAATAGATAAATGTTAAATAGCATTTATAAGAATGTATATCATTGAATGATTTTGAAATGGGGAAAAAAACCCTATTTGCCCAATTTTTCAAAATTGATAATTACCTTTCTGGATATTAGTTTCCTATATTTATATCGCAATATCTGTTCTGTACAAGGCGAAACAAGCTAGAATAGGAAAGAATAATGAGAACCCTTAGTTGGTGGAAAGTCACGTTTTGTGTAAATGATTATGAGCCCCTGGTAGCCATTTTATGACAGCTTCAAAGTGTCTAATCATTCTAATTGTGTCCAACAATCCATAAAGAATTGGAATCTCTGAACCATGTTACTACATTCACAGTAAGGATGGGAAATGCAGACAGGGCTGTAACCTGGAATGGCCGTTTCCATCTTGGTTCAAAGTAATCCTCTAGTATATTCATTTATGCTTTGCTTCTAACAAAACCATTCTCTTTCATCAAGAGTACATGGGAGTGAGTGAGCAAATTTGAATGAATAAATGTATAAATCCTACTAAATACATATAGGAAAATTACAGATGCTCAAATTCATTCCAACATCCCCTCAATTTACTTATTAGTTAAAATGTTACCAGAACTACTAACGTCTTTCTTAAGCATAAAGCAAGCAACTTCCCAAATGTAACTTTAAAAAGTAGTTCTTAAAAACAGTTATTATTTTTAAATGAAAACAATTACACACCCACATTGAGAAAGACTTGTAAGAAATGAAAGAAAATATTGCTTCCCCCAGTCATGCAATTGCTGATTTGATTTCATGAAGAGTGTTAAAACCACTTCATATACACATTGGACTTATTGTCCACATACCAGGGGTGGGTTTCTGCAGGTTCGCACCTACTCGCGAGAACCGGTTGGTGAAATTTAGAGAACCGGTGAGAGGGGGTTCCACCGGCGTACCTGGAAGTAAATCTGGCCTACCGCTGCCAGTGACCCAACGGGAAGGAAAGGAAAGGAAGGAAAAAAAGAAAGAAAGAAAGAAAGAAAGAAAGAAAGAAAGAAAGAAAGAAAGAAAGAAAGAAAGAAAGAAAGAAAGAAAGAATTTATCATCACAATTGAGTCCAAAATTTTGGTTGCTAAGCAAGAGCGTTGTTAAATGAGTTTCACCACATTTTTAAAGGTGGCCACTCCCACCCTGTCACATGACTGCCAAGCCACGCCCACAAAATAGGCCACACCTACAGAGTGGGTTCTAAAAAATTTGAAACCCACCCCTGCCACATACTGATCTTGATATTTAGGAGAAAACAACCTGGAACTTTCCAGATGCTACTGATCTTCAGCTTCCAACAGTTTAATGAAGGATATGTAGCTAACATAATAAATTAATAGAAGTATGCAAGCACACAGTAATATCCATAATTGCTAAGTTTTACATGTGTGCATTTCATCTGCCCTTATATTTTAGATGATTATATTCTTCATACTCTATTTATATTTCAACTGACATGAGTCATACTTAAGAGAAGCAACAGCTCTTGACCTGCACATTTTTTAGCGCTATAACTCATAGTTACACTTTTAGCAAAAGATTTTGGTCAGTAATTTAAACTGTAATGCATACTTATAAAAAGCACTGTATTCATTAAATGTCCTTGGCTTCAAAAAGGGAAAGAAACAAAGACTTTCAAATTAGACACAATGTCCATAAATTATTTGGTAAACCATGACATTTCTTACACTCCTTCTCATTAAGATAAGGCCCATAAAGTTGACTCTTTCATTGTGCTTTTTCCTTATACAGTAACACATTTTAGTTTTGCTGGATACAACTTTTTACAAAGAAGATTGTAATTCTAAATGTGCTGTATTTTAAAGGTATAACGCATCCAACTCAATTTAACTTATTTAAAACATTAACGTGATCTTCCCTAATCTTCTCTCAGTCTTTTGAGTGTCTGCAGTGAAAGAAAAATATAGTCAACTTTAAAAAAATAATAATAATCCAATTTATATTATTTCCTTTCAAGGAACAGCATCCGATATAGGCTTTACTTGCCATGGGGCTGTCCTTTGAAAACTGCCAACTAGGAAACTGCAATTGGTTCAGGCTGCAGAAATGTGGGAAGTTTTGGGAAGTATAAAACACTGTACTTCCCAGGCCTGCACTGGCTTCCAGTAAATGCCCATGCACAGTTCAAGTGCTTGTTATATCCTATAAAAACCCTACATAGCAGAGGGCAGGGCTATTTGTAAGACTGCTTCTCTTCTAGAGCAGGGGTCTCCAACCTTTGCAACTTTAAGTCTGAAGGACTTCAGCTCCCAGAATTCTCCAGCCAGCATTCTCCAGCTTTGCTGGCTAGAGAATTCTGGGAGCTGAAGTCCTTCAGACTTAAAGTTGCAAAGGTTGGAGACCCCTGTTCTAGAGGGTATGTTATGGCTATGCCTTCTCTTTGGCGGCACCTGTATAATGTAGAATGCATGATACAGAACTTGCTTCTCCATAGTAAAAGCTTATCCTGAAAAACTGGAAGAACCAGCAGGATAAGAAAAAGGAAACTGATTTTGTAATTTCACCCAGACATTGGAAAGAAGAACAAATTTTGCTGCAAATGCAATCCGTGATTTAAAGAATGGAGAGATAGCACTTGCAATGTAGAAATGTGTTTTGTTACTAAGTTTGTTTGGTGACATTTTAATTTTAAATTTGATATTTATTGGTTTTAATTCTATTTATCCAAATTTTAGCACAGATTTAATGAATTTAATTATTTTTTTATACTTTGTATATTGTTGGGTTTTTATCTTCTGTGCACCGCCCTGAGTCCCTTTTAGGTAAAATAGGGCGGTATATAAATCCAATAAATAAATAAATAAATATATTTTCATATAAATTTTCATATAACTGAAGGGATTTAGTGGCAAAGAATTAATTATTATTTAACATGTTGATTAATTAGTTGCTTTTCTTTTCTTTGGAATACAGCTATAAGCCATTAACCAGGTATCTCTACTTTGGATACAGAGTGAGAATGTAGCATTTTGCTACTTGCCTATATTAAGAAAAAGGAATATAACCAGCTCCAATTATCATAGAAACTATAATAAGGGAACACTGTTGAAAAAAGGAGCATCACAGAGACAAATTATCGGAATTACAGCAAAGAATACAAGCCTTACATAGACTTAGAAAACTAACTGCACTCAGCAGTAAATGTTTATCTAGAGAATTTCTGATTTATTGCAAAGATTAAATAAGTCACTTAAAGAACATTCAGTCATTTTTGCTCAGGGGAGGCCAAAAATTGGACTGCCTGTGGTGGGTCTCTGTTGTGGGGGAGAAGAGAACAAAATGTTGATATCTCTCATAGGCAGAAGAGATGAGTCAAAAATAAAGCCAGAACCTTCTACAATTCTAAACTACTGAACTGTTTTCTAACAAATGAATAAAAGATAGCAAAGACTCTGAATTTATATTTGTGATGTGTTCTTTAAAATAGTGCTAAATGACTACATTAAGATTGTGACAGCCTGAGGAAAGTTAATATGGTACTAGTTAAAGTTATGGGTCAGAGCTGGAAAAACTGGGGTTCAATACAATACAATACGATACGATACGATACGATACGATACAATACAATACAATACAATACAATACAATACAATACAATACAATACAATACAATACAATACAATACAATACAATACCAGAGTTGGAAGGGACCTTGGAGGTGTTCTAGTCCAACCCCATGCCTAGGCAGGAAACCCTATACCAGTGATGGCTAAATATATGTGAAAGTAACTTTTGTGGTAGATACAAGTGGGTGGGAATCCAGTCTTCTCATCAAAAATGGTTGATGGCCCATACCAGTGATGGCAAACCTACGACATATATGTCAAAGGTGACAGGATATGACATTTTGGGTGACAGGTCAATGTTCACCAATCTTGAAAAGGGAAAACAACTATAAAGTATGCCCAGCTTTTGTGTAATTTTTGGAAGCCATGGAGGCCACACAAGAATGGTATATGCCAGTGATGGCTAAACTTTTTTGGTTCGCATGCCAAAAGCGGGGAGAACACAGGGGGGTTGTGCATGGACATGCCACACCCATAATGCTGTGTGTGTGACCCCCTGCTTTTGGCGTGCTTTTTTCACCCTCCCCAGGATCTAGAGGCTTTCTAGGACCCTGGGGAGAGTGAAAGCAGTCCCCCCCCCCACCTCCAGAGGCTTCAGGAGCTTTCTCGAAGCCTCCAGAGGGAGAAAAACGGCCTCAAAACTATTATTTATTTAAATATTTAAATAAATATTAGTTATTAAATAAATAGTTATTTAAACTATTATTTATTTAAATATTTTATTTATTTATTTGATTTATAGACCGCTCCCTCTCCCCACAGGGACTCGGTCGGGGCGGTACACAGGACTTAAAAACATATATAAATACAACAATAACAATCTTTAAAATTAAATTAAATAATTTATCCTGTGCTAAAATTCTTAAAATTTTAAAACCTTTAAAACCCTTAAAACTATTCCCTACTATCCCTATTAAAACAATCTCAATTTATACTACAGGCTACAATCGGATTCTTTAGGCCAGGCCTAAATCAGCTGGCCAGTGCACACATGCGCGCTGGAGCTGACAGGGCAACGCCTCACGTGCCCTAAGGAATGGTTCCGCGTGCCACTGTGGCCCCCGTGCCATAGGTTCGCCATCCCGGGTATATGCTCTCACATAGCCTCCAGACATGCTCTCACAGGTCTGTGAACCCTTTAAAAATCGCTTCTGCTTCTTCAAAGCTGCTTCAAGAACAAAAGGCCTTGTCTGACCCAGAGCAGCCGACGGAATGCTTCAGAGGGCTGATAAAAGAAAGACCACCTGAAGGTGGGCAGCATGTGGCAGATCAGTGGTGGGTTTCTGCAGGCTCGCACCTACTCGCGAGAGCCGGTTGGTGAAATTTAGAGAACCGGTGAGAGGGTGTTCCACCGGCGTACCTGGAAGTAAATTTGCCCCGCCGCTGCCAGTGACCCAACAGGAAGGAAAGGAAAGGAAAGGAAAGGAAGGAAGGAAGGAAGGAAGGAAGGAAGGAAGGAAGGAAGGAAGAAAGAAAGAAAGAAAGAAAGAAAGAAAGAAAGAAAGAAAGAAAGAAAGAAAGAAAGAAAGAATTTATCATCACAATCGAGTCCAAAATTTTAGTTGCTAAGCAAGAGCGTTGTTAAATGAGTTTCACCACATTTTAAAAGGTGGCCACTCCCACCCTGTCACATGACTGCCAAGCCACACCCACAAAATAGGCCACACCTACAGAGTAGGTTCTAAAAAATTTGAAACCCACCACTGTGGCAGATGCTGGGGAGGACTATGCCTTGGGGAACAGCGTGACCTTTTTGATTGGGAATGCCATGGCTGTTACTGGCCTATAGTGACACAAGGCAACCTAGCAAAATGAGTAAGTCCTAAGAAACTAAGGTTAATTGAAATTTTTCCCCACAAAATGGGAACTGACAAGTCATCCTGTGTGTTTATTTCCAATTCAACATTTAAAACTCGCCCAAGATAATCTACCATGTCCACTGAGATAATGACAAATGCCGAACTCCTTGTCCCTTAAAAGATTATGTCATTTTGCCCTTTATCTGTGCTTTGGTAATAGTTGAAGAATTTTCTTTTAAAATAAACACTTCACTATGCTATTGGTTAATCCTGATGAGACAAAGTTTATGTTTGTTACTGCTCAGGCTTAGTGGTGCTACTTTTTGCTTAATATATATATATATTATATATATATATATTATATATATAAAATTACGACCGGCCTGTCGTAATTTTTAAAGGGATTTTAAAGTAATTTTAGCATGGGATTTTAAATATGTAGGCCAAATTTATTTAATATTTTTTAATATATTCTTTTAGATTTTGTATCACCGATTTTACTGTGGCTTTACACCCCCCTGAGTCCCGAAAAGGAGAAGGGCGGTATACAAATCAAATAAAATTAAACTAAACTAAACTCCTGGGGATTTAACCCAGATCCTGGGCCCTCTGCAATTTCATTCTGCAAGCTACAACTTTATATATATCCTAAACAAATTTCACCTATGCAATGTAACTTCAATGGTACTAAAATGTAGACAGATGTTTAAATGCATTTACATAATCTAATCTATTTCTTTATGTTTGCTTCATCATGTTGATTCAATGCAAAGTGTGAATTATAACCATCTTGCCTATTCCCTGACATCATTAAACAGCTTATTGTAAATGTAAATATTGATAGATCATACTGCTATTTGAATAGCATTCCTTCAAATATGCATAATAAAACCACTTTCTTCCCTTAGTTTTATTCCTAATTTTTTTAAAAATTCATCTATCCTAGGACAATTATTTTTTAGTATAAAATAAAACATGATAGTCTATAAGTAAGCAATTCTTAATAAACTGGTTTTTTAAAATCTTATCATCCAGATCAGTAGACAAAAAAAAAATCTAAAATATAAGAAATGTAAAGTATGCTTATTTGAACATACTCCTTTTAGTCAAATCACCTTTGCATGGGCATTAGACCAAATTAAACTGAAAAATATAAACCTCACTATAGTTTAAGGTGCCAGTTAAATGATTTAATGCAGAGAGGAAAGGCATTATTTTGTATTGGTACTTGTACTCTCTATTGTGTCCAACATTTTAAAAACATTTTAAACTGTTGAAATATAATTCCATGTTTTTTAAAAAAGGCAATGTTAACCTCTTGACTAATTCTAAATGGTGAATGTTTGCTTCTACATTTAGACCTGTTTAGATACCGCTAACCATAAGGTTTGAGTTCAAAAAATCAATACAGAATTACAATCTCTATTGCAACATAAGGAATTTTTAAAGCTTTCTACAATTTCACATACCTAATGTAGAAAGTATATGAATGTAACATAGTTTAAAAATAAGAATATAAAAATTATCTGAAGTTCTATTTTATCTAACTGGGTTCGATAATAATAATAATCTTTATTGTCATTGTAAAAATTACAATGTAATCCTACTGTAAATTCTTAGAAGCATGTGATGACATAAAATCTTAGAAGTCAGAGCCATAAATAACTTCATCATTCCTTATCTTGTTGAAAAACAAGGTATCTATCCTGATATGAGAAATCAGTACTATAAAAGAATTAAATCTTCCGCCAACATCTAAAGACACACTTCTTTCATCTAGCTGGCCTGGCCTAACATCCGAGACTATTTTATCGACTGATTTTAAATTAAACTAAAGTTTTAACAAATGGGTTTTAAATTGATTTTAGCACAGGGTATTAATTTAATAAGATTTTATTGATTATTTATGACGTATTTATTCTTTTTGTATATGTTTATATTTGTGCTCTTAATTTCCTGTGCACTGCCCCGAGTCCCTTTGGTGAGAGTGGCGCGGTATAAAAGTCTAATAAAATAAAATAAATAAAATAAAATAAATAAATCTGCTGACTTGAATCAAATATCTATGTTAGTGCAAACAAATCAATTAAACATTTCTCATTGTTTCCAACTTCTTCATTTAAAAATGTTACGTAAGATCACAAAGATTACGAAGATCTTTTAAACTTTAGCTTGATGTAATGTTCTGGCTTTACTTTTGTTTAGTGTCATTCATGTTTAGAAAAAGTAGCTTAATCTAACTAGATACCTTCACAACATTTAATCTTCTACAGCCTGATTTAGGTAAACCGATGATTGTTTAAGGTATGACCTGTTCCAATCATATCCACTAAAAAGATTTCAGAATCAGGTAAGGGAGACACTGAACACCACAAATAAATATCTGAAACTTTTATCAAATAAGTTGACTTATTTATTCATTTTAATTTATTAAAGAATTTAAAGTCATGCTTCAAAAATATATATAATCTGTATAAATAAAAATGTAACAAAGAGTTTGTTCAAAACTGCTAATCTCCGAAAGTCCTGCACCGATCGCTTCCAAATTTTAACACAACGTTCCTTTCAAGTACAGCACCAATTATATATATACAAATTGTGCAGATGTCACACCTGTGCCAGGTACACGCAACGGAAATGTAAAAAATTGTAAAAATGGTAGGTAGATGGATACAGAGAGAGCAGTAGGCCACAGGTATTATGTCATCCTTTATGACATAAAATACTCTGTACATAGGTAGGTATTAGGTAGGTAGAGGGATAGAGAGAGAGAGAGGGAGAAATACAGTAGGTAGGTAGGTAGAGGGATAGAGAGAGGGAGAAATAAAGTAGGTAGGTAGATAGGTAGGTAGGTAGCTAAGTAGGTAGGTAGGTAGGTAGGTAGATAGGTAGGTAGGTAGGTAGGTAGGTAGAGGGATAGAGAGGGAGAGGGAGAAATGCAGTAGGTAGGTAGGTAGAGGGAGAGAGGGAGAAAGGGAGTAGGTAGGTTGGGGGTTATACAGTGGTTGTGTGTACATGTTTGTGTGTGCAGGTGTAGATCTACACACAGATTGGTTGGCCATTTAACCAGACTGGGCCACAGCAACGCGTGGCCGGGAACGGCTAGTATTAAAATAAAAATATCCAGGATGATGCCAAAGCACAGAAGAAGCTAACCAGGTTCAGACCCAACTGTTTCTGATTGCCGTTGCAATGCCAGACCTTCTTAAGAGATTTCACAGTCTGGTTCATTTATAAGGAAGCACACAACTGCTTGTTGGAATTCATCCAGGTAAACACAATTCACCAAAAATTATAGGATGTTTCAAAAATACATGAACAATTATCTCAACTGCAGTGTCTGAACATATGCATAATCACTCTAGAGTCTAATTAGATAATATTATCATATCAGCTCGTCAGCACCTCAAGTTTAACTTGCCTAAGGATACAAATTTAAGTGTCCTGCTATGTGAGGGTGCAAGTATTTAGGTACAAGAGCTATATACATAGTTTCATGGCAGCATAAGCATGAGATATTTATTTCAATAGGTAGATGAGTGCCACTGCCTCAATACTGTAGACTAGACAAATGGGTTTTTTTCCAACAAGGAATTATACCAGTTTACCTATACAAACTGGATTAGCAACATGCCCTAAAGATTTGTATCAGCCAATATTTTAACCAGCAGAGTCTCAGATGGGCCTCAAGAGAGTAGCTTTCAAACTCTAACCAGAGCTGTTAGAACAAAACTAGGAACTTGGGGGAGAAATTTGGATTGAATCCTTTCTAGGATATCATACAACACTCATATATACAACATTAGGTAGTTAGCTTTGAGAATATTAACAACATATTTGTTTCCCCAATAGCTTGTTTATTTAGTACTTACAAGCTTTTGGTGCAGAATGGGTAAGATTTAGGAAGAAAAAATCAAAATACTGGAGAAGTGTATATTTGCATATTAGTTTTTAAACCAATACAGAAAACAACTTAAGAAAGCAAACGACTGTGTAACTACTTTATGCATGACTGGTGAACCATTAATTAATCAAAAGTACTCTTCTTACAGATTAATTTCCTCAGGAATACGCTTGTTAGTTTCCTGTATAAATTTCTGTTCTTACTGTATTGTGGTCATAGTTCTATAAAGTTAATGGCTTTGAAGTTTTAGACCTGAATCAGGTAAAAATAATAAAGATCAAATATCCATTTGTAAGCTGCATCAAGGAAGGAAGGAAGTCATGCAATAAAAATCTTTTTTATTCTGCATATTTAATGTAGCCCAAACCAAAAATAAATAAGAAATATCCTACGATCAAATTCCAGCATGTGAAATATTTAAAATCAACTCTTTCAAAAAACATACAGTAACATTCTAGAGAAAACCCAACTAAAGAATTGATATAACAGGAGAATCATAGTATTTACCATATTTTTTGGCGTATAAGACACACCAGGTTATAAGACGCACCAAGATTTTGAAGAGGCAAATTTTTTAAAAAAGGTTTTGCACTCTGCAGATCTTCCAAAACTGGCCCGTTTTTTTTTGCAAAAACGGGTCGTTTTTTTGTCAAAAAAAAGGGAATGCATAGTCTTTAGGAGGCTTATAGTGTGCTCCTGCGGGACTCGGGGGGGGGGGAAACCTCTTCATGTGTCAATTTAGGAAGTTCAGAAGCTGTTGATGCTGTTGAATGAATCTGTCATTTGTTGATGAATCTGTCATTTGTACTTCTGTAACTGTCTGTTCAGCAACGGATAGTCAAGACTAGAGAAAACAAACAAACAATTGCAACCAGCTTGCCTGTCACAGAAGACCTGTATATTGCATAGGTCAGAAGGAAGCCCAAGAAAACAACTACAGATCCCTCAGATCCTGTACATAACCTGTGTCAACTCCTGTCCTTGCGACACCATTATAGAGAATTACATCCCCAAACACCTAGACTTAGGAACTGTTTTACTCCCTTGTGGCATCAATCTGCTGAACACTTAATCCTCACAATATTGAAAGCATTTCTAAGTATATTCACCCATGATGTATGGCTGTAGCACTATTATTATCCTTCTTATTTTCTCTACTACCCCTCTTATTGGTATCATTATTATGATTACTATTACTCTGTTGCTTTGCATGTACATTGAGAGCTTCTGCACTGAAGACAAATTCCTTCTGTGTCTAATCACGCTTGGCCAAATAAAGCCATCCCCTCATGTCCTGGCACTTCAGGTGTCAATCTGGAAAAAAAAAAGAATTGATGCCTGGCTCATGGCAGTGCATGGAATGCAAAGCTATAAAACTACAAAGTTAAGAGTTATTTTTAATTTACTAATGGCTTCCCCTTCTTATCAAATTCACCTATCTATATGAATAAAAATGTAACAATAGTTTGTTCAAAACCGCTAATCACCGAACGTCCTGCACCGATCGCTTCCACACTTTCACACAGCGTTCCTTTCAAGTACGGCACCAATGATATATATAGATTGTGTAGATGTCACACCTGTGCCAGTTACACACAACAGAAATGTTAAAAATTGTAAAGAAAGGTAGGTAGATGGATACAGAGAGAGCAGTGGGCCACAGGTATTATGTCATCCTTTATGACATAAAATACTCTGTCCATAGGATTCAAGGAGAAATACAGTAGGTAGATAGGTAGGGATAGAGAGAGGCAGCTGTAGGGATAGAGAGAGGGAGGGAGAAATGCGGTAGGTATGTAGGTAGGAAGGTAGGTAGGTAGGTAGGTAGGTAGAGGGATAGAGGGATAGAGAGGGAGAGGGAGAAATACGGTAGGTAGGTAGGTAGGTAGGTAGGTAGGTAGGTAGGTAGGTAAGGGGATAGAGAGGGAGAGGGAGAAATACAGTAGGTAGGTAGGTAGGTAGGTAGGTAGGTAGGTAAGGGGATAGAGAGGGAGAGGGAGAAATACAGTAGGTAGGTAGGTAGGTAGGTAGGTAGGTAGGTAGGTAGGTAGGTAGGTAGAGGGATAGAGAGGGAGAGGGAGAAATACAGTAGGTAGGTAGGTAGGTAGGTTGGTAGGTAGGTAGGTAGGTAGGTAGGTAGGTAGGTAGGTAGAGGGATAGAGAGGGAGAGGGAGAAATACAGTAGGTAGGTAGGTAGGGAGAGGGATAGAGAGGGAGAGGGAGAGGGAGAAATACAGTAGGTAGGTAGGTAGGGAGAGGGATAGAGGGAGGGAGAAATACGGTAGGTAGGTAGGTAGGTAGGTAGGTAGGTAGGTAGGTAGAGGGATAGAGGGAGGGAGAAATACAGTAGGTAGGTAGGTAGCTCATATTTCTGTTACAAGCACAAGAAGAAGGTCAAAATTAACCCTCAAAAAGTAATAAAATAAAATGGAAGAAATCAGTTCACAACTATATGCCTGAAATAGCTTAATAATTTGTACCAGATGCAATGCTTTATAATATCCGGAATACCATTGCCAAAAAAAGAATCATATCTTACAAATGGTATATAAACAACCTAAAGATAAATAAATAAACAAACAGAAATGGGTTCTATTTGGATACACAAGGTGATTTCAAATACTATTGCAATTTCAAAATTCAGTCAATGCATATTTATTTCACTTTGAAGTAAATCGCTGCTATTGTCTATGTGTGATAATCATATCTGAATTTATGAAGTAAAATTACAAAATGATCTTTCTTAAACATTTTAAATTTATACTACATACGATAAAGAAGCTAATCAGAAAACTGAAAAAAATTGGAGCTTCACAAACTGCTATAATTCTAATATTTTAGAAGCTGAACTAAGAACGTGACCACTGCTTTTCAGAAGTATTTTTATTGTGAGAGAAAGGGCCTGTACTTCCTGTTGTTAAAACCTCTTAGGGTATCGTATGTCCAGCCTGTGAATGGATCATAATGTTCTGAATGACAAGAGGCTGTAAAGAATTGCCTGAAATTATAGCAGAAAAAGATTTGGTTTCATTCAAACAAATTTCTAGGCGTATCCTTTTTTTCAAAACCCAATTAACTTTTTTCCTGAAATGTTCACTACAGCAATAAAGTTACAATTTGAATTTGTTGACACAAAGCCATATATTCTAAACGTTTCCATTAAAAATTATTTAAGGTCACAAAAAAGCAAAATTATAAAATATGTCTGCATTTCCATACTAAAATATTAATTTTATTCTTGGATGTTAGAAGGCAGCTCATTCTATCTGTTAATAAACCAAAATTAAAAGCAACACTATTTATTTATTTTATTTTATTTTATTAAATTTATACCCCGCCCTTCTCCTAAAAAAGGACCCAGGGCGGCGCACGGGCATCATTAAAATCATACAAAAATACCAAAATCCAAAATTGTTAAAAACGAATTAAATATTCCCTGTGCTAAAATTAATAAAACTCTAAAATTTAAAAATTATCCCTATAAAAGTCAGAACGGGGGTTATGCTAGGCCGGCTTGTTAAAATAAATGGGTTTTAAGACATTGGCGGAAAAGGCGGAGTCCACGATGGTGCGCAGATCGGGGGGTAGGTCGTTCCAGAGAGCTGGGCCCGCCACAGAGAAGGCTCTTCCCCTGGGCACCGCCAACCGGCATTGCCCGGCCGACGGTACCCGGAGAAGGCCCTCTCTGTGGGAGCGGATCGGTCGAAGGGATGTATGGGGCAGGAGACGGTCGCGAACTAAATGTTTCAACATACAGTCACCTTCTTAAAAACACAATTTATTGCTTCAAATAGCATTACATTACAAACTCTATTCCAATTGAACCACTTCAGCCCAAGAAGTCATGACTCATGGATTAGGTGGTTTGTTTCAGAAGTGGGAATTAACTGGGAAGGCTTGCTGCGAAGCATTTGATTCCTCAAATAACTTTTCTTAAAGATTAAAACTGTCATTTTTAATTAAGTTCAAGAACATGGAAACACTATCATCGACTTTCTAAAACAGATCAAATGAAAAACCTTGACTTTTTTCAAAAGGTTCTTCCCATATGGACTGGTTGTAATAAGCTGGTTTGTTATGTACCTAGGTAGATTTTAGATTACCGTATTTTTCGGAGTATAAGGCGCACCTTTTTTTCCTCTAAAAAGAGGCTGAAAAAGAGGCGCATCTTATACATCGAACACAGCATTTTTTTGCCTCCTGAAGCCCCACCCCTTTCACCAAAATGGTCATGCATAGCCTTATGGAGGCTTTCACAGAGCTCACGGGGGGCTGGGAGGGCTGTTTTTTGCTCAATTTTGCCCCCCCTCCAGGCCCCTGCAGCACTCTATAAGCCTCCATAAGGCTATGCGTGCAATTTTTTTGACAACAACTTTTTTTCATGAAAAATGGGGCATTTTTTGCTCGTTTTTGGCCCTCCCACCTCCCCAGCAGCACCCCCCTCCCGCTATTCATGCCTTTTTTTAAAAAACAGGCCACTTTGGGGAGATTTGCAGAGTGCAAAAACTTTTTTTTCCTTTCGGAAAGCTGTTTAGTTAGAGTGGTTGATGAGAATTATATTGATCAAGTGCTATGTGCCAGCAGAAACAAAGTTTTAGGTGCTACAGCGATTTCCTTCTCCAGCACATGGGTAAATACACTGGAAACATCTACCTACCTACCTACTGTATTTCTCTCTCTCTCTCTGTCTTCCTCTATCTACCTTTATACCTACCTACCTACTCTCTCTCTCTCTCCCTACCTATCTATTGTATTTCTCTTGATTTTTCTCTCTATACTTACCAACCTAACTACTATCTCTCCCCCTACCTATCTACTGTATTTCTCTCTCTCTATTTTTCGCTCTCTACCCTTTGTCTACCAACCTACCTATTCTGTCTCTCCCCCTACTTATCTACTATATTTCTCTCTATTTTTCTCTATATACCTACCAACCTAACTACTATCTCTCTCCTCCTATCTACTATATCTCTCTCTCTGTATTTCTCTCTCTCTATCCCTCTACCTACCTACCTACCTAGCTATCTACACACTCTCTCCCTACTTACCTACCTACTGTATTTCTCTCTATTTTTCTCTCTCTCCCCTCTACCTATCAACCTACCTACTCTCTCTCTCCCCCTACCTATCTACTGTATTTCTCTCTCTATTTCTCTCTCTCTATCCCTCTACCTACCTACCTATCTACACACACTCTCTCCCTACTTACCTACCTATTTCTCTCTCTATTTCTCTCTCTCTATCCCTCTACCTACCCACCTATCTACACACACTCTCTCCCTACTTACCTACCTATTTCTCTCTCTCTATCCCTCTACCTACCCACCTATCTACACACACTCTCTCCCTACTTACCTACCTACTGTATTTCCCTCTCCTTTTCTCCCTCTCTATCACTCTATCCACCTTCCTACTTTTTTAAAAAAATTGCCTCTTCAAAACCTGGGTGCGTCTTATTCTCCAAAAACTACAGTACGTTGTTTCCATATAATTCCCATTGATTTTAATGGAGAGAAATATATTATTAACTTGCTTATTACTTCAGTGATGCCTCATTCATGCTTTCTGCCCCCAGTGCAGCTAGAACTTCGCTTGCATTCATTAAGGACTTACTCTCAGAGAAACAGCTTTGCCTCTTTATATGGCATGATTGAAAGAGGAGTTCCTCACATGTCTGCCAATGGTGGACAGGAATGCTATATACAGTGCTTAAAAATGTGTTGAGTCAGAATGTCCTTCTGATTCAGTCAAAGCTGCTTTGCCACATCAACTGCTAACACTTCCTGCCCAGCGTAGCATTTCTCTTCATATTAGCAACAGAAGGGAGGGAAATGACTTTTTTTCATATAGTTCCCTCAACATTTCTGCTATTTCTGCTCAAACAAATGGGAAGAAAATGATCCTGTGTGCCCTCATCATCTTCAAAGCGCTCCATGGCACGGGTCCTAGTTCTTTGCGAGACCACCTCCTACCCCATACATCCCTCCAGCCGATCCGCTCCCACAGAGAGGGTCTGCTCCGGGTGCCAACGGCCGGGCAATTACGGCTCGCGACACCCAGAGGAAGGGCCTTCTCTGTGGCGGGTCCTGCCCTCTGGAACGATCTACCCTCCGATTTTAGGAATATCACAGACCTCCGCCTCTTCCGTCAACAATTAAAAACACACTTTTTTCGCTTAGCTGGCCTGGCCTAATCTTCCGAGAACATCGACTGGTTTTTAAATTGAATTAGATTTTATTGGGGTTTTAATTGGTTTTAGCACAGGTTGGGTTAATTTAGTAAGTTTTTAATGTTTACGATATATTTATTACCGGTTTTTATGTATATGCGTGGTTTTATTTTCCTGTGCACCGCCCCGAGTTCCTTTTGGGGAGAATGGGGCAGTATACAAATTTAATAAAATGAAAATGAAATGAAATGCCCTAATGCAGCCATGGCGAACCTTTTTTGGCTCGTGTGCCACAAGTGGGGGGAGTGCAGGGGGGTCGTGCGTGGGCATGCCGCACCCATAATGCAATGTGTGATGCACACCCACTGCGCATGCGCGTACCACAGGCACGCCCCCCCCATTTTTTGCATGCTTTTTTCGCCCTCCCCAGTCTCCAGAGGCTTTATAAGAGCCTGCGGAGGGTGAAAACCGCCTCCCCCATGCCGCCGCCCCCCCCCCGAGGCCCTCCGGAGGCTTCAGGGATCTTCACTTAAAATGCCCCTCCGAGCAAACCGGAAGTCCAGTTTGCCCATAGGGCCGTTTTTTTGTGCTCCGGAGCTTCAGGGAAGCTCATGAAGCCTCCAGAGGGCCTCTGTGGGGCGGGGGGCTCTTTTCATCCTCCCTGGACTCCTATAAAGCCTCTAGAGCCTGGGGAGGGCGAAAAAAGCATGCAAAAAATGGGGGGGCGTGCCTATGGTACGCGCATGCACCCTCTGGGGAGGGTGAAAAATGGCTTTAAAAAAGGGTGAACTCAGCTGGCCAGCATGCGCATGTGTGCTGGCCAGCTGACAGGGCAGCGTCTTGCGTGCCCCGACAAATGGCTCTGCATGCCATCTGTGGCACACGTGCGATGGGCTTGCCATCCTGGCCCTAATGTATAGGGTAGGGTAAGAAGTTGCCAAAAAGCAGATCCACTTCTACTTTAACTGAAAGCCCCTCCCATTCCAGCAAATTATACATTGGGATGTGGTGGCCGAGGTGGCTCAAAAAGACAGCAGTTGTTTTCCAAAACAGCACCTCATGCATTAGGGAATATATGCGAGACCGTCTCCTGCCCCATACATCCCTTCATCCGATCCGCTCCCACAGAGAGGGCCTTCTCAGGGTGCCGTCGGCCGGGCAATGCCGGTTGGCGACACCCAGGGAAAGGGCCTTCTATGTGGCGGGCCCTACCCTCTGGAACGACTTACCCCCCCGAACTACGAACCATCTCAGACCTCCGCCTCTTCTGCCAGCGTCTTAAGACGCACCTTTTCCAACAAGCCGGCCTAGCATAACCTCCCGTTTTGACTGTTTTTAGATAGTTTTAATTTGGGGGATTATTATACTATTTTAGCACAGGGTATCGATTTAATAGCTTTTTAAAATTTTGTACTTGTTTATATTTGTTATGTCTTTTAAATTTCCTGTGCGCCGCCCTGGGTCCTTTTTTGGAGAAGGTGCGGGGTATAAATTTGAATTAAGAAATAAGAAATATGAATTAAGAAATAAGAAATAAAAAATATGGATGATCCTATAGATCAGGGATGTCGAACTTGCGGCGCGGGGGCGGGATGCGTCATGTGTTGGCTCCGCCCCTGCCCAGTTTAACAAAGGGGGAAACAGTCCCGATACATTACGTGACGATGCCATGATGATGCAAGTTTGACATCCCTGCTATGGAGGGATCCTCCTCTAAGGATAAACTGAAAGGCAATTGCCAAGTAATTCCCAAAACTTGAGATTTTTAAGGAAAGGCAATCTAGCAAATGAACACATAAATAAACTGTATATAAACCATAGAATTTGAGCAGTTCTCCAGAAGATGTTATAAGTTTCTCAGCAATTTAGAAAATTAGTTTAAAATGTTTCGAAAGAAGAAACTGAACTGTTGCAGCATTTTATTTTTAAAAAGCCAACCAAACTCTTCCAAACCTTTTCATATATATTCCAGAGAGATTAATTGTAGAAAAAGTGAAATGGAAATAGGTTTCTCTCATTTGAAAATACTTAAAAGCTATTATGATCCAAACCAAATTTTACCCTATAACGAATAGTATTGTGCAATAGTGGCGAATATCTAATTAATATGGTGGTACAAGTGTAAAAGTAGTACTCTTCTACCTCCATATTACTCAGAACATTTGGGAAATTCAAATCCAATCTGTCATACCTGCAAACAAAATAAATTTTAAATTAGAGATATGTTATCAGAATTAAAAGTAAAAAAAAATGATTTTTTTTTCCAAACGTGGTTGCTATCAATTTTGTTTTCCTTTAAATTTAAGTAATTTCATACATGCACATCAGTGGTGGGTTTCTGCAAGCTCGCACCTACTCGCGAGAGCCGGTTGGTGAAATTTAGAGAACCGGTGAGAGGGGGTTCCACCGGCGTACCTGGAAGTAAATCTGGCCCGCCGCTGCCAGTGACCCAACGGGAAGGAAAGGAAAGGAAGGAAAAAAGGAAGGAAAGAAGGAAGGAAGGAAGGAAGGAAGGAAAGAAAGAAAGAAAGAAAGAAAGAAAGAAAGAAAGAAAGAAAGAAAGAAAGAAAGAAAGAAAGAAAGAAGAAAGAAAGAAAGAAAGAAAGAAAGAAAGAAAGAAAGAAAGAAAGAAAGAAAGAAAGAAAGAAAGAAAGAAAGAAAGAATTTATCATCACAATTGAGTCCAAAATTTTGGTTGCTAAGTAAGAGTGTTGTTAAATGAGTTTCACCACATTTTAAAAGGTGGCCACTCCCACCCTGTCACATGACTGCCAAGCCATGCCCACAAAATAGGCCACACCTACAGAGTAGGTTCTAAAAAATTTGAAACCCACCACTGATGCACATGGACATTAAGCCATTTCTTGATTAAGAGAATCATGTTTTAAGTACTGGACAACTGAAATGATGTTAGCCAATTTCAGGAATATCTTGGAAGAGTATCAGCCTGGAATGAACTTTTACATTTGTAATACTTTAGAGCAACACCTAATACCTTCCAAATATTTTGATCAGCTCATCAACTTAACCAGCATGGGTGATGAACAATGGTGATGGGAGATATAATTAAAATATCCTGGAGAGTAACAAGTTATAATCTAAAGCTAACGCTCCACAGATTTATTTCATCATTTGCAAAAACTTTGCCTTAGTCCTTCTGCCACTTGAACTGGGAGATCTAGTAGATTCCATAGCTTCTTTTGTGTTGAGTAAAGTCATGTTTTCTATTCTGGGATTTCCAAGAACCAACTCACTGACTAAATAATGGTTACGTTTTCTTAATGAATGGCTGGACGGACATTAATTGTCCCGCTGTCTTCCTCGATATTCTGTAGTTAGCAGAAATGACAAATTTATGGCTGACCAAGTACTTGAAACCTCTTCTTCAGGAGACAAAGGGGGATTGTTGGCCTCTGCCACATGGCTATCCGCCATCTTGCCTCCTCCCCCTCAGGCACCAGTATTCGCTATCTCCGACAAGCAGAAACTGCAATTAACTGCACTTGGAATCGCCAAGAAGCCTCTCCACAATTCCCAGCTCCCGTGCACTTGCCCTGTGCACGGGAAGCCCTTTGGCACCGGAATCACCCTCCGTCACGCACCGGCGGAGATTGCCATGGTTCCAAAGCTCTGTCACTGTGTGCACCACTGTGAGCACAACCACGGATCCGCTCCACGGTCCCTCACAATGCTGTCAAACTGCATTGCATAGGCTGTCCCCAAAACCGAGAAAACTAGCCTCTTGTGAGCTGGCTGGGAGGTTCTGCGACACTGCAGCCACCTCTCCGGCCATCGATTGCCAATGATGCCACTCAGCCCACATGGCCCTGCTGAAGCGCAGTTAGCCGCCAGGAGCTTACCTTGCAGATCTCCGGAAACTGGAGATCTAGAATAGCAGCAATTTTAAACTACTGTAGCTGCCTATTCACCAGCAGGGCCCAGGAGGAGAAGGAAGGAGGATTGCAGGAAGGTACAGGAACAATAATATCAGAAGCTAAATTTATTATGTCTCTCTTGGGCCTGAGACTGAATTGAAACTGGAGCCAGCAGAGAAAGCAGAGGCGTAGCTTCAATTCTAACTCAGTCTCTGGGCCAATTGGACGTGATAATACCCATTCCTGTACCTTCCAGAAAATGATTCTCTTCTGTTAAGGAAACTAAGCCTGAATAATATATAGGTATGTTCCACTGTACTTTTTACTCTATTTTGTACACCTTTAACCCCATGATATTTGAATCAATGCAGCATAAGCAGATTCATCAATAGTATCAATGTGATTTCGGCTGCCTGTTATTGGTTAGATTTTATTGTTTGAATGGACTTTTTCTTCTAAGTAATTGGCAGCCAATGTAAATTACTTGAATTAATAAAAAGCAACATATTTATTTTGCCTTTTCAACAACCTGCAAATAGTTCATAATAATACAGCCAGGTAATATTGAAATACCCTATAGTATTCTGATACTATAGGTATCAGAATACGGTACTATTCTGATAAGGCAAAGTGCTGAAACTTATTTCAGTATTCAAACCATTTAAAAGTATGAGTTATCTTAACTACATTTTCTAGAATCAACAACATATTCTGTCCATTTCCTTCTTTCCTGCTAATTTATATGATCTCATTGCATCCATTATTTTCCAGCATCTATAATTGCTTCCTTTGGTCAGAAACTTAAAAACCGTCTTATTTTATTTTATTTTATTTTAATCATATTTATATCCCGCCCTTCTCCACGAAGGACCCAGGGCGGCGCACAGGAATTTAAAACATACAAAACAATACAATAAATATAGAATTTAAAAATATATTAAATTAACTATAATCCTATGCTAAAATCAAATTAAAATCCCCAATTTAAAACTATCTAAATAGTCTTCTTCTATTCATCATATTACTTTTTATTTTACAAAACAAAAACGCATACCATCAAGACAGGAAATACAGTATAATAAACAAATATCATATCTATGATGCCATTATAAGCTACAAATTATTTGCATCTAAAATAATTATCGCGCTTCTCTCTTTAATAAGCTGAAAAACATGTCAAGGTTCGTTTTTCCTACCACCTATCAAACATGGAGCCAAAATATAGGCATTTCTCACTATTTCCTTCTTATTCCTGAATGTCTTTAAAATATTATTTAATTAAGAAAGCAAGAGACCCCAAACTCTATTACCTACAGAATTTTCCAATTAATCACTTCAGGCTACTTTCAGAACATTTTTAGTTATAAATCTCTACTTCTTTCTACAACTAATCCTTAAAGCTTCTCATGCAGGCCGTTGGTCAGTTTATTTTTCCATCAGCTAATATTCTTGTTTACCCTCGATGATGTCAATGAGACACGGTTTCAGACATGTTTAATCTCTGAGCCAGACTTCATTAGATAAACAAATTGCTAACTGGTTCACTAATTTATCAAAATATGATCTTTCGTTGTGTAATATTTCAAAGAGAAGGGAAATCATTCTATGTGATTAATAAAAAATAAAAACAAATATACTTTCTTGCGCCTTTGAATCAATGTTTGACTGCTGGCAACTGCCTGCACCAGTGCCTCCGATTCTAATATAATGAAATAATGTCAATAAAATAATAATGTAAAGATACATTATTACCCAATAATAAAGGGATTAACAAGCCAAAAGATAAGAAGAAGTATGGACAAGATCAAATGTCATAAAATGCTGTTTCATAATATTGGTAAAGTTTATTAACATATAGTAGGAATAATCCAATAATACAATAGCAGAGTTGGAATTGACCTTGGAGGTCTTCTAGTCCAAGGGCAGGAACCTTATACCATTTCAGACAAATGGCTATCCAACATCTTCTTAAAGACTTCCAGGGTTGGGGCCTTCACAACTTCTGGAGGCAACTTCTGTTCCACTGACTAATTGTTCTAACTGTCAGGAAATTTCTCCTTAGTTCTAAGTTGCTTCTCTCCTTGATTAGTTTCCACCCATTGCTTCTTGTCCTGCCCCCAGGTGCCTTGGAGAATAGTTTGACTCCCTCTTCTTTGTGGCACCCTCTGAGATATCGGAACACTGCTATCATGTCTCCCCTGGTCCTTCTCTTCATCAAACTAGACATACCCAGCTCCTGCAACCGTTCTTCATATGTTTTAGTCTCCAGTCCTCTAATCATCTTGGTTGCTCTTCTCTGCACTCTTTCCAGAGTCTCCACGTCTTTTCTACATCGTGGCGACCAAAACTGTATGCAGTATTCCAAGTGTGGCCTTACCAAGGCACTATACAGTGGCATTAACACTTCACGCGATCTAGATTCTATCCCTCTGTTTATGCAGCCTAGAACTGTGTTGGCTTTTTTGGCAGCTGCTGCACACGGCTGGCTCCTATTTAAATGGTTGTCCACTAGGACTCCAAGATCCCTCTCACAGTTGCTACTATTGAGCAAGGTACCACCTATACTATACCTGTGCATTTTGTTTTTCTTGCCTAAATGTAGAATTGTGGAAGATACATTGAATAACAGTTAAGACCACCCCAGATTAAAAATACCAGAAAAATAGAATTACTTGTGATATTCTAAATCAGCAGAATTACATGAATTAAATACCTTACCTAACTACAAAAAGACAGCAGAAGGTATAAAATGAAACTTTCTCATATTTCCTATACTACGGAAACCACTAAGCACAGTGAAAGTAAAGAAAATGTAGGTGACCAAGCTGCACCCAAGGGAGGGGTCAAACATGTCATAAGTCACGAGTCGCTGCAGCCCCGCATGAGATCCAAGTCAAGCCCACCTTGAATGCCTCTCATATCTCCCACTCATTTCCCTTAACCAGCAGTTGGTCAGATTCTTGTAGAGAGTATAAAGCTTGCAGTAAAGCTTTAGATTCATGTTAACTGCCTGAATCTCCTGATCTCCCCAGCATTTGATATTAATCTAACCAACCGGAATAGTGTTCAATCTGGTCCTCTCCTACAGGAACTTAACCTGTCCTTTGCAGGTTTGTAAAGCAAAGGAAAGGTGAAGATCGTTAAGAGTTGCAGAAATTCCTTGCCTTAACAGTTAGTTGAGCAGCTGATCCTAATTGTGATTGCTAAATGAGAATTATCTGTATACAATATTGATCAACCAGTAACATCCAGTTTCAATTAGTGTTCCTGAACCCAATCCATCTTCCAAGAGTATCTATTTCTACAGTGCATTGCAGCAGTCTCCATGAAAAGTTATAATGGCATACAATCCAATAGCAGAGTTGGAAGGCACCTTGGAGGTCTTCTAGTCCAACCCCCTGCCCAGGCAGGAAACCCTATACCGTTTCAGACAAATGGCTATCCAACATCTTCTTAAAGACTTGCAGTGTTGGGGCATTCACAACTTCTGGAGGCAACTTCTGTTCCACTGGTTAATTGTTCTAACTGTCAGGACATTTCTCTTCAGTTCTAAGTTGCTTCTCTCCTTGATTAGTTTCCACCCATTGCTTCTTGTTCTACCCTCAGGTGCTTTGGAGAATAGTTTGACTCCCTCTTCTTTGTGGCAGCCTATGAGATATCGGAAGACTGCTATCATGTCTCCCCTGGTCCTTCTTTTCATTAAACTGGACCTACCCAGTTCCTGCAACCGTTCTTCATGTGTTTTAGCCTCCAGTCCCCTAATCATCTTGGTTGCTCTTCTCTGCACTCTTTCTAGAGTCTCCACGTCTTTTCTACATCATGGTGACCAAAACTGAATGTAATATTCCAAGTGTGGCCTTACCAAGGTCTTATAAAGTGGTATCAACCCTTCACGTGATCTTGATTCTATCCTTCTGTTTATGCAACCTAGAACTGGGTTGGCTTTTTTGGCAGCTGCTACACACGGATGTCTCATATCTAAAAGGTTGTCCACTAGCATTGTTATACACTCAATTAAGAAAGGGAATCTCAAAGATACAGAGAACTCACGTTTCTATTGGCACAGCTATATTTACCAGTTAGCCAAAGCCATGAACTGATTTCATGGAAGCACCTTTAAAAAATGCTAAATTAACACCAGTTAAAGTACGTCTATTTCGTTTGTCAGCAAAGTACTGATTAAGCTCTTCCATTTCGTCACTTGGATTTGATAAAAAACAGAAATGCAATTTTATGCTGTAAGCATACCCCTGCATTCATTGAAAAAAAGCCGCATAAGTAATTCAAAAAGAAACTTTATAGAATCTCAAAGACTCTATTTGAGATGCAACGGAGTACAAATTCTTCAAATTTTTGAGATTTCTGTAATTGCCATAGCGAAATGACATTTTGCTTGATTTCACTGGCTAGCAAGACAGTGAGGAGAATGGCCCCTGGATTCTGGATCCAAGCAGGGATAATCTCTCTGGGACAAAGCAGAGATCATTGGCATTATCCACATGATTCTGGACAGCCCTGAGTACAGTACACCATGGAAATTGCCTTTTTAATGGTCAGTTTCTGAGTGTAGTGGCTGAGAGGTGGAACTATGTCTAGCTCACACTTTCAAACATATATTTTACATATATTAAGTTCAATCTAGCCTTATATCTTAATCATTTTTTTTTTACTTTATTTTTCACATAATAAAGAGATTAAGACCTTTTGGGCTGGCAAGATTTTACTTGACTCATCAGGTAAGTTTCCACCTCCTTAAAAGACAATAATGTAAATATATGATTTTCCACCTCCTTAAAAGACAATGTAAATATATGATTTTTGTACCATGCAGCAAAAGTCTACAGGTTTTGGATTTAGAATATAATTTTGAATTATTTAGAAGAAATTTATCGTGGGAAAATGGATATTGCTTTTGCTTGCTTTGTTTTGATAAGGAAACCATAAGGCTGGGCAACAGAGCCAAAGGTTAAAGAAAATGGAGCAAAATTCCTTATTGCAAAACTTTCAGTCAACCAAATGCTTCTCAGTCACATTTTTGGGACAGAATGGATCAAATGCTTAATAAAATTGAGGAATGACTCATTCCCCAAAGGAGATGAACAAATATCAAACCACATCTTACCTGGCAGGGAGATATTAAATCAGGAAACTGATATAGTCCCCCACCCCCTTTCTGGCTAGACAAAAGAGCTCTGCTAAGATTTGGAAGGACTTCTTCTAAAAGTTACAAACAAAAGGATAAATTTTACTTATTGAAACAAAATAAATCTATTAACGTTCTGGAGGATTTTCACTTCGAAGCACAAATGAGAGCAAGTAATCTCTGAGACACTTTTTGAATGGGTTAAGGAATAATTTTAAAAAATAAGGTAAGATTTATAACATCAGTGTGTTCAATCATCGTTAAAGAAAAAATAGTTATCTGGTTTAGAGACAGTGATAAGTTATTAAAATGGGTGTTGGCTTACTTGATACGCTCAATCTTTGGGATAGTGGAGACAGCAGTCGTGAATGGGTTAACTCTGTTATTATCCAATGGGACTGAGTCTTAAGATTGGCATATCCCGCCTTCTTCACTGGCCTCACCAGCTTTTTATGACAAATAGGATCCTGAGACTGACGTGCTGTGGTATTATCGAGGAACTTCTTCCAACTTTGGTGGGGATGACTGCTGTCTCCACCTTCCCAGAGACTGAGTATATCAGGTAAGCCAACGCCCAATCTCCATTGTTGGTGGAGACAACAGTCATGTTGTCCTACGGGTTGTCACTACAGCTAGTAGTGTTCCTACGGGTGAGCCTGCGACCGGGCCGAAATTTCTTGAGCCTCACACACCCATTGCAGGACCCGTCTGCTGAAAGCTGCATCCACTGGGCATTGATTTTGTAATGGTGGATGAACGATGATGGGGACGTCCAGGTGGCTGCACAGAAAACTTCCTCAAGGGAGGCCTGAGTGGCCCAGACAGCTGAAGTCGCAGCACTTCCTTGTCGAGTGTGCCAAAACATGACCTGCAGTTGCAATTCGTATGACTTGATAATGCAGGCTCTGATCCATCAACTCAAGGTAGCCAAGGAAGTCTTAAGTCCCAAGGAAGTCGGCTGGTAAGACACAAACAGCACCGCTGTGCATCATATTGATGAAGTACGGTGAACGTAAATTCAAAGGGTCCATCTCATGTCATGCTTATGCCATTGTCTTTCCAGTTTGTAGGTAGCAGACGGGCAGAAGTTGGGGAGCACCAGCTCCTGTGCCCTATTGATGTGCATGTTGACTTTGGGCACAGAGAAAGGGTCAAGCCTCAAGACCACCCTATCCTCATGGAACACGCACAGGTCAGAAACTCTCCTGGTCAATGTAATAGCTACGAGGAATAGAACTTTGAAGGAGAGACACTTCAGCAGGTGTCATGTAATGGTTCAAAGGGGGGACCCATCCATGTCATGACCTAGTTATCTGCGGGATCGCATCCTGCCCCATACATCCCTTCGGCCGATTTGCTCCCACGGAGAGGGACTTCTTCGGGTGCCGTCCACCAGGCAATGCCAGCGGGCGACGCCCAGGGGAAGGGCCTTCTCTGTGGTAGGCCCAACCCTCTGGAACGACCCTCCCCCCGAAATCAGAACAACCACAGACCTCCGCTCCTTCCACCAGAAGTTAAGGACTCATTTCTTCCATCAGGAGGGCCTGGCCTAATGTTACATTCCTAGCCGCAGAATGAAATTGTATTAAGAATTTTTAGGGTTAATTGTTAGGGTTTTAATAGTGATTTTAGCACAGGGGTAATTTAATTCGGTTTTAACATTTTATATTTGTACATTGTTGTATTTATTGGATTTTTAATTTCCTGTGCAACACCCCGAGTCCCCATGGGGGAGAGGGGGCGGTCTATAAATTAATAAATTATTAAATTATTATTATGAGGACCTTGGGCAGCTCCCAGGTTGGGTAGTAATGAATTGTGGGCGGTCGCAGATTCGAAGCTCCCCACAAAAAAACGCCGAATCAGGGGATGGTGTGATAAAGGTGCAAAGTGCCCGCAAGTCAAGACGGACGAGAGGCCCACCACCTGATGTCGTAGAGTGTTAGGTGAAAGGCCCTTATCTAAGCCGCCTTGGAGAAAGTCCAGGACATGATGCCATGGCGGCTGGGCTGCTGGCACGTTCTTGCCTGAGCACCATAAGACAAACGCCTTCCAGGTTGCATCGTAAATATGGATCGTGTATTTACGTAAAGACTCAGTCCCATTGGCTGATAACAGAGCTAACCCATTCATGACTGCTGTCTCCACCAACAATGGAGATTGTAATGTTTAATCTAACTAATGTATTTTCTCTATATGAATGGCAAGCACGAGGGAACTGGAAGCTACCGAGAAGTCGGGAGGAATCACTAAGGTTGCATAGTACATTTTATAATAATAAATAATAATAAATTTTAATTTATAACCCGCTCTCTCTCCCCGAAGGGACTCGAGGCGGGGCACAGGGAATTAAAATACACATAAAATCACAAACATAGTACAATATAAAATAAAATTAAACTAACCCTGCGCTAAAATCCCATTAAAACTAAAAATTAATCGTTAAAAAACCCTAAAAACAGTTGATTATCCTAGGCCGGCCAAGCAGAAAAAGTGTGTTTTTAATTTTAGTTGTTCTGATTTCGGGGGGAAGGTCGTTCCAGAGGGTCGGGCCCGCCACAGAGAAGGCCCTTCCCCTGGGCGTCGCCCGCTGGCACAGCCTAGTGGACGGCACCCGGAGAAGTCCCTCTCTGTGGGAGCGAATCGGCCGCAGGGATGTATGGGGCAGGATGCGATCCCGCAGATTTTGTCCCTCATCTAGCACAGACCATGCCATAGAGCCATTGTGACAGTATTCAATTACCTAACTGAAAAGAGGATTTCAGCACCTATTCCATAATCTCTAGTATCTTGCTCAGGAAAGGATTATAAACCACTAGCATAATTATGCATATCTTCAGAATCAAACAACGTTTGTCTGGATACGTACGATATTAATAAATTGCAAAGGAAATAGTTTTACTAAGCACTTTGCATTCACAAAAATGCAATTATCTTGGAAAATCTCACTAGATTTCTGAGTGTCTTTAGATCACAATTATCTAGGACAGATCTTTACAGAAAATCAGATCCAAATTATAATTTATTTGTTTATTTCTAACTGGTGTTGCTCAACTGCAAGGTGACTCTGGATGGATGATTCACAACATTCAGAACATGATAAAATATGATGAGAGAAAAGATCCAACCAAAACAAACGAATAAAGAACCTGGCAGACAACCCAAAACTCCAGAAGATAGGCTGAAGATACAGAAGGATCTTGACAAACTTGAACATTGGGCACTATCTAACAAAATGAAATTCAATTGTGAAAAAAGTAAGGTTCTACATTTAGGCAAGAAAAACCAAATGCACAAGTACAGTATAGGTGGTACCTTGCTCAATAGTAGCAACTGTGAGAGGGATCTTGGAATCCTAGTGGACAACCATTGAAATAGGAGCCAGCCGTGTGCAGCAGCTGCCAAAAAAGCCAACACAGTTCTAGGCTGCATAAACAGAGGGATAGAATCTAGATCACGTGAAGTGTTAATGCCACTGTATAGTGCCTTGGGAAGGCCACACTTGGAATACTGCATACAGTTTTGGTCGCCACGATGTAGAAAAGACGTGGAGACTCTGGAAAGAGTGCAGAGAAGAGCAACCAAGATGATTAGGGAACTGGAGACTAAAACATATGAAGAATGGCTGCAGGAACTGGGTATGTCTAGTTTGATGAAGAGAAGGACCAGGGGAGACATGATAGCAGTGTTCCGATATCTCAGAGGGTGCCACAAAGAAGAGGGAGTCAAACTATTCTCCAAGGCACCTGGGGGCAGGACAAGAAGCAATGGGTGGAAACTCATCGAGGAGAGAAGCAACTTAGAATTGAGGAGAAATTTCCTGACAGTTAGAACAATTAACCTCTGGAACAGCTTGCCTCCAGAAGTTGTGAATGCCCCAACCCTGGAAGTCTTTAAGAAGATGTTGGATAGCCATTTGTCTGAAATGGTATAAGGTTCCTGCCCACGCAGGGGGTTGGACTAGAAGACCTCCAAGGTCCCTTCCAACTCTGCTATTGTATATCCCAACCATCTTTCAAACACCAGCATGTTGATGATCAACCCAGCACCTCATTCTAGAGATCGGCAGTACAAAGAAAAAGCATGGTTCCTTCATCCTGATGAATGACGTTGCTTATTTGAAGGATTCCATAGTATACTAATGCTGTTTAGCTCAAACCAGCAGGTCAGTCATCATAGGAAATAACAGCACCCTACGATAAATTCTATATAGAATTTTATGATATTGGATTTTTAAACTCATAGCAAACCAAGTTTAGCCTGCCTGCATTGTAATAACCAACATGATTAAATGGTTAAATTTTTCCAGCAAGGAAAACTTTAACCATCTCATATCATGACCATATTCACTCATGAAGAGGTATTACAAAGATCAGATTTAGAACACCTATGAGAAACGGTGAATGAATGTGTCATGCAGCTTATTGGCCATATCTTAACTAAGACTGGCATCCAAGGACTGCATTACCTTGCGTACCTCCTAGAGCAGGGGTCTCCAACCTTTGCAACTTTAAGTCTGAAGGACTTCAGCAAAGCTGGCTGGAGAAGTCTGGGAGCTGAAGTCCTTCAGACTTAAAGTTGCAAAGGTTGGAGACCCCTGTCCTAGAGGAAAGAGAAATCAAGGCCAGTCTCAGAAAACATGGTGCCAACACTTAAGGAAGATTTTAAGATTATTAATGTCCCTTGAAATGATGATGCTGAAGATGCTGTGAATGATCAAAGTCACTGGAAAATACTTGCTGACCAAGGTGCTGTGCACAGAATCTTATAAAGATTATGATGTTAAAATAAAATGAAATAATATATAGTTCAATAAAAACCTTTAAACTTTACGCAACTAGAAAGGCGGGGGTTCAAGCTTTGCTGCATTTCTTTAGATCAAAGAAACCCATTTGAGTTTGAAATGACTCAGTCTGTAACATATTTTAAGATTAATATTATAAATTAAAGCTGGATCTGTCAATTAACTTACTCCATCTCCTAAAAATGCTTCCAGACCAAATTGAGAATCTTAGCAATAGTTAAAAACTATACATACAAAATGTTCCATTATGGTAACTTAATAGAGTGAGTAATTTAGATTTAAGTGGTGGTTTAAGAATGTAATGTCACAATACCAAATTTAGCACAACATCAGAATAATGCAATAACAGACCTTGAAGGTCCGGCTCTGGAAAGAAATGGCTTGACTCTCTCTTCTCTGTGGCAACCTCTTAGAAATTGGAATACTGCTATCTCCCCTGGTCCGACTTTTCATTAAACTAGACATACCGCCCTGAGTCCCACTGGGGAGATAAGAGCGATATAGAAGTGGAATAAAATCAAAATCAAATACTCAATTCCTGCAACCATTTTTATATATTTTAGACTCCAGTCCCCTAGTCCTCTTTGTTGCTCTTCTCTGTACTCTTTCTAGAGTGTCAACATCTTTTTTACATTGTGCTGACCAAAACTGGATGCAGTATTCTAAGTGTGGCCTTACCAAGGCCTTATAAAATGGTATCAACACTTCAGGTGATCTTGATTCTATCCCTCTGTTTATGCAGCCTAGAACTGTGTTGGCTTTTTTGGCAGCTGCTGCACACTGCTGGCTCATATTTAAATGATTTGTCTACTAGGATTCTAATGTTTTAGAATCCTAATGACGTTTTATCTTTCTTACTTAAACAAATTAACAAATTAAATTAAATGATTCTATATTTTATTACATAGATGACCCTGTTTGCTTCTCTACCCTGTAATTATAGGAAATTATAGTTTTCTCTAAAGGAGTTATTCCATCCATTTCCTTCATTAGGGTTTACGCTAGTTGAATGAGATCCACAACCACAAACAAATTGAACTACCTCTTTTCTTGATGGAAATGGCCTTGTGCTAAGTTATCACCCTTGGTGAAATTTGCCCGAACAATATTTACAGATCAAAATACCTTGCAATCTGACAACAGTATTTGTTGCTATGCAAAAGGATGTGTAATAAGGAGTCCAATGAATGCTACTTACTGTGAAATAGTGAGGCAACGTTGCAAAGAAGCATGTGGATAAGGAAGCTGTTTAGCTTCTCCCTTTAATGGAATTCAGTGGCCCCAATTAAAGCTACTCAAAGGTCAGGGAGCCCCCCCTGCCCCCCCCCCAGCAGCATTCCATTAGTCTCAATAGACTGCCAAGAAAGAAAAAGCTGGTACCCTGCCCCCAGCCAGATTTCTGTAGACTTCAGCCTCTGAGAATACAGTCCATACAAATGTATTAACTTTATACACTCCAATCTTTTACCTTCCATCAGATTAATATTGGCCAAAGGAATCAGTAAATCATATTAGAGTTGTCTCTTTCTATACCAAGAAATGATTCGTTATCATCATTCCTTGGCTAAGGTATAAAATAGCAAGTTTCACATTTGCATTGATGTACACATCATCGTTTTGCAAATGGCTGCGGTAAATCAATTTCAAACCAAGTCCAAATAGATGAAAGGGCTTAAAAATGAACGGATAAAGGATTTAAAAAAACAAAAAACCCTGAACAACCATAAAACCATAAATTACTCTTTCATCTTTAACACTTTAAATATAGTTTACGTTCCTTTGGTTTTATCAAAAATGAAAACACTACCGATAAAAAAAAGAAGGCATGGAGAAAAAAGGTGAAATGGACTATTATCCCATTTTCTTTAACTGGATTCCTACATAAGGTTAGCATTTCAAATAGTCATCCTTCTCTGTAAGAGCATCTATATTTTTACCTGAAAGCAATCAAATTAATTTTATCTGGCTACAAAGGATTGTGACTCATTAAAATTCAAGTTGAACCTATGGATTCGGAAGTGTGCACTAATGAATTCTAAAATACACATGGCAGAATATAAGAACCCCACTAAAGACCTTCCGTCATTAACAGGTCACTATCTTCATACTTTAAAAGTGGTGGTTTTCCACCCAACGGGTGGAAACTAATCAAGGAGAGAAGCAATTTAGAACTAAGGAGAAATTTCCTGACAGTAAGAACAATTAACCTCTGGAACAGCTTGCCTCCAGAAGTTGTGAATGCCCCAACCCTGGAAGTCTTTAAGAAGATGTTAGATAGCCATTTGTCTGAAATGGTATAAGGTTCCTGCCCACGCAGGGGGTTGGACTAGAAGACCTACAAGGTCCCTTCCAACTCTGCTATTGTATTGTATTGCATTGTATTGGTTTTGATATTTGTGATAAATTTATTTCATGGAAAATTAAATATGCGTTTCATCCAATCAAAATTCATAGTTTCACACATATTTGAAGATACTAATGTGAGTGGCATTATTGCCTATTGGTGAAGATGCTTACCTCCCACTCAGAAGGTTGAGAATTCAATACTAGGTAGTAGCAGATATTCCTCTCTCAGGGCGCAAAGAAAAAATATCTGCCGAGAACTCCATGTGGAACAGTGGTCGTCAACCTGGTCCCTACCGCCCACTAGTGGGCGTTCCAGCTTTCATGTTGGGCGGTAGGGGTTTTGTCCGATACTGAAGCACTTTCCTGTTTTTTTTAGTTTAATTGACTTCCCTACTTTATAAATCACCGTTACTGTGGAACTGGTGGGCGGTTAGAAAATTTTACTACTAACAGAGATACAGAAGTGGGCGGTAGGTATAAAAAGGTTGACTACCCCTGATGTAGACCTCAGGAAGGGCATCCAACCAGTAAGTGCTAGCTCCATCCAGTTGCCCCCAACTCTATCCCCAATTAAGGGTTGATTAAAAAGGTGTTTTATTAAAAGATATTAATATAATGCTTCCCCTGGAAGGGCTGCTGGCAATAGGGCTGTTTTATCCTTTCCCAGGTGGCCAGCCCAACCTGGCCCAGATACACCAACACGTCTTGGAAGAAGTTATTGGCTTCAAGTAAAAATACTAGCCATAAAGATCCAATTAAAGAGCACAATAATGTAAAGTATTACATCTGTATGGTAAGCAGTGTTGCTCAAGCTAAAAATGTCCCAAAGACTGTTCTTTTAGGTCAAATGGTCCCTGTTGCCCATAAACATCTCCTCTGCAGGCCCAGTCAGAGGCCTATGGGGTCTTCATAACGACAGAGTAAAAAAGAAAATCCTTATTTTTATTTATATGAATATATTATATTTATATAACAACTCTGTTACTAATTTAACAACTGCAGTGATTCACTCAACAAAAGTGGAAGGAAAAGTCATAAAATGGGGCAAAACTCAATAAATGTCTCACTTAACAACATAAACTTGGGGCTCGTAAGTCGAGGACTACCTCTACAATAACTAATTATGATACAACTGCATAGCATAGTACAACAAATTCCAGAAAGCATGTGCAATACTGTACTTGTAATAGAAAATTCAAAGCAGGTACTTGGCCACCAATCGTATGAAACCAAATTGTATGATAATGCTAGCCCATTTTTGCCTGCCAAGTCAACTTTTGGGTAATGCTCATCATAACTATCTGTTGTGGCCCAGCTGGCTCCGGATGAGCTGCTGATGGACTCCTCTAGTGAGGAGTCCTATGAGTCTGCTCTGGAGGAGGAGGGCGACCTTGAGAGAGCAGAGAGCCCGGCTGGTCATCAGGAGGCACCTGGGTCTTGGAGTAGTGGGGAGGATCAAGGCCAGTGTGTCCCTGATGCTAGAGTGAGAAGGGCTGAAAAAAGGAGGCTTCAATTGCATCAGAAGCGAACTCGAAGGAGTTGAATTAGTCCCAGCTGCCTAATGACTGGCCCCTCCCAAGAGGGTTTAAAAGGAAGTCTTTGCTAAGGAAGTCCTTGCAGAGAACGTTGGATTTCTAGGTTCGTGTTTAGTCGAGTTAGGAAGCTTCGTATCTGTTCAGAATCATTCAGGCAAGCAGCCAAGAGAGTCAGTGGCAAGCAGCCAGTTTTTGTTAGTCGGAGAAAGGGGGGGTCAGAACAACTATCAAATGCTAATGTACTAAGAAACTATTCATGGAATAAATAAAAAAGAGAAGGGGCAGAAAAGACTGCTATATTCACTGTGATCATTAAGTGTGATATCACATCACTGATGCAAGGCTTGTCAGCTTCTCTGGCTGTGAAGGTCACAAATGGCGATCACATGACCATAGGATGCTGCAATCATCATAAATGTGCATTAGTTACTAACCACATCTGTCAAAATCATGTAATTGTGGGGATGCTGTGATGGATACTACTTTGAGAACCAAACATAAATCTGCTTCTTCAGCACTCTCATAACTTTGGTCATTGAATAAGTAGCCAGTAAGCAATGACCAGCTATATTGCAAATGGTCCTTGCTTAACAAGGGTAATTTAGACTAGAATGTCATCACTAAGCAATGCAGCCATAAGGCACCTAATGTGATTGTTAACCAAGGACTATTTGTATAGAAATAAATCCCTATATGTATTTCTCAGTTAACTAATCGAGAAGCCTTGTGCTGTGAACCAATATTTATAGTCACAAATCCAATACAGAAAGAAATTTGATATAGGTTTACCTAAATTTTAACATTTTCACTGCCTTACTAAGTCTAGCACTCAATTTCAGCCAAATGAAAGTAACGGGCCTGCTGAACTCATACAGATGTAATAACAAAAAATGCTGAGGAGAGGAAACCCAGAATTAAGAAACTTAGTGGTGTATTAGCAATTCCTCTTTTTTTACATGACATAATTCAAAGTACTATTTACTTATCTTTACAAATACAGAAAAGTTTGCCACCCACTATGAGTCACTGAATTAGCTGGCAAGATATACATTTACAGTGCTTAAAAAATGTTCTCAGTTGACATTCAACTTTCAACAGGCACATTCCTAACATTTTTGCTGCATTACGTTTCCTGAAATATGCATTGATATGATACTTACAAAATGCTTGTATAGACTTCATCTTTCTCTGCTCTGAAATTAACTTCAGACCTCTAACACTAATGTTTTTTAAGCTACAATCAGTTACCATTCCACAACCAACCTCATGTTCCCTCTGGAGGAATAAAAGTTCTCATTAAATGGGGCATAATAACATATGTTTTATTTATATTCATAGACTGAACTAGCAATATATCTCATTCAACTATAAAGATACAGCAACAGCCATTCTGGCTAAATGTATTCATTAATGTCTTTAAACTGAATTCCTTGAACATACAGTACCTTTTCAATTTTGTAGTAGGGGGCCATTTGATTTTCTGTTTGTAAGTTTGGTACCGGGTAGAAGCAGACTATTGAAAATGAAAGGAATATACTTTTTGTCTAAGATTGACAGAACTGATTTTACTGCTGCAATTGGATAGGATTATAGCTGGATGTATCCTTTCTATCTTTAAATGCTAAATACACCTGAATGAGGTCAGGAAACTGAACAGAAATGAAGATTGAGATAATCTGTTATCATATTTAGACTAAAGACTTCTATTTCATTCTAAACCAGCTCCCATTATTTTACCAGAGCTTATTGCCTAGACCCACATAATATAGTAAATGTTAAGCCGACTTTTATAAATCACCACGATCTGACAGGGCTAAAGTAATGCCCTGTTTAGCTTCTCCTGTTATGCAATCCTAAACTTACAAGCAATATAACACTATATAACAATATAACAAGGTTTGCCAGAAAACCTTTGACTCAGTGTGATAAATTTACAGACTTTTAGAAATTCTTAAAATGGAAATGATTCCAAGAACAGAAGCTATAATCGTAACAGTAAATAAACAATACTTTTTATTACTCAGAATAAACTAAAGCTACTGGAAAAGGCTACTGCAGATCCACCATCCTCAGTCTCAAAAATCAAAATTCCTGCATCAGTTTAAGGATCGCTAACAAACGTTGAATTCTAATATGAACAAGAAAGTGATCTGTCCTAACACAGGCACATAGTATTCAGATTCCATAGGGTATCTTTTGTCATAAAACAGTCATCCTCAAATCATAATATAATCCAGGCACAATGCATCAATTCATTGAATTTGCTATTAAAAGACTGAAAAGATATGTGATAGACCCACAGTATACAACCAGACAATATTTTTATATTTAAAGTCTTGGGAATTGCTCTTTTAGTATTATACTGCTGTTCTATAAACAATGAATCAATAACATTCTCTTAACATATCAAAATTACTGTGATTACTTTCTTCCAGACTTTGTCAATCAAATTTGTTTTCAAGAGTATCAATTTGGTGCATATATCTTCCTTTTCAAAAAAAACCTTGCCTACCTATTTCAATTCGCAAACAGGGTTTAGAATAACAGTTATTTTATTAACACTTCTTCCTTTTATTAGTTGTTCCATTAGTCCTCCTCCTATTATCTACAGAGTTGCAAATACTTAACCTGGATTATTCCTTGGATAGCAAAGGTAACTATAAAGACTACTACTAAGACTACTAGCACATAATACTAGACATGTTACTAGAAGGCAAAAATCACAAAACTTTGGCCATATCATGTGGAGGAATTCACAGGGGAAAGCAATATATTTGGAAGAGTTAACAGTAAAAGGAAATCAGGTCCTCAAAGAACATAGTTGCTGGACACAATCAAAACTGACACTAGCCAGAGCATAGAGAAACTCAAAGAAATAGTTAGTGCAAGATGTGGGGAGACCTGGCCCAAGAATCAGATTCAACTGAAGGGATCTTCATCATTATCATCTTGGGTTATATTTTTCCAAGAGACGATGGTGACCCTCTGTTATTATAAGGTCGTAAATAGAACCAGGTTTTAAGCATTTGCTTAGACAAACCATGGTGGATTTAATTCTTTTTACCTATTTATTGTATTTTTATTATTGTTGGTTTTAATTTCCTGTGCACCGCCCTGGGTCCATTTCGATGGAGAAGGCGCGGTATATAAATTGAAATAAAGTGAAAGTGAAAGTGAAGGTTGCAGAAATCTTGGAGGAATGATGTCCTAGAGCAGGGGTCTCCAACCTTTGCAACTTTAAGTCTGAAGGACTTCAGCTCCCAGAATTCTCCAGCCAGAAAAGCTTTGCAACTTTAAGTCTGAAGGACTTCAGCTCCCAGAATTCTCCAGCCAGCAAAGCTGAGCTGCATTGAGGAGCAAAGCTGGCTGGAGAATTCTGGGAGCTGAAGTCCTTCAGACTTAAAGTTGCAAAGGTTGGAGACCCCTGTCCTAGAGGGCAGGAGCCATAAAAGGGGAGGCCTGTTTTCTGGAACCCCTTAGGTGACATTTTTAATGAGTGGAACCTGGAGCATGCTGACTGTGCCAGAGAGTATGGTGGCCCTCAAATAATCAGGTGCAACATAGAAAATGTAAAGGACCTTATTTCTGAATAAACAGATACTGATCTGAATATTTCTATATTAACTGATTTATCCCCAATCTTTTGGAGAGCAACTATCTCTTTCAAGACCAATCTAAGACTCAAAAATAAAATTTGAAAATCTTTATTACACCTCGTTAAAACTGAACCACACAGCTAAACACCAATTCATAAAATCGTGATCAACGAATGTAAAAGAGGAAGCGGATAATATATTTTATATTGTTTCTACAACATATTCAGGCAGAGAGTTTTATAGGTTCTATAACTTCACTAATATGAAGTTCTTAAGTTATGGCATGCCAAATAAGATAGTTGTAAAATATAGCTACGTGAGACGGCAGGGCACTAAAACAGAAGAGTCATGTTTTATTCCAAAAAAATGTTAAGCCTTATGTTTTTTTAAAACACATACACAATTTGAAAACCAGGATGAAACACTAACATGCTGCACTTAGAGTGCATGGGCCTTTTAAAGAAAAATCATCATTTCCTTCTCAAATGTACATTGTTGCGTTTTCAAATGTACATTGTTGCATGATCCTGGTACAGCATTGCATTCATCTTCTTTTACAGTGTTTCTATAAAGATAATACTTACAAACACTTTTAAATATTCCAGAGAATTATTAACACTATTTTGCAGGAGAGAAAAGGTGTTGGGGAAGTCCAAACAGTGCATCATATCCAGACACCTTCAGTTAAAAGGATGCAATTACAGACAATATGAAAAGCCTCTGCTTGGGTAACTAAATGAATCTTACTAACTTCATTTATATATTCAATATTTACATAGTCTATTCCCAGCAGCTATGGGCAGTGCACTGATTTAAAAAAAACCACACAGAGCAATAAAATACAATAATGAAAGCAAAAGCCACTCAACTCAATCACTCCCAGCAATGCAAAGGTAAAGCAGTTTCAATACAATACAATAGCAGAGTTGGAAGGGACCTTGGAGGTCTTCTAGTCCAACCCCCTGCGTGGGCAGGAACCTTATACCATTTCAGACAAATGGCTATCTAACATCTTTTTAAAGACTTCCAGGGTTGGGGCATTCACAACTTCTGGAGGCAACATCTGTTCCAGAGGTTAATTGTTCTAACTGTTTCATTTCACATCTTTTCATGGGCCAAGGATACCTACTCTTAAGTCCTATGGTTAAGATCTGACTCGATAGCTTTAATTCTGGGCACACTTTCTCCAGAAAAATTCGCTTCCAAGTAAATAAGGCAATAACTGAACTAGAAGTCCCTAAATAAAATTAAATAAATAAACAAATAAACAAACAAACAAACAAATAAATAAATAAATAAATAAGCAAATCTGACATGACTATTACTGTATAACTATATGCATAAATGTGCTCCTCGTAGGAAACCTTTTTTTTTTACTAGCAATTGCATGCTGTGTGTTATGCTGTTGATTCCCACATAAAAATGATTAATACTGTACGCAGCAGACCGAAAACATCATTCTAATTATAGCAGGTTAAAACTAGCTCAGCCAGGATGAATGACATTCCATACATATTTATTTTATATCCCACTTTTCATTCAGGAATTTAAGGCAGCGTACGTCGCACTTGAGCAGGCTGTAAACTTGCCTGGCGGAGTGGATTTAGAAACTGGGTCTTCCGGATCTTAATCCAGCATTTTAATCATCTCACCATCCTATATCTTATATATATATCATGTTCGATACACAATTGTTTTTCTTTGGGTTTTAGATTTTAAAATGTGCCTATGCAATCAATAAGGATATGCAGCACTTTAGATACAAAGCATAAAAGGGGCTTTGAAGGGATGTGGGTGTGCATATCACACTTGTCACATAGTAGCTCTGTGTTCCCATATTCCATACTATATCTGGGATTAAGAAAGCACCAGCAAATTGCAGCAAGATACTTCAGAGTGGACAAAGATACACATTCAGCACCTCCTTATCCTACACATATTTTTCTGAGATTCCACTGATATCATGTGTGACCAGGAAAAGATGCAGGTTTTTTTTTAAGAAGATGCCAACAGATATACTGTGTCCACACCTCTTCAAAATACATTTTCTGCTTTGACTGTAGCACAGCACATCACTAGTAAAGAAAAAAAAGAACCATAATAAAAGAAATATGCAATGAACGTACACAACTGAAAAGCAGTATAATTATAAAATAGGATTAATATTATTTTTTCATGATTTACCTTAACATTTAAGAAAATCCTACCAAACCTCTGGTAAAATAATTGCATTCCCATATTTAATTATACAAACAGAATGTGTACATGAAGAAAACTGAATTTCATATCAACTGAAAATCACTACCCAGAGCAATACTATTCTAATGACTGGCAGTTTGCTAAAACTGGATGAATTAAAAAATAGTAGTATGATCTGTGACTTAATTAAAAAATAGTAGTATGATCTGTGACTTAATCTGTTGTGTAAAATAAATCAGTGAGGTTAATTTATACTATAATGTGAAGTGCAATAAGAGTTAGTAAATTATAGTTGAATTAATTGTAGATTAGCATTACTGCCCCAAACTCTCACAATTGGCTGCTAGGTTCACACAACACCAAATCACTATTCACAATTTACAAAACACAGCAGCTGTTGCATGCAGAACAAAACCACAGTATGACTTAATGTTTGTATATATCTAGCCGAATATATGTGTTACTACATTTAAACCACAATAGTTCTTTAAAATAGTTTTATCATTCCTTCATTCCTTGTGCATGTGACACAACAACCTATGTACACACATGCAAAAAAGTTTTTGTAGGGTCCTTGGGGAATTACAGGTTACAAATTAAACCAACAGTAGTCCCTGCTTTGTGTAAAATGTGACATCAAGGGTAAAATATAGATGCAATGACTGTTCCATCCAAGAATTGTACCACTTACTAAATTCAGTTAGTAGGATTACAGTTTCAGGCATTATTCTAATAATTGGTTATAACAGACATATGATGAAATTCTACTCTTCATTCTCCAAAACCAAACTACTGTTCCTTCCTTCCCCAAAATTTAACAGATGAAAGAAACAGGGAAGATAGGTACCTTCCTCTGGTTAAGGACAGATGTTACTGTGGCCAATTTTCAATAGAAGTCAGTTCCTGATTCTTTTCATCAGCTTCCCTCCCTAGACTTCTGCAATGCTCTAGCTAGGGATTGAACTTGTTTTTGACCAATAGCCTCTTGATGGCTGCAGGTGCCATCTGCTAATAATATTAAGCTCTTTTGCTGAATTCAGTTACAGAAACTTCCATCAAGAGGAGCAGCCTAGTTCTCTTTCTCTGCCAGAAAATATTTAATATATATTAAGGAAGATGTGTGGTTTTTTTCCAGAAAATACAGGCATCGAATGCCCGTTCAAAGGAGACCTTCATTCAGTAATTCATTCATTTTTTCCGACGGCAATTTTAAGATTGACTTATTTATTTTTGCCTCTTATTTATGCCTGTTTGGCTAGTTTGCGTAGAGATGAAATCACACCTTTCTGGCTCAGAAGGAAACTACTAGAAACATTTTTTCCCTTATATTAGCATCCACCACTGGAAAACAGGGTGTTTAATAGCCTAAATTTAGGCAGCCCCTAGTCACCAGTGTGGTTTCCCGTGGCGTATAATATTTCTGTTCGTAAAGGGTTCCTTCAAATGACTTTGTAATAGAAGATCAAAGGGGAAAGTCTTGAAAAATCTAAATCATGTAAATCGTATGGCATTTGGAGGCTAAACAAATCGCACACCCAGAACCTGCTGCCCTCTGTATGAAAGGAGCCTTTCTCCAAGGCGGCCCAGCCCACCACCCGAGGGAGCCTCATTGGAGAGTTTCTAAACATTTCAGGTACACTGGAAATCTCTTTCTTCTTCTTCTTCTTCTTCTTCTTCTTCTTCTTCTTCTTCTTCTTCTTCTTCTTCTTCTTCTTCTTCTTCTTCTCCTCTTCCTCCTCCTCCTCCTCCTGATTTTAACTCTTCTCCTCCTCCTCCTCCTCCTCCTCCTGATTTTAACTCTTCTTCTCCTCCTCCTCCTCCTCCTCCTCCTCCTCCTCCTAATTTTAACTCTTCTTCTCCTCCTCCTCCTCCTCCTCCTCCTGATTTTAACTCTTCTTCTTCTTCTCCTCCTCCTCCTCCTCCTCCTCCTAATTTTAACTCTTCTTCTTCTTCTCCTCCTCCTCCTCCTCCTGATTTTAACTCTTCTTCTCCTCCTCGTCCTCCTCCTCCTCCTCCTGATTTTAACTCTTCTTCTCCTCCTCGTCCTCCTCCTCCTCCTGATTTTAACTCTTCTTCTCCTCCTCCTCCTGATTTTAACTCTTCTTCTTCTTCTTCTTCTTCTTCTTCTTCTTCTTCTTCTTCTTCTTCTTCTTCTTCTTCTTCTTCTTCTTCTTCTTCTTCTTCTTCTTCTTCTTCTTCTTCTTCTTCTTCTTACCACACGATTCCTACACATATCAGCTTGGGGTGGAAAAACAGGGCTCATCCTCCATTAACCTACACTGCAGAGTGCCCAAACTTTCGGGAGGCGACAAAATGGGTGAATTGGAGCAGGCACATCGCCCAACACAACACACACACACAATCACACACACACACAAACACACACTCACTCAGAAGGAGGGAAGGCGAGAAAGGAAGAGAGAGAGCCAACCGATTGCCTATTCCTTGGCTTCTTCGCGGGCGCCCTTCGGGCCATCCCGTTGGAGTTGGCCAGCCTGCCCAAGTTTTTCCCCCCGGAGTGAGCCATTCAGCGGCGCTTCAACCTTCAAGGCTGGCTCGGGGGGGGAAGGAGGCGGCTGTTCTCCCGGCCAGCCAGGTTGCAACGGAGCCCTTTTCCAGGCTGAGACCCCCGCCTTGCCAGACACCCCCACCGCCCCCCAGAAGCTCCGCGCCAGCCGAAGGGAAAAGGCTGCCTGCCTGCAGCAGCGGCGACTCGGTTTTGCCCACCGCCCCGGCTCTTTTGTGTCCCTTCTGCTCACCGTTGTGCTCCTTGGCGCTGGCCAGCTGGGACTTGGGGTCGGCGGGGAGGCCCGGCGCGGGGCTGAGCAGCGCAAGTGTCAGGCAGACGAGCCCGCGGAGGGACATTTGGGAGGCTGGGGAGAGTCCGGCCGGAGTAGCAGCAGCGGGAGCGGCGGCGGGGCAGAGCGGGCTCGCTTCCACATAATCCCATCCACCGCTTTTTCTTTCCCCCCTGCCCGGCTGCAGCCTCCCTTCCCTGCGCTCGGCTCGGCCTGCGGGGCTCTCGCGCCCTCCTCCTCCTCCTCCGCCTCCTCCTCCTCTTCTTCTCCTCCGGAGGCTGCGAGCCCCCAGCAGCTCCCCGAGGGCGCCCCGAGGCTCAGCCAGGCGGGGAGGGGGCCGAGGGGGAGCACCTGTCAGCGGCGGCCACGAGCGGCTCCCCCGGCAGCCCAGGGGAAGGGGTGGGGACAAGGAGCCGCCCGCTCCCCCCGCTCCCCCTCCGCCACCTTCTTCCTCCGCCTCCTCTTCCTCGGCCGCCCCGCTGCCTGCCAAGCCTCCGCCGGCTGCAACGCCGCGCTGCCTTGGTTTGCTTTTGGGGGTTTCCCCCCCCCCCAACTCCGGGCTTTCACGTGTTCCTCGGGCGCTCCGGCTCAGGGAACGGGGAGGGCGGAAGGAGGAAGGAAGGAAGGAAGGAAGGAAGGAAGGAAGGAAGGAAGGAAGGAAGGAAGGAAGGAAAAGAAAGAAAGGGAGGGAGGGAGGAAGAAAAAAGGAAGGAAGGAAGGAAAAAAGAAAGAAAGAAAAAGAAAGAAAGGGAGGGAGGGAAGGAGGAAGAAAAAAGGAAGGAAGGAAGGGAGAGGGAGGGATGGAGGAGGAGGAAGAAAGGAAGGAAGGAAAAAACAAAGAAAGAAAAAGAAAGAAAGGGAGGGAGGGAGGGAGGAAAAAGGAAGGAAGGAAAAAGAAAGAAAAAGAAAGAAAGAGGGAGGGAGGGAGGGAGGGAGGAAGAAAAAAGGAAGGAAGGAAGGAAGGAAGGGAGAGGGAGGGAGGAGGAGGAAGAAAGGAAGGAAGGAAAAAAGAAAGAAAGAAAAAGAAAGAAAGGGAGGGAGGAAGGAAGAAAAAAGGAAGGAAGGAAGGAAAAAAGAAAGAAAGAAAAAGAAAGAAAGGGAGGGAGGGAGGGAGGAAGAAAAAAGGAAGGAAGGAAGGAAAAAAGAAAGAAAGAAAAAGAAAGAAAGGGAGGGAGAGAAGGAGGAAGAAAAAAGGAAGGAAGGAAGGAAGGGAGAGGGAGGGATGGAGGAGGAGGAAGAAAGGAAGGAAGGAAAAAATAAAGAAAGAAAAAAAAAGAAAGGGAGGGAGGGAGGGAGGAAAAAGGAAGGAAGGAAAAAGAAAGAAAAAGAAAGAAAGAGGGAGGGAGGGAGGGAGGGAGGGAGGAAGAAAAAAGGAAGGAAGGAAGGAAGGGAGAGGGAGGGAGGAGGAGGAAGAAAGGAAGGAAGGAAAAAAGAAAGAAAGAAAAAGAAAGAAAGGGAGGGAGGGAGGAAGGAAGAAAAAAGGAAGGAAGGAAGGAAGGAAAAAAGAAAGAAAGAAAAAGAAAGAAAGGGAGGGAGGGAGGGAGAGAGGAAGAAAAAAGGAAGGAAGGAAGGAAGGAAAAAAGAAAGAAAGAAAAAGAAAGAAAGAGGGAGGGAGGAAAAAGGAAGGAAGGAAAAAGAAAGAAAAAGAAAGAAAGAGGGAGGGAGGAAGAAGGAAGGAAGGAAGGAAAAAAGAAAGCAAGAAAAAGAAAGAAAAGGAGGGAGGGAGGAAGAAAAAGGAAGGAAGGAAGGAAAAAAAGAAAGAAAGAAAAAGAAAGAAAGAGGGAGGGAGGAAGGAAAAGGAAGGAAGGAAAAAAGAAAGAGAAAGAAAGAAAGAGGGAGGGAGGAGGAGGAAAGAAGGAAGAAGGAAGGGAGAGAGAAAGAAAAAAGGAAGGAAGGAAGGAACGGAGGAAGGAAGGGAAAAAGAAAGTAGGAAGGAGGAGGGAAGAAGGGAGAGAGGAAGGAAGAAAGAAAAAAGAAAGGAAGGAAGGAAGGTAGAAAAGAAAGAAAGAGGGAGGGAGGAGGAGGAAGGAAGGAAGGAAGGAAGAAGGAAGGGAGAAAGAAAGAAAAAAGGAAGGAAGGAAGGAAGGGAGAAAGGAAGAAGGAAGAGAGGAAGAAAGAAAAAAGGAAGGAGGGAAGGAAGAGAGGGAGGGAGGGAAGAAGAAAAAAGGAAGGAAGGAAGGAAAAAAAGAAGGAGGGAGGGAGGAGGAGGAACGAAGAAGGAAGGGAGAGAGAAAGAATAAAGGAAGGAAGGAAGGGAGGGTGGGAGGGAGGGAAGGAGGAAGGAAAGAAAGGAAGGAAGGAAGGGAGAGAGGAAGAAAGAAAGAAAAAAGGAAGGAGGGAAGGAAGAGAGGGAGGGAGGGAAGAAGAAAAAAGAAAGAAAGAGAAAGAAAGAAAGAAGAAAGAAAGAAAGAAAGAAAGAAAGAAAGAAAGAAAGAAAGAAAGAAAGAAAGAAAGAGGGGCGGAAGGAAGGAAGAAGGAAGGGAGAGAGAAAGAAAGAAAAAAGGAAGGAAGGAAGGAACGGAGGAAGGAAGGGAGAAAGAAAGAAGGAAGGAGGAAGGAAGGAAGGGAGAGAGGAAGAAAGAAAGAAAAAGAAAGAAAGAAAGCCGCTGAGCTCAGATCGCAGGCAGGCGGGGGGGGGGAGAAGGGGGGGCGCGGGGAGAGCACCTGGCTTCAGTTTTACGCCGCGGAAATTCGGCTCGCGCAGGGGAGGGCGAGGCGGGGGGGGGGAAGCAATTGCGGGACAGCCGGAGGGGATCCCTTTCTCCACCTTGGCCACTTGGAAGTCCTGCGGGACTTCAACTCCCTTAATGCCCCAGCCGGCCCAGCCGCTGAGACCCCAAAGCGCATCTGGCTGGGGGAATTCTGGGAGTTGAAGTCCACAGGATCACACCTTGAGGGGAAAGTCCCCCTCAGGTCGCCCCTAGCAGCCTTTCTCCACCTTGGCCCCTTTAAGTCCTGCGGGACTTCAACTCCCAGAATTCCCCCAGCCAGCACAGCCGCTGAGACACTACAGCGCAGCTGGCTGGAGAAGTCTGGGAGCTGAAGTCCTTCAGACTTAAAGTTGCAAAGGTTGGAGACCCCTGGCCCAGGCCCTGACAGTGACAGCTTTGCTGGCTGGAGGAATTCTGGGAGTTGAAGTCCCGCAGGACTTCCAAGTGGCCAAGGTGGAGAAAGGCTGCCCTGAAGAACTTTAAGTGACACAGCCCTAAGTCTATCCCCCCCCACTTCCTAAAGCCCCTCCCTCAGAGTGGACTCCGCTCCCCTCCTCTGGCTGTGCCCGGAGTCTCCAGGTCGGAGGAGAAAGGAGGCATCCCCCCCCGCCCCCCTTCAGGCGACAACCGGAGGTCTCCGACGCCTAAGTGGGCTGGTGCGGGAAGCCCTGGCACCAGAGAAGTCGTTCAAAGTTCAAGCTACTACTGGACGCCTCTTCGCACTCCCCCCTCCGCCTCCCTTGAGTGACTTGCCTGCCAACAGGCCCCCATTATAAAGGGCGCTGAAAAAGAGCCTTCCTCCCAAGCGTAACTTGCAGGGCGTTTTTTCACGGGGGCTGCGCTGAAGTATGCGAAGTCCGAGCACAAGCAGGCTGGGGCTTCGTTCCCACGTTGTGCTTCCCATGGAATTTGCTTAGGGGGATGAAAGAAACCACAGATCGCATCTCACGTTCTAAGCCAAGACTCATGGATTGCACGAGAGCCGAGGCCCTCTCTTCACTGGCCCCCTAACCCAGGGGTCTCCAACCTTTGCAACTTTAAGTCTGAAGGACTTCAGCTCCCAGAATTCTCCAGCCAGCTTTGCTGAAGTCCTTCAGACTTAAAGTTGCAAAGGTTGGAGACCCCTGTACTAACCAGTACACAAGGACGCTTTGACCATAGACATTGACACACTCTATGGCCAAAAGTCTTCGCTCCCCTGCCTTTACTCACATATGAACGTACAGTAAGCGGCGTCCCATTCCTAATCCATGGGGTTCAATAGGACATTGGTCCACTGCGCACTGTTCTTGAGCTAATCTGAAGGCCACATGAAGTTTGGAGGTCTGTAGCGATGGACTCTGCAGAACATTGGCGACCTCTTCGCACTAGGCGCCTCAGCATCCGCTGACCCCACTCCGTCCGTTGACGTGGCCTCCCACTTTGTGGCTGAGTTGCTGTCATTCCCAAACCCTTCCACGTCCTTATAATACAGCTGACAGTTGACGGTGGAATATTTAGGAGCGAGGAAATTTCACGACTGGATCTGTTGCACAGGTGGCCGCCTATCCCAGTTCCACGCTGAGCTCCTAAGAGCGACCCATTCTTTCACACATGTTTGTAGCAACAGTCTGCATGCCTAGGTCCTTGATTTGATACACCTGTGGCCATGGAAGGGATTGGAACCCCTGATGGATTATTTGGATGGGTAAGCAAATACCCATAGGCAACATTGTGTACCTGTGACAGGGGTCTTAATACAATAATACAATAATACAATAATACAATAATACAATAATACAATAATACAATAATACAATAATACAATAATACAATAATACAATAATACAATAATACAATAATACAATAATACAATAATACAATAATACAATAATACAATAATACAATAATACAATAATACAATAATACAATAGCAGAGTTGGAAGTGACCTTATAGGTCTTCTAGTCCAACCCCCTGCGTGGGCAGGAACCTTATACCATTTCAGACAAATGGCTATTCAACATCTTCTTAAAGACTTCCAGGGTTGGGGCATTCACAACTTCTGGAGGCAAGCTGTTCCAGAGGTTAATTGTTCTAACTGTCAGGAAATTTCTCCTTAGTTCTAAGTTGCTTCTCTCCTTGATTAGTTTCCACCCATTGCTTCTTGTCCTGCCCCCAGGTGCCTTGGAGAATAGTTTGGCTCCCTCTTCTTTGTGGCACCCTCTGAGATATCGGAACACTGCTATCATGTCTCCCCTGGTCCTTCTCTTCATCAAACTAGACATACCCAGCTCCTGCAACCGTTCTTCATATGTTTTAGTCTCCAGTCCCCTAATCATCTTGGTTGCTCTTCTCTGCACTCTTTCCAGAGTCTCCACGTCTTTTCTACATCGTGGCGACCAAAACTGTATGCAGTATTCCAAGTGTGGCCTTACCAAGGCACTATACAGTGGCATTAACACTTCACGTGATCTAGATTCTATCCTTCTGTTTATGCAGCCTAGAACCTGTCACATCCTGCCCTTGAGTGAAACAGGTTGGTCATCGTTAGTGGGTGTACTTTGTCCTGCCTCAAGATGTGTAAGATCTGTTGCGATTTGTTACCCTTTGGAGGTGCCCCCTTGATTTCTTATAACAGAAGAGATGTGCTGGAGAATTGTGGGAGGCATGCCCCCCCCCTCCTCCCATCCTCTGATTCACTAGCCAGCCTCCGTCCCAGGTCATCCACAATTCCTTGTTGTTAAGAGCTTTTATTAGGATTTTATTTTCCGTCTTTGGGATTTGTGTGTGCCCATGCATGAGCAAGCACACACCTTCAAGTCATTGTTGATTCTTGGGAACAGATTTCAGAATTGAGTTATGACTTCCTCCTCCTTAGGCTGAAATAGAATAACTTGACCCAAGGGCACAGCTCTGGCATTGTGCCTAAGGCAGGACCCTGTGCTTGTGTGTTTACCTTTATACCGTTTTAAGTTCTTCCTCTGTTTCACTTACTTCCCTCCTTCCCCTTGAAGTAGGGGTGGTTTTCCAGATACCACCCGTTGTCAATTATCCAATCTGTGAAAGAAGCCTGCCTCCTTTCCGGCTTGTTTTGGCCAGGGTGACTTCACTTATTTCCATTATTTCAAACCTGAGAATTACCCAGATGGAGAAATTGAAAAACCAGCTACAGAACTCAAAATCTTGGGAGTTGGGTTCTCATTTCTACTGCAAAACCTTGATCAGCGAATGTTGATTTTATTAACTCGTCGAACTTTATTTAGCAACCCAACTTACTCAAAGTGACTCTGGATATCGTACAAATGAAACACGGTATGAAAACCGATCGCTGCAAAACCACTACTAAACAGATAAAATTGCAAGCAGGAGGTAATACATAATACAGGCAACATGTGGGCTTCCAACCACCAGGCCTGTTGGGAAAAAAAGATGCTTTTTAAGGGCTTTCCAGAAGGCAACAAAGTTTGGAGCTAATCCCACTTCAGATCAAGAATGATAATGGGAAGATGCCCCTGATTTGTATGTATGTAAGTGTATACACTTATGTACACTTATTCACACAATTTAAACTGGGGCAGAAATGCATGAAATGATTTGGGATCTGCACTGGAATTTATAAAACTTCTGCCCATTTTCATTTTCTAGTCCAGTTTTGGTACATCTAACTAACAGTCTAGCAGCCTCCTGGGAGACTGATGAAATTGTCCAAATAAATACATCCTTAGGACCGACTCGCTCCCACGGTGAGGGTCTTTTCCGGGTGCCGTCGACCAGGCAATGCCGGTTGGCGGCTCCCAGGGGAAGGGCCTTCTCTGTGGTGGGCCCAACCCTCTGGAACGACCTACCTCCCGAACTCCGTATCATCTCGGACCTCCGTCTGTTCCGCCGGCACTTAAAAACACACTACTTTCATCTAGCCGGCCTTGCATGAACCACTCCGCACCGTACTGACTTGTAGCAAATCAAAGTTTTTAATGTATGGGTTTTAAATTTATTTTACGCAGGGTTTTGGTTTTAATTTAGTTGTTGTTTGTTAATATTTTGCATATATGTATATTTATTTTAAGTTTCTGTTTGCCGCCCCGAGTCCCTTTGTGGTGAGATGGGTGCGGGTTACAAATATGAATAATAAATAAATAAATAAATAAATAAATAAATAAATAAATAAATAAATAAATAAATAAATAAATAAATCCCAGCTGACATGTTTGAAGATGGGTCAGGATCAGGGCTGGGTTCCTGCCAGTTCTAAGCTCTTTTATAGAAGAGGTTCCACAAATCTACAGGGCCGTTTAGAACCGGTTCCAGCTCCCTCCCCCCGCCTGTCCGCCCATCATCAAGAGGAAGAGTGAGAGGAGGAATTCTGGGAGTTGAAGTCCTCAAGTCTTAAAGCTGTCAAGTTTGAACACCCCTGGGAGGTTTTTTTTCTAAAGGGTTAGGGGTGCCAGGGTCTTGTAACTTGACAGCTTTAAAACTTGCGTGCTTCAAATGCCAGAGTTTCTGAGCCAACAGTTTGGTTGCTAAGCAAGAGCGTTGTTAAGTGAGTTTCACCACATTTTACAAGTTGGCCACGCCCATCCAGTCACATGACTGCCAAGCCACTCCCACCCAGTCACATGGCCGGCAAGTTAGTCCCACAAAGCAGGCCACACCTACAGAAGAGGTTCTAAAAAATTTTGAAACCCACCACTGGTCAGGATAAATGGAAGGAGCTCCCTCAAGATGCTATTTGAGGTTCCTGCAGCTTTACTTTGCAACCTTCCTTTACCTCACCTACCTGTCAAGCCTCAAAAAAGTTTGATTTGCTGAAAACCTCATTAATAGGATTTAATGGAAGGGAAAAAGAAAAAGAAAACCTTTAAAACTAGTTAAGTATATTCTAGGTCTCATTTATTAGTAAACAGATTAAAGTGGGTTCTATATCATTTGATCCTCATTTTCGCTAACTTCTTAATAGACAACCTAATGTGTTGCTTAAGGATATGAGGCTGGAATATCCATTTGATCCTCCTCTGCCATATTTTGGAAACATTTCTTTCCCAGACATAGAGAATTCCATTAAGCTACCTGTCAGATTGGCCTACCTTCCCTTCTCAAAGGTAAGACTGGTAAGACAGCGTTTGCAAATACCTTGATTTAAAGATAACAGATCTACAGCATTTCCATAGTGGTGGCTTGTCACTCAAGCAACCTGGAGGATGGTTATATAACCTTTGTCCTAGGAAACAGCCCGGGCTTGTCCAAAGCTGTAGTGCCACATTTTAAGCACAACACCTTTCACTATTTTTTTCTTGCTGGTTTGGTAGAAGGGAAAATAAAGCCAGGAAATAAAGCTCTCTTAAATTGCCCTATAGAAAAACTCTAAAGATAAACTCCATTACATAAGCAAAGTATAATTTGCCCACCAGGGATAGCATAAACTAAGCTGGCACAAAGAAGGACTTCTCCGGGTGCCGTCCACTAGGCAGTGCCAGCAGGCGACGCCCAGGGGAAGGGCCTTCTCTGTGATGGGCCCGACCCTTTGGAACGACCTACCCCTCGATATTAGAACCACCACAGACCTCCGCTCTTTCCGCCAAAAGCTTAAGACACATTTGTTCTATCAGGCTGGCTTGGCTTAATTTGATGTTTCTCGCTACTATCTGGAATCTTAAATTGTTTTATTTGGTTTTAAATGGGATATAGTTTTAATCGTTTTATCAATTTGTACAGGGTTATTTAATTTGTTTTAATTATGTATGTATTGTCTATGTTTTTTAGATGTTTTAATTTTCCTGTACACTGCCCCGAGTCCCTTCGGGGAGAGGGTGCGGTCAAGAAATTATATATATAATTTCTCGACCACAGTAGTTATTATATATATAATAACTACAGCACCCTAAACCAGGGGTAGTCAACCTTTTTATACCTACCGCCCACTTTTGTATCTCTGTTAGTAGTAACATTTTCTAACCGCCCACCGGTTCCACAGTCATGGTGGTCTATAAAGTAGGGAAGTCAATTAAATTAAAAAAAGGGAAAGTGCTTTAGTATCGGACAAAACCCCTACCACCCACCATGAAAGCTGGAACGCCCACTAGGGGGCGGTAGGGACCAGGTTGACTACCACTGGTCTATATCTATCTATCTATCTATCTATCTATCTATCTATCTATCTATCTATCTATCTATCTATCTATCTATCTATCTATCTATCTATCTATCTACGCCTCCTGCCCCATACATCCCTTCGTCCGATCCGCTCCCACAGAGAGGGCCTTCTCCAGGTGCCGTCGGCAGGGCAATGCCGGTTGGCGACACCCAGGGGAAGGGCCTTCTCTGTGGCGGGCCCGGCCCTTTGGAACGACCTCCCCCCCGACCTTCGCACTATCTCGGACCTCCGCCTCTTCCGCCAACGTCTTAAGACGTATTTATTTCAGCAAGCCCGCCTAGGATAGCCCCCCGTTTCTGACTTTTTAAAAATAAATTATAATTTGGTAAGGTTTTAACATGGATTTTAGCACGGGTTATTAATTTAATATATTTTAACTGATATTTATTGTATTTTGTGGTTTTAAATAATGCCTGTGCGCCGCCCTGGGTCCTAACAAGGAGAAGGGCGGGGTATAAATTTAATTTAAAAAAAAATCAATCAATCTATCTATCTATCTATCTATCTATCTATCTATCTATCTATCTATCTATCTATCTATCTATCTATCTATCTATCTATCTACCTACCTACCTACCTACCTACCTACCTACCTACCTACCTATCTATCTATCATCTAACACAGGGGTATCAACCTTTTTATACCTACCGTCCACTTTTGTATCTCTGTTAGTAGTAAAAATTTCTAACCGCCCATCGGTTCCACAGTAATGGTAAAGTAGGGAAGTCAATTAAATTAAAAAAAAGGAAAGTGCTTCAGTTTCGGACAAAACCCCTACCACCCACCATGGAACGCCCACTAGGGGGCGGTAGGGACCAGGTTGACTACTACTGCCCTAAGCAGTCTTCAGACCCAAAGGGCTAGCTACCTCTTTTCCTGCTGTTTGTACTTTAGCGACCAAAACACATCTTATTAATAAACTGGATGATATTTCAAGGATTTTAGGGGTTACAACTAGATATTTATTGGTGCCTAGGCTAATGGCAGAGTTAGGAGGTACATATTTTTTTTTAAAGCCCAGTATTCTAGTCAGTTTTTGATTATATGGAATAAGTTATATAAAGCAGCATGTTGATGAAAATAGGATGGCAAAATATTTATGTTGGTTTTTGTTCAATAAATATAAATAAATCTATATAAATAAAAATGGAACAAGAGTTTGTTCAAAACCGCTAATCTCCGAAAGTCCTGCACCGATCGCTTCCAAATTTTCACACAACGTTCCTTTCAAGTACTGCACCAATGATATATATAGATTGTGTAGATGTCACACCTGTGCCAGGGAGCCTGACGATGACAAGTGAGATCTTGTCGAAACATTGCAATAACATTTCTATGCCTTATACATGGGAAAATACCCGAAGCAAGCAATGCCAGCATATATATATATATAAAATAAAAATTTCAATTTATAAAGAATGTTTATATGAATTAACTTTGTTATTAAGCACTTTTTTCATGTCCACTGCAGTAATATTTTCAGCCACATGCTTTATAAGAGATTTGTAAGCATTTATTAAGTGTAATCTATTGAGGCATAATATTCGTGTCCATTTTGAAGTCAGACATGGCATATTCAAAAAATAAATATAATGCTTAACCTTCAAAATTGCATGGCTAAATGTAATGTTAATTAATAGCAAACATTATCGGTTGTATCTTTCCATGAATTATTGATTAAAGTATGAAGCAAACTTACTTTTCACACACATGACCACTGCAGCCAGAATAGCATACACACTGTTTTGGAAAGGGAAAGAACTACCATCAGACCAACTAATTATCAACAGGCCACCCATTTAAATGTTATTTTAATGTGATTTTAAGTGTATTTTGATATTTTGATGTTTTTTATTGTTGTTTTTTATTGATGCCTGTTCACTGCCCTGAGTCCCGAAAGGGAGAAGGGCGGTATACAAATTTAAATGAAACTAAAACTTAACTAAACCGACAAACCTTGGTCGCCACGATGTAGAAAAGATGTGGAGACTCTGGAAAGAGTGCAGAGAAGAGCAACCAAGATGATTAGGGGACTGGAGACTAAAACATATGAAGAACAGTTGCAGGAGCTGGGTATGTCTAGTTTGATGAAGAGAAGGACCAGTTGAGACATGATAGCAGTGTTCCGATATGTCAGAGGGTGCCCCAAAGAAGAGGGAGTCAAACTATTCTCCAAGGCACCTGGGGGCAGGACAAGAAGCAATGGGTGGAAACTAATCAAGGAGAGAAGCAACTTAGAACTAAGGAGAAATTTCCTGACAGTAAGAACAATTAACCTCTGGAACAGATGTTGCCTCCAGAAGTTGTGAATGCCCCAACCCTGGAAGTCTTTAAGAAGATGTTGGATAGCCATTTGTCTGAAATGGTATAAGGTTCCTGCCCACGCAGGGGGTAGGACTAGAAGACCTACAAGGTCCCTTCCAACTCTGCTACTGTATTGTATTGTATTATTGTACCTCCAAGGGGCCTCAATGACTCTCTAAAAAGAATGCAAATGACCAGCTGTCTGCAAGGAATATAAATCCTTCCGTTCCCCACCATGAAGCTTCTTGGATGAGAAGGGAAAAGTCTTCAAAGAAAATCAAGGCAGTCCAAAAGCACCTTTAGAACAACTGTGACCTGGATGACTGAGAATCTCCCTAGACAGAGACCTCTGTGGATTTTAAAAGATATTTTATATGTCGGGGATGGAAGAATAATGGTATGTTTGATTTTTTCCCCCTCCTTTAAGAATAGAGCGAGAGAGGTGAACAGTGAAATGATCTCTTTTGCTTTGTTAACCACAAGCATTCCATCCTTCCGTAGTTTCATTTACCCTTTTCTAGTCTATATTCTCGGCAGAGAGGAGACAGCATGTGGAAAAGAAGACAAGACAAACAATACCTTTTGGGAGCTTAAAATAACACGTTCATAAATTGGAAATGATTTGTGACATCAGCAGGAAATGACTAGGAGAGAGTAGTGACCACCCAGTCGGCTTCCATGGCTGAATTGGAGCTTTAGAAATAGTCTGACTGATTTCAGGAGAATTAGGGCCCGATGAGGATATGTTCTCAAATCTGGAATAAGATTTAAAAAAAAAACAGGTTTTATAATAGTCTAGCATGGCTAACCCACAAACTGATAAATATTGGGGATAAGGAATTAAATAATAGTATAAAATTATCATACGGACTATGAAGCTCATGAGCTCTATGAAAGATGGATTGTGCTAATTATAATAGAATCAAGGCCCAGATTGGCAAGACTCATATTTTTAAGTACTGTTCTTGCTTTTTGTGCCCCCCAATTTAATAGACTGTAGGGACATCTATAGAAATAAAAATGTAACAAGAGTTTGTTCAAAACCGCTAATCTCTGAAAGCCCTGCACTGATTGCTTCCAAATTTTCACACAACGTTCCTTTCAAATACGGCCCCAATGATATATATAGATTGTGTAGATGTCACACCTGTGCCAGGTACACACAACAGAAATGTTAAAAATTGTAAAAAAAGGTAGGTAGATGGATACAGAGAGAGCAGGTATTATGTTATCCTTTATGACATAAAATACTCTGTCCATAAAATTCAAGGAGAAATGCAGTAGGTAGGTAGGTAGAGGGATAGAGAGAGGGAGAAATACAGTAGGTAGGTAGGTAGGTAGGTAGAGGGAGAGAGGGAGAAATACAGTAGGTAGGTAGGTAGAGGGAGAGAGAGGGAGAAATACAGAACATCTCTCTTTAGTAAAGAATTCAACGTAGCAGGGTTACATTGGGGATTCTTCTCCAGAATAATACACAATGTATGTTTAGAGAGCCAAGATTGACTCTTGAGGTGGGAAGTCTGGCACCAATGCCTGAAGCATTTTGTTTCTCAGTGGACAGTGAGATGCCTCAAGAACAGGAGACGTAACTTTCAACTGTTCCCTGTCAGCTGGCATGTGAAGGCATGCTTTCCTCACCCCAAAGAAACTCCATTGATTCTTTAATTAATAGTCTTTGAGAGACTTTGATTGTTTATGAAACCCTCCTTAGAAGTGATAAAAGTTAACCATCTTATGCTATTATGCTAATGAATTCCACAACTTAACATGTGTGCAAATGTGTCATTTTCTGGTTGCCCTTTAGGGTTTGTAACAGATGTTTTTCTATGTTCCCTTTGATATTTTAAACTGCTGATAATAAGTTTCTTTCTACTTTGAATAATTGACTCTGACCCATATCCTCCATTTCCTCTTCCTCTCAGACTTCACAGCCAATATACCTCAAGGCTCTTCCCAAAAGTTGCAGAATACTGCACAATCATATTCAATACTAGTTTTTCATCATCATCATCATCATCATCATCATCATCATCATCATCATCATCTTTATTGTCATTGTAATAAAATAAAAAATTACAATGAGATTGGTTTGAGCGTTGTGCTAACATTTGCATCAGGTGGAATATAGACAGCAGTGACAACTATAACAGAAATCTCTCCAGGCAGATAAAATGGCCGACAAATGACAGTTGAGAATTCCACGTCTGCAGAGCAGTGTGTGTAAGCAACTCTACTGTTAGTATCCCAGTTATCATGGGTGTAAATACACAGTCCGCCACCTTTGCTTTTACCAGAGTTGTTGTTTCTGTCAAAGCGGTGTGTGGTGCGGTTAGTTAGCTCCACAGATGCATCCGGTACAAGTGGATGAAGCCAGGTCTCTGGGATGATCATCACACAGCAGTCACGAATGAGCTTATTCGCTGCCATCCATAGCTCCAGTTCATCGGTTTTGTGGACAAAGGATCTCGAGTTGGTTAGGAAAATGCTTGGTAATGCTGGTCTATGAGGCTGCTTCCGTAATCGAACTAGCAAACCTGCTCTGCATCCCCGCTTCTGCTTCAGCTTTCTTCGCTGCCTCCTAGGCCAAACAACGATCCATGGAGATCCTGGCAGTCTTACTATGTCACTCGGTATATATGAGACTGCTGGAAGTTGCTGGTAATATCGAGTCGACTAGAAGATCTTTATCTTTAATAATAAGTTAATAATAACCTAATAACTCCCTGCGGGTATAGACTAGTTTTTGCCTAACTCTGCTGTGACACCAGGAGCTCAAAGCCGCTGCGCCTAAGCACGCCGCCATCTTGGTTGCTGAATAACAGAAGAAGAGAGTTGGAAGGGACTTTGGAGGTCCATTGTATCGTATCTTTAAAAACTCTTGGAGAGTTGGAAAAAAATTGGAAAAGAGCTGATGTGGTTCCCATCTTCAAAAAAGGGGGTAACGGCAGACTCAGTAAACTACTAGCAACCTAGCAACAATATTTGGGAAGATACTGGAAAAATAATAATCAAAAAACAGATCTAAAAACAAATCGGTTATAACTAGTAGCCAGCACGGGTTTGTTAAAAACAGACTATACCAAACCAATTTTATTTCATTCTTTGACAAATTAGTAGACCAGCAAATTGCTGTAGACATAGTACATTTAAAGTTCAGCAAGGCATTTGACAAAGTAGACCACAACCTATTTCTTGGTAAGCTAGAAAAATGCGGGATAGATAGCATCACCACAAGATGGATTTGTAACTGGCTTATGATACTACATCCACATGGACTAAGCAATGGGGTACCACAAGGTTCCTGCTGTGGCTTGGCAGCTGCCAGCAGAGCTGATGGCACAGTTGGACAATGAGGAGGTTGGGGAGGAACCTGGGTCAGTTCTGGAGTCTGGAGAAGGCTCTGATGGATGGTCAGTGTCAGACACAGAGATAGAGCCAGGACCATCAAACATTTCCCAGTCACTGGAGAGGCAGCTGCCTTTGAGTGAGGAGGAAGAATAGCTGGAGCCTGTTCCAAATAGAGCAGTTAGAAGAGGTGAGCAATGGAGGACAAGGAGTTGAATCAGGAAGCAAAGCACACATGGACGCTGAATGGCTCCTCCCTGGCTGGGGAGTAAATAGAAGGAAAGGGGAGTGGTTGTCCTAGGAGACAACAGTTCGTATTTCTGAAGATTTTGCTCATTGTGTTTCATGCCACAAAGACTGCTTACCGGAAGTTAATCTGGGAGCTTGCGGCCTTGCAATTATCGCAAGGAAGTGATAAGGTCTGTACTGCGGTTAACTCCTTGAAGGACTATTGCCTGGACTTTTTGGTGGATGAATGGCATTAATTCACAAGAGGAAAATACAGAGGGGTTTTTCATGGCAAGGAGTCTCTTTCTTGCTTCTCCTTAGGGCTGAGTCAGACCAGTTCTGTCTTAGGCCCATCATATCTTCATAAATTACTTAGATGAGGGAATAGAAGGGGAACTCATCAAATTTGCAGATGACACTAAGCTGGCAGAAATAGCCAACATCCCAGAAGAGAATCTCAGGATCCAAAAAGATCTTGGCAGACTTGAACACTGGGCCCTATCCAACAAAATGAAACCCAATGTGGAGAAAAGCAAAATTTTACACTTAGGCAGGAAAAACCGAAGGTACAAGTACAGATTAGGCAAACCCTGGCTCAAAAGCAGTAACTATGAGAGAGACTTAGTACTGGTTTATAAAGTTTTAGTAAAGTCGCACCTGGAATACTGCATCCAATTTTGGTCACTACGTTACAGAAAAGATATTGAGACTTTGAGAAAAGTGCAAAGAACAACATTTAAGATGATTAAAGTCCTGGAGACTAAAACATATGAAGAACATATAGTGCCTTGGTAAGGCCACATTTGGAATACTGCATACAGTTTTGGTCGCCACGATGTAGAAAAGACGTGGAGACTCTGGAAAGAGTGCAGAGAAGAGCAACCAAGATGATTAGGGGACTGGAGACTAAAACATATGAAGAACGGTTGCAGGAACTGGGTATGTCTAGTTTGATGAAGAGAAGGACCAGGGGAGACATGATAGCAGTGTTCCGATATCTCAGAGGGTGCCACAAAGAAGAGGGAGTCAAACTATTCTCCAAGGCACCTGGGGGCAGGACAAGAAGCAATGGGTGGAAACTAATCAAGGAGAGAAGCAACTTGGAACTAAGGAGAAATTTCCTGACAGTTAGAACAATTAATCAGTGGAACAGCTTGCCTCCAGAAGTTGTGAATGCCCCAACCCTGGAAGTCTTTAAGAAGATGTTAGATAGGCATTTGTCTGAAATGGTATAAGGTTCCTGCCCACGCAGGGGGTTGGACTAGAAGACCTACAAGGTCCCTTCCAACTCTGCTATTGTATTGTATTATAACAGTTATAGGATTTGGGTTTTGCTAGTCTAGAGAAAAGAAGGACCAGGTGGGACATATTCCAGTAATATTCCAGTATTTCAGGGGCTGCCACAAAGAAAAGGAGGCCAATTTATTTTCCAAAGCACTAGAGGGCAGAAGAAGAAACAATGGGTGGAAACTAAGCAAGGAGACAAGCAACCTGGCATTAAGGACAAACTTCCTAACAATGAGGACAATTACCCAGTTTGCCTTCAGACTTGGTGGGTGCTTCAACACTGGATGTGTTGACAGAGACTTAATAGGCATTGTCTGAAATGGTATAGGACAGTGATGGCTACCATTTTTGGTGCCGCGTGCCGAATGCGTGCACAAAACCCCAAGATGCAATGCAAGCAACGCCCCCTGCGCATGCACCCCATCCCCTGTGCATACACACATGCTCCCCCGCATGCGCCCCACTCCCCGGGCATGTGCAGCAGAGGCCCAAAGACCAACTGGCTGCTGGGAGGCCCACGCCCATGTACGATGGAGCTGGGCTGGAGCAATGGCTAGCGTGCCCACACACATGTCATAGGTTCGCCATCATGGGTATAGGATCTCTAGCTTGAGCAGGGGCTGGACTAGAAGACCTTCAAGGTCCCTTGCAGCTCTATTCTGCTTCTGATTAGTTCAACTCCCTGCTCAGGCAGGAAACCCCTATACATTTTCAGACAATTGATGTAGTGGTTCACCTCCTTCTCAACTGTGTTGAGAAACAAGAGGGGAAAACTTAACATATGCTCTATAAAAGCTTTTATAGAAATGTGAATTGATGTTCCCCAGTGGTAAGTCTCATCAGGTTTTGGTTTTTTAAACATTTTAATAGTATGATAAGGATGATGAAAGAACTAAGTAGGAATTTCCCCCCTCATTCTAGAGGAGTCCCATATTTATGTGTGCCACAAAGAAGAGGGAGTCAAACTATTCTCCAAGGCACCTGGGGGCAGGACAAGAAGCAATGGGTGGAAACTAATCAAGGAGAGAAGCAACTTAGAACTAAGGAGAAATTTCCTGACAGTGAGAACAATTAACCTCTGGAACAGCTTGCCTCCAGAAGTTGTGAATGCCCCAACCCTGGAAGTCTTTAAGAAGATGTTAGATAGCCATTTGTCTGAAATGGTATAAGGTTCCTGCCCACGCAGGTGGTTGGACTAGAAGACCTACAAGGTCCCTTCCGGTCCCTGCTATTGTATTATTGTATTATTATGTCCTTTATTACACTAAAGTTATCGTATTTCATTTGAAAAATTATAACTGAATATATATATTGTTTAATAGCAGTTCTCCTATTTTAAAACCTTTTTCTCGTTCCATTAACAAGGAATTTCCAGTTAGTGAAAACTGGTGAAAGGAACTTATAAAAGAACTAAAATTATCTGAGGTTTTTTTTTTTTTAAATCTGCCTGCCTAAATACCACATTGGGCTATGACTAGTTTTCATTTTATTGGTATTAGTAGAATTTGCATCGCCAAACTCCCGATAATTTTTACTGCGGGGTTAAAGAAGTCCTGCCAAGACTGCATATTTGCGGAGATTTCAGCTCCTAAGGCTAGAATAGTTTCCTTTCTAGAGCAGAGCTGGAAAAGGTGGATATATTTTCAGGAAGTTGCATTCGAATCATTAAACCTTTCAGCATTTTATGCAACGCTCCAATTTTATCTTTCCACTGAAAACCCCAAATGATCATTCAAGTGACATCGATGCTTTTTTTGTCCGTTGGAGAGAACGGATAATACAGCGTACAACAGAAGCTGGGAAGGTAAAAACAACTTGACTAAAATGAAACATCACGGTGAAGGAATGCAGAAAACATCAAATTCAAACATGTGGGATTAATAAAAATGAGAATAAGATAGATGCTCTCTGTGTTAGGTCAGGTCCATATGGATTTAATTTAGGGGATTGTGCACACTTTCTCAGTGTTTCAGATACATGCTGTCCAGACGTACTGGTTTTGGTTTTGGTTTTTATTCTTAGTTGATCCTTCAAGAAAGGGAGCTAAAAAGAAGGATGTAAGGGGAATTTCTCATTGGTGAATCCCCCAGAATAAACATGGATGTGTCTTAATAATCCTCTGAAGTCTTCGCATCTCGCATCATTTTTTTAGCATTTGCAGAGATGACTCTCGAGTGAAATCTTTTCTCTTAAAACCAGATCTATGCACGGTACTTTGTCGATTAGAAATAGGCATATTTTAATACCTGATCTACTAAACCAGGGGTCCCCAACCTTTGCAACTTTAAGTCTGAAGGACTTCAGCTCCCAGAATTCTGGCAGCAAAGCTGGCTGGAAAAGTCTGGGAGCTGAAGTCCTTCAGACTTAAAGTTGCAAAGGTTGGAGACCCCTGGCCCAGGCCCTGACACTGACAGCTTTGCTGGCTGGAGAAGTTTGGGAGCTGAAGTCCTTCAGACTTAAAGTTGCAAAGGTTGGGGACCCCTGGCCCAGGCCCTGACACTGACAGCTTTGCTGGCTGGAGAATTCTGGGAGCTGAAGTCCTTCAGACTTAAAGTTGCAAAAGTTGGGGACCCCTGTACTAAACAACTACTGGTCCAGTAGATTGCCCCCATCTGTTTGTAAAATTAATGTTGGCTGTCTTGTCTCTGTGAACGTTGATAAGAGGCCAATCTAGCAGCAGATTGTCAAATGCAAGTTTAAATTGTTAACATTTTCAGTACGAATATAGTTTTTGAAGAGGTAACAATTATTATTTTTCTTAGATTGGGCTTAACATGCTAAATACAATTTAAACAGCATTATAAGTAGTATTTAAGCCTTAGCTAGTATTTATGCTCCATAATGTCTTTTCTCCACTATTATCCAGTAATAATGTTGTAAAGGTTGAGGAGCACATGCACAGCGCCCTCTCCTGGCTTTTGCCCTTTACTATCTACATCTTATTATTAATTTTTTCAAAAGAAATTGTTTTCAGAATAGTAAGATAAGTGTCCCCTGCTTGAAAAACACTTTAAAGTCACACTTTACACTTTTTAAAAAAAAGAGAGAGAAAGAAAAGCAAAAGAAAGACAGTAACATTATTTAAGACACCATTTTTCCTTAATTAATTGTCTAATTAAGTATTAAATATATTAGGTATTTTAAAATACCCAGTGGTACTTTAATTTCTGATATAACTTTCATAATCTGTGTGACACAATCTTTGGCTCAAAATCTTTTGAGCATTTTTAATTTCTTAAAATATTGTTAAAATGTCTAAGGTTCATAGAAATTTGGAATGTTGGAATAGCTTCCTATTTTCAGTGCCAGAAGTTTTAGCTCTTGTCCTATCGTACACTGTTTTCTTTCTGCCAAGCGTAAATGTCTCTTTTTCCAGCTTGATGTGCTCCAGAAGTATTGGATTACCATCTGATTAGAGATGGTGGGTATTATAGTCCAATACAAAATATCAGATTGAGGACTGCTACTATAGGCAGTGTACACGTGTTTATTACGGTTTACGGTTTATTGGATTTATAAACCGCTCCTGTCTCCAGATGGACTCAGGGCGGTGCACAGGGAATTAAAAAACCACAAGCAACAATACATACAATACAATAGTAAAATTAAATTAAATTAGAATATCCTGTGCTAAAAATTAAGCTAAAAATATTAAAATCTCAACCAATCCCCTAAAAATCCCCTTAAATTCTAAAATCTAAGCTAAAATATAGGCGTAAACTAACTCTAAGCAAGGCCAGTGAGATGGAACAAATGCGTTTTTAATGAGCGGCGGAAAAGGCGAAGGTCCGTAATGATACGAAGTTCGGGGGGTAGGTCATTCTAGAGGGTTGGACCCGCCACAGAGAAGGCTTCCCCTGGGCGTCGCCAGCCGGCATTGACCAGCTGACGGCACCCTGAGGAGGCCCTCTCTGTGGGAACGGACCGGTTGAAGGGAGGTATGTGGTAGGAGACAGTCCTGCAAATAACTAGGCCCTATGCCATGGAGTGTCTTAAAGATGGTCACCAACACCTTGAAGCGCACCCGGAAGACTACCGGCAGCCAGTGCAGCTCGCGCAGGAGAGGTGTTACGTGAGAGCACCGTGAGGCTCCCTCCCTCTCTCTATCCCTATAGCTGCCTACCTACCTATTTTATAGACCGAGTATTTTATGTCATAAAGGATGACATAATACCTGTGGCCCATTGCTCTCTCTGTATCCATCTACCTACCTTTTTTTACAATTTTTTACATTTCCGTTGCGTGTACCTGGCACAGGTGTGACATCTACACAATCTTTCTCTCTATATCATTGGTGCCGTACTTGAAAGGAACGTTGTGTGAAAATTTGGAAGCGATCGATGCAGTACTTTTGGAGATTAGCGGTTTTGAACAAACTCTTGTTACATTTTTATTTATATACTAGATAAAGACGGACAGGCAAAACCATCTTAAGATTGTTAGACATGTAATGCTTTGCTAATTATACCCCAACTCATTATACAGATATTGTTGTTTAAAATGTCTTAGTTTATCCTCTTTGTTCACATTTCACTTAGTTAGAGGAAAACCTCGCCTGACATTTGGAAGTTTGTGTTGGCTCATCAATAACATTTTTGATGTGGCTGCATTCCCTTGAATCTATAATAGAGTTCCTGAACAGTGGCATACAATAAAAGAACCTAAGAATGTTAATGAAAGACATGGCAGCCGAGGACTCTCGTGTTATTCTTGGCTTAGACACTTTGAGCCTCAACAATAGCTTGTTTTCTCCCTCTTGAAGTTGACAGTTATTCAGGACTGGAATTTCCATTATATTTCAAAAATGTGAATAATCAGCTATTTCTGGCAGGTAGGAAGACATTTACTAGAGATTATACAGGTTTAGAGTGAGTTGACACCTTGAAGTGAAAAGAAAACAACTGGTTTTGAAGTGCTATTTTAATAAAAACCTGGACTTTCTGATTGTGCAATCAACATTTTTTTTAAATGTTAGCTTTGAATCCAGTCTTAGGTATAGGAATGACAGATTTCTGGGTTTACCTATTTAAAATTCTAAACACATAAATACTTTGTCCTAAAGAACTGAAGTCTTTTTTTTCTAGACAGTAGCAACAACAGATTATTTTAGTATAGGAAAGTGAAAATAACCTAGACATCATTCATTATTTATATACATTCAATTCAGTATATAGTTAGTAATTTAAATATTTTATAGATCATTATTAATGACACCACTTCAATTAATCCATCCTTCCTAAATGTAAAATCAAATATATTTCAATTTCTAAACCTAAACAATTTTTTTTCTTAAGCACTGTATCTAATATACACATTTACAAAATTTGCTTGCAAATATGCATGTTACAACTAGACATAAAATGTCCTTTGGATAAAGGAGATCTAGCCACTAGTATAGATACCCTGATCACACCCAAATTTGATTAACAGCTTGTTACCCAATGTATACTGCCTTTGAAAAGTCTTTGGAAATTTTAATTAGCACAAAATGTCAGGTGGTACTTTCCATGTACTTGCAGATGTGAAGAATGGAGGAAGGATTTATTGAGGTCTTGTGGGAATTTTGCACCGCACTCAATTATGATCATTAAAACAATGAATTCCTGGGCCTCACATTCAGTTGGGCAATAGTCCAGCTTCTAGCATGGATTAGTTTATTTACATTTATATCCCGCCCTTCTCCGCAAAGGACCCAGGGCGGCTAGACATAGACGTATGCTTGAAACTAAATTAATACTTTCTTCTCATGTACAGATGAGACTTTATGGGGTTATTTAAACCAAGGCCAATAGCCAAAACTACTATTAACTAGTTAACCCTCACTAAGTTCAAGAATTCATGAGTAAGGGCATTTAACACTTTTTAAAAAGAAAATATTATTGTTTTTTTTTAAACAATCTTTCTATCTTGGTTTACTGACATATTTTAGGACACCTTTGCTTCATCAGATGAAGTTCATTACTTTTGGATACTTTTCTTCTACAAAATTAAAATGAAGTCTGCTATTTACATTGTGATTCAGGACCCCCCAATCAGAAGCTATTTCTTTTCAATCTCTGTGTAAAATGTTTCTCAGGATAGTCCAATGTAGCTTAGCAACAGGTAGAATCATTCCTTCCTAAAGTAATGTTACAGGCCAAAATAATGACTTGTAAACAAAGAAACCAAACTGGTATTTTTGGCATGCCTTTCATGTTAACAAAGGAAAGCAATGCAATTTGCTTGGCATAGTTTTATTTTTTTATCCTGTCTAACTGAATTGATGATAAGCACATATACTGTTTGAGCAGAAATTGTATTTGCTCCTGGTATTCTAATAATTATTGACTTCAAAGTAGCCAAGAGGTACTTTGAGCTGCAAAGACATGTCAAGAACTGTAGAATTCTGTGAAGAGCAAAATATGTTACCTCAACATCTTTTTTCTTGAATGCTCAAGTTTACTCAGTTAAGACTAAGTACACATGGTCACATATATGAGCATTGCTCCATGAGGTTCTCATTGCCGTCGGCTGGGCAATGCCGGTTGGCGACATTCAGGGGAAGGGCCTTCTCTGTGGCGGGCCCGGCCCTCTGGAACGACCTACCCCCTGACCTTCGCACTATCTCGGACCTCCGCCTCTTCCGCCAACGTCTTAAGACGTATTTATTCCAACAAGCCGGCCTAGGATAGCCCCCCGTTTCTGACTTTTTAAAAATAAATTATAATTTGGTAAGGTTTTAACATAGGTTTTAGCACGGGTTTAATTAATTTAATATATTTTAATTGATGTATATATTGTATTTTGTGGTTTTAAATAATGCCTGTGCGCCGCCCTGGGTCCTAACAAGGAGAAGGGTGGGGTATAAATTTAATAAAATAAAATAAAAAATTTAGACTTCATGCTTTCCCACATATCACTTTTTCCTTCCTGATGTCATTCTCTTATACTTAAGTAGCCGTTCCCGGCCATGCGTTGCTGTGGCCCAGTCTGGTTAAATGGCCAACCAATCTGTGTGTAAATCTATGCCTGCACACACAAACACATACACACAACCACCGTATAACCCCCAACCTACCTACCTACTGTATTTCTCCCTCTCCCTCTCTATCCCTCTACCTACCTACCAGTGGTGGGTTTCAAATTTTTTAGAACCTACTCTGTAGGTGTGGCCTATTTTGTGGGTGTGGCTTGGCAGTCATGTGACAGGGTGGGAGTGGCCACCTTTTAAAATGTGGTGAAACTCATTTAACAACGCTCTTGCTTAGCAACCAAAATTTTGGACTCAATTGTGATGATAAATTCTTTCTTTCTTTCTTTCTTTCTTTCTTTCTTTCTTTCTTTCTTTCTTTCTTTCTTTCTTTCTTTCCTTCCTTCCTTCCTTCCTTCCTTCCTTCCTTCCTTCCTTTCCTTTCCTTTCCTTTCCATTCCTTTCCTTTCTTTCCTTTCTTCCTTCCTTTCCTTTCCTTTCCTTCCCGTTGGGTCACTCGCAGCGGCGGGCCAGATTTACTTCCAGGTACGCCGGTGAAACCCCCTCTCACCGGTTCTCTAAATTTCACCAACCGGCTCTCGCGAGTAGGTGCGAGCCTGCAGAAACCCACCACTGCTACCTACCTACCTACCTACCTACCTACCGTATTTTTCCCTCCCTCTCTCTATCCCTATAGCTGCCTACTTACCTATCTTATGGACCAAGTATTTTATGTCATAAAGGATGACATTATACCTGTGGCCCACTGCTCTCTCTGTATCCATCTACCTACCTTTTAAACAATTTTTTACATTTCCATGGCATGTACCTGGCACAGGTGTGACATCCACACAATCTATATATATCATTGGTGCCGTATTTGAAAGGAACGTTGTGTGAAAATTTGGAAGCGATCGGTGCAGGACTTTCGGAGATTAGCGGTTTTGAACAAACTCTTTGTTACATTTTTATTTATATAGATTCCAACACAAATGTAAAATGTGGCAGTTACTGATCAGCATCTGGTCCTGCCATATGAAGAATCTTGTTTCTCCTCAAAAATTGTATTTCCAGCAAGGATATTCATGACGTTTATAATTTATTATATAGCTTTTAATTCCTATTAAAAAATTATATGAAAGCCTAGTTTGACGAACTCTTCATGTGCGAAAAGCAGTGTGTGGAAACGTTCATTGGATAGTGGAACTTGGAGTTGACCAGCAGTTCTTCAGCTGGACAGATGTGGGGGGGGGATGAGCTCTGAAGAGCCTAACATGAACCCTGTCTGACAAACCAATGCTGAGATCTTTTTGGATCAGAACCTTCCTGGGTGGGGGTTGTGGAGAAGGGGCAGTGCCTCAGCAGACCCAGAGGTTGTGTAACAGGTCCCTCATAGGTTGGACATTTACTCTGAATCGGAGTCAGGGCAGCAGCATGGCAACATGGCTGCACAAGAAGCTGACTTCAGGCCAAAGCAACTGAACAGTAGTATGCAGGAGACAAGATGAAAGCCTGGTAAGAAGATTTAATCAACCCACAGGCATAAATCAGAATTTGGAAAAGGCAAAGAACTTTGAGAGTATAAATAAATAATATTGATGGACAGATCCGGATTTTGGCAAAAAGAAAAAAAGAAAGGGAGAAATGGAGGGTTCTTTCAAAGTCAATATCATGTCCTGTAGCTTTAAAGTGTTGGTAGAGGGATGAGGTTTTAAGTTGTTTTTTTTACTGCATTTTTATGTTCTGCGATGCGTGCATTTATTCTCCTATTTGTTTGTCCTGTGTAAGTTGCAGGGCAGATTTTGCATGGTATTATGTAGACTCCTTGGTTTTCTAGCTGGATCTTATCTTTGGGGTTTCTTAGGATGTTGGCTATTTTTTGGTCAGTGTCTTGATATTGTGCTTGTGGAGAATTTTGCTGAGTTTGTTATCAAGAGAGCCTTCAACACTGACTGAAAGAACCAAACTAATCTCCAAAACTGAACAGCTCAACAGGAGAATAATCAGGGAAGCCATCAAAATAGAGAAACAACCCCACAATATGAACAAACGTGATGATACCTCCCGTCTACCAGACATCTGGAAACCAGCGCTGACCAACAGGCGAGCCCCACTCACTACCCAGGCCGTTGAAATACAAAATAACAAGGAACACACAGATAGTACCAATCAGCACCAATCTACCAATCATGATGCAACTGCACAGCCAATCAACCCACTCACAGCAACAAAGCCAGTACTCCACCACCCCCACCAAGATTTATAGAAAAGTGGCAGCTGCAAAGCCACAGACGGAAGACTGACGATGGTGAGTGAGACCTCGACATTGCAAAGACAATCTCATTCAGCTGGCTGGAGAATTCTGGGAGTTGAAGTCCTTCAGACTTAAAGTTGCAAAGGTTGGAGACCCCTGCTATAGAATATGGGAATGAGAAAGCCAGTCTCTGAGGACAGTTGCTTTGTCTGGTCAAAGACAATGCACTAACTTTGAGGTTTTGGTGAATCAAACTTACAGTATCTGGTGTCTAAATCCTTTTTCCTATTATTTTCTGATGGAATTATAAAAGTACTATCTAAATTTCATCAATTCTGCCTTTGTATAAGTTAAAATGAACTTCATTTAAAATGGAAAGGCACTTAACAAAAGCTGGTTCTGTCTACAGTATTCAGGACTCTCAAAATGAAGCAATTTGTAAAATGTTATATGGGACATTTGATGACATCTTTAAATGTGGAGTGGGTATCAATAACCATGTGAGCCTACGGAAGGTCTCATTTTACTTAACTTACTTAATTTTGTAAGGCTTTTGGCTAAGTATGATAATATAACAATGAATGAGAATTGCTTAATTATTGTGCAAATGTTAACCTTTTGGATCTGAAATAGGAATGCAATTTATATTTAAGGATCTGGTAAAATTTATTAAAGCCTCCAATTTCTCAACAGAAATGACAAATTCTTCATTACATAACTATTCTTTTGAGATTACTCATACTATCTGTGTGTTTTTTGTTTTTTTTACCTAGACGGTTGATTGAGTTTTATAAAGCTGACAAATTTTGGTTATAAGTTGTGAATCACAGCATTATTTCATTTGGACAAAGTGTAATTGGGAATTGGGGAAAATCCATGTCTAGCACGCCAGACAAGGCAGAAGGAAAGTGTTCCTCCCACACAATTGTCATTCTGCTCTCTCCAAAGATCATGTAGGTCTAATGTCTTCCTGGTAGACACTTATCTCATATGGCAGTGGTCGGCAAACCGCGGCTCGTGAGCCGCATGCGGCTCTTTGGCCCCTTGCTTGTGGCTCTTCAGTCTCTCTCTGATTCCCTCCCTTCCTCCCTCTGTCTCTCTCTGTCTCTCTCTCGCTCTGTGCCTCTCTCTGTCTGTCTGTCACTCTCTGTCCACAGAATACCGCGTGAAGCAGTGGCGAGTTTCTGCGCTGCCGGCGAGGCCATCCGCGAGGTCCGCCTCACGTTCCGCGTCTTCCCCGATGGCGTCTGGAGTGATCAGCGGCTATGCAGAAACTCGCCGCTTTTCCACACCGTGGAAAAGATAGGCGCGTGCATGTCCCGCGGAATTACAGCGCAACTTCCCACCGCTACTAAGTCTCCGAGACTGTAATTGGGTGGAGCATGCGCGCGCCTATCTTTTCCACGTGCATGTCCTCAAGAATCTCTCCCTGGACCCAGCTCTATTATCCAACTATCGTCCAGTCTCCCACCTTCCCTTTCTAGCGAAGGTTGTCGAGAATGTGGTGGCACGACAATTCCCCCAGCACCTGGAGGAAACTGCCTATCTAGACTCGCGCCAGTCCGGTTGCTGACCTGGGCACAGCACGGACACGGCATTGGTCGCATTGGTAGATGATCTCTTGAGGGCTCGGGATAGGGGTTGTTCCTCTATCCTGGTCCTGTTAGATCTCTCAGCGGCTTTCGATACCATCGACCATGGTATCCTATTGCACCAACTGGGGGGGTTGGGGCGGGGGGGAACCGTACTTTGGTGGTTCTCCTACGTCTCCAACCGGTTGCAATTTGTGTTGGCAGGGGCGCAGAGGTCAACATCGAGGCCCCTTACTTGTGGGGTGCCTCAGGGGTCGGTCCTCTCGCCTCTCCTGATCAACATCTATATGAAGCCGCTGGGTGAGATCATCCATGGTTTTGGGGTAGAGTTCAATCTGTATGCGGATGACACCCAGTTGTACATCTCTACCCTTAACCACCCCAACGATGCCATTGAAATGATGTCCTGGTGTCGTGCGAGTCTGGATGGGGAGGAACAGGCTATGACTCAACCCGTCCAAGACCAAGTAGCTGTGGTTTCCGGCGCCACAACATTGCCAGTTGGTTCCATCTCTGGCTATCGGGGGCGAGTTATTAGCCCCCAAAGAAAGGGCTCGAAACTTGGGTGTCTTCCTGGACTCTCGGCTGTCCTTGGATGACCATGTGATGACCGTAGCCAGGGGGGCCTTTTATCAGGTTTACCTGATACGCCAGTTGCACCCCTTTCTGGATCGTGACACCCTACGCACCGTCACGCAAGCTTTTGTCATTTCCCGCCTAGACTACTGCAATGCACTCTACATGGGGCTCCCCTTGAGGTGCACCCGGAGGCTCCAGTTAGTGCAGAAGGCGGCCGCGCAGGGGATCTTGGGAGCACCAACACACTCCCATATAACACCTCTCCTGCGCGAGCTGGGTCCTGGTTATTTGCAGAACCGCCTCCTGCCACATACCTCCATCTGACCTGTCCACTCCCACAGAGTGGGCCTCCTCAGGGTGCCGTCTGCTGGACAATGCGGGCTGGCGACTCCCAGGGGAAGGGCCTTCTCTGTGGCAGGTCCAGCCCTCTGGAACGACCTGCCCCCCGACCTTCATACTATCACGGACCTTTGCCTCTTCCATCGAGCATTAAAGACCTATTTTTTTCATGCGGCCGGCTTAGCATAGTTCGTTTTTACCATTGTTTTAATAGGGTCTTAAATTATTTTAGCACGGGTTAAACTTATTTAATTTAATTTTAAATTTATTCAACTGATTGTATTTATATGTATTTTATCTTTTTTTATCATCCCTGTACACCGCCCTGAGTCCCAAATCGGGGGAGAGGGCGGTATACAAATTAAATTAAACAAATAAATAATTGACCCTTCACGTGATCTTGATCCAGAGTATTTCAAGTGCAATAGGAAATAATTTATTGGAAAACCCAACGGTTTTCAATAGATATTTTGTGAACAACACTGCGAATATCCACATTTTATGCTTTTATACCATACATTAAGGCAGATGGTTATTACTGATATTAAGCTGTCAATAGACAAAAAGGGCGCCAGGCAAGAAATCCAAGGATCCCATGATTTAAAAACAATCATATTTACTTTGTGCAACTGTTGTACAACAGGTTGTAGACTAAATCAAGGACCAAAGGAGAAAGCTCAAAAACGTCAGTAGACTAATAACAGAGTAGACATACTTTGTGGTCAGTCAGTGGAAACAATAAGTGGAAACATTCAGCTTCCACTCCATGGGCCATTTTTCTTACCAGCGTACATAGATCTGTAATTTCTTTATGAGTCAATAAGGGTTGTATAGTTTTTCTTCTGAAAGTAGTATGTGCCATAAATAATGCATTTCATGTGGTAGATGCTATCATGAAAAATCATAGGTTTCTGAACCAGAATATGTGTTTTCTTTCCTGTAGAAACCTGATAAAAGTGATACGAAATTGAAAAATGGTCTCATTCCACAATATTTTACATCTCATGTGTGATTATACTACTCCACTTGAAATGCATTAAAAAAAAATCTTTAGGAACAAATGTGTGACATTCAGAAATTCAAACTTTTTATCTGTGTGAACTGAGATCCTTAGATAAGACGTGTTGAACCTAACCCCACCAAGCAAGGGAGGGAATCTTGAAGGCGCAGAGGGAGGGTCCGTTAATTTACCAACAAAAGGAAGTCGCCATCTTGAAGCAGATCCCAAAAAAGATTAGAGAGATGAGACGGAAATATTCCTTCTTATCTAAAAAATTGTTCAACCACGGGATTTGGTTTAAGTGGGCGATGCCAGAAGGGATGTTGGTGTTCTGGGACGGAGGAAGAGTAAGGATTAAAACAGTTGCTGAGGCAGATGCCTTTCTTAAAAAACATTCCTCTATCCTGGGGGGAAGATTCAGGGGGGACGGAGGGGGCCACGGCCCCGCCCGCTGGGGGCCAGGAAGGAGAACAAGAAGACACAATTGCCAAGAGACTTAGATCTAAAAAATGACTTTTATTTTTATTTTTATTAATACAGTATAATTTTTGTCTGGATGTTTGTACACGACTGCCAGCATAGAATTCAGAATTTATATGTATGCATTTATTTTCACCTTGTTGTATTATTGAAAAATGTATTACCAATGTCTTGTTAAGAAGCCCGGGAGGGCCAACGTTCCCGACGTGAAAGTTCTCAAAATATCTTTTTAATTCACCTTACCCTACCCTTTTTTGTTAAAAAATTTGTAAAACTCAATAAAACTTTTTCTATATAAAGAAAGATGCCAAGCCTCTGGGTACGTGATTGGGTTAACCCTAGACCAGGGGTCTGCAAAGTTGGCTCTTTTAAGACTGGTGGACTTCAACTCCCAGGACAAAGAACAGAAGAAAATGAATTGTTCTTTCCTGCTCTTTCTTTCCATTGCCTCCTATGTGACTCTAGGAATAGACTAATCAGAAGACCAGATGTTTATTGTTAACAATGGATTAATAGAAAAGCCAAAATCAGGATTTAGGTGAAAATAATCTGTAAAAGCTAATTTTGGCGGCTAAAAATTCACATTTCAGGCATACCAAAGGAGCCAAATAAATACAGAACATTGGCAAAAAAAGATCAGTTTTCTTTGGGAGGTTACTGGAAGTCAATATATATTACAATATTTTAATTTTAACACAGGTCAGCAGAACAAGGAAGAATCGTGGATTGCAACTGTAAACTAACTGTTTTTGAGTTAAAGATTGTATTTGATTCAGGACTGACTATCACTGTTTGTGAAGTTTATTTTCCATCACAAGTAAAGATACTTGTTTTTACTCTCAGTGTCTGAGACTCCATCGGTGTGTCTTCTAGCAACATTTCTCTTGCTGAAAATTCCATTGCCCAACTCTCTGTCTCCTAAAGCAGGGGTCTCCAACCTTTGCAACTTTAAGTCTGAAGGACTTCAGCTCCCAGACTTCTCCAGCCAGCTTTGCTCCAAGTCTGGGAGCTGAAGTCCTTCAGACTTAAAGTTGCAAAGGTTGGAGACCCCTGTCCTAAAGGACATACCCCCAACACTCACTATAAATTAACACAACTTTTCTCCTATGTTTTCAGCTATGATGAATCCATTGATGAGCAAAAGCTAGTATCCAGGTCCTGAAGTTTAAAATTACTCCATTTTTCGGTAATTCCATGCACATCAGTAGATATAGTATATACCTTTTTTTTAAAATGAAAATTATCAGTACTTTTGATCAGTGAACATCATCAAAGTAAACAAACCCACGTGCTGATTATGTCACCAGATCCTGCCCCTAAGTGGAAGTGACGTGCACAACCCCCACCCTCCGGATATGATGGGCACAGCCCTCCTCCAAAGCTGTGATGTGCATAATTCACCCCACGTGAAGGTCACAAGGTCCTAGCCTGAGCCCATCATGATAAGCATGAGTAGCCCTAACAGGTCCTAGCCCTATTTTTTTCAGGTAAGACGTGTTGAACCTAACCCATCAAGAAAGATGCCAAGGGGTTTAGCTTTTTAGTATTGTGGGTTTTTAGCGCAGGGATAAATTGTTTAATTTTTTATTTTATCTATTTATGTATTTTTATGTCTGTATTTTTTAATTCCCCTGTGCACCGCTCCGAGTCCCTTTGGGGAGAGGAAGCGGTCTATAAATTAAATATTATTATTATTATTATTAAGCCTCTGGGTACGTGATTGGGTTAACCCTAGACCAGGGGTCTGCAAAGTTGGCTCTTTTAAGACTGGTGGACTTCAACTCCCAGAATTCCCCAGCCAGCATAGCTGGCTGGGGAATTCTGGGAGTTGATGTCCACCAGTCTTAAAAGAGCCAACTTTGCAGACCCCTGCCCTAGACTAATTCTATGGGGGTTCAAGGGGGCTGTGAAATGTTTTAAAAAAATGTTTTTTATTTCTAATCATTCTAGCCTAATGATGGTTTTCATTTTTATGTAGCCAGAGTCTGCATTAAACCCTCCCTCTTTTTTTTCTTCTAAAAGGCATTTATTTCTAGGCAGTTTTAAAAACATTTCCCCTAATGCAGGGGGGAAAATACAGCCCTTTAAAACCCCGCAGCTGGTTTTTACCTTTGTAAAACCTAAAGACACATATTTTGCCAATTGCATCCTCAAATCCTCATGTACACGTAACCATTTGAAGCCCAACTACAGCAAAGAGACAAGGAATATTAACAGGAATTAAAATGTTCACAAGAGGCAAGCAGCCAGGTGGCATGTAGGGGGTTAAGCCTTGTTCAGGCATGCCCGGTTGTGAGTTTGATCCTAGGTAGAGGCACATGTAGGGTCTCCTGTTTGGGCAGGGGGTTGGACTAGATGACCTCCAGAAGTGGCGAATGCTCCAACACTGGAAGTCTTTAAGAAGATGTTGGTTAGCCATTTGTCTGGAACGGTATAGGGCTTCCTGCCTAGGCAGGGGGTTGGGCTAGAAGACCTCACAGTTGCTACTATTGAGCAAGGTACCACCTATCCTGTACCTGTGCATTTTGTTTTTCTTGCCTAAATGTAGAACCTTACTTTTTTCATGAAATTCAATTGTGAAAAAAGTAAGGTTCTACATTTAGGCAAGAAAAACAAAATGCACAGGTACAGTATAGGTGGTACCTTGCTCAATAGCAGCAACTGTGAGAGGGATCTTGGAGTCCTAGTGGACAACCATTGAAATATGAGCCAGCCGTGTGCAGCAGCTGCCAAAAAAGCCAACACGGTTCTAGGCTGCATAAACAGAGGGATAGAATCTAGATCACGTGAAGTGTTAATGCCACTGTATAGTGCCTTGGTAAGGCCACACTTGGAATACTGCATACAGTTTTGGTCACCACGATGTAGAAAAGACGTGGAGACTCTGGAAAAATGCAGAGAAGAGCAACAAAGAGGATTAAGGGACTGGAGACTAAAACGTATGAAGAACGGTTGCAGGAGCTGGGTATGTCTAGTTTGATGAAGAGAAGGACCAGGGGAGACATGATAGCAGTGTTCCGATATCTCAAGGGATGCCACAAAGAAGAGGGAGTCAAGCTATTCTCCAAGGCACCTGAGGGTAGAACAAGAAGCAATGGGTGGAAACTAATCAAGGAGAGAAGCAACTTAGAACTAAGGAGAAATTTCCTGACAGTTAGAACAATTAACCTCTGGAACAGAAGTTGCCTCCAGAAGTTGTGAATGCCCCAACCCTGGAAGTCTTTAAGAAGATGTTAGATAGCCATTTGTCTGAAATGGTATAAGGTTCCTGCCCACGCAGGGGGTTGGACTAGAAGACCTCCAAGGTCCCTTCCGACTCTGCTATTGTATTGTGTTGTGTTGTATTGGTATTGCATTTTTTCTTATCATATTGCATGATTCAATACTGAATTTGTCTATTTAATAGTATGATTCTATGCTGCCTATCACAACCAAAACCGGGATTTCTGAAAATGCAGAAGGCATGGTGTATCAAACTAGATGTCCTTTGGAATTAGGCTGGGGGTTGGACTAGAAGACCTCCAAGGTCCCTTCCAACTCTGCTATTGTATTGTATTGTATTGTATTGTATTGTATTGTATTGTATTGTATTGTTGTGTTGTGTTGTGTTTGTATTTGTATTTGTATTTGTATTATATTGTACGTGCAAAGGTCCCTTCCAACTCTGTTCAAGCAAACGGCTTTAAAGCAGTCTTTCTCAAGCTTGGCCCCTTGAAGACGTCCTGGACTTCAACTCCCAGAATTCCCCAGCCAGCGTTCGCTGGCTGGAGAATTCTGGGAGTTGAAGTCCGGACGCCTTCAAGGTTGAGAAACACGGGCTTCAACGGCAGAAAAGCGACGGTTGGTGGTGGTGCTTGGGGGGGGGGGGGGCGCAGAAAAGGAGCAAGGGCAGGCGCCACATTCGCCACGGCACATGCGCGGCAGCTTGGCGCATGCTCCCTCGCGGCCTCGCGAGACAGGCGCGCGCCTGCGCAGTAGCAAAAAAGGACGCCTTTTGGAGGCGCTGGTCGTTGAGCGGCGGCTGCCCGAACGGGGCGAGGAGGAGAGGCGGGGGGGGAGGCGATGGGCCGCTACGCACCGTCCGGTCCCTTCGGGCGGTAATCCCGGGAGAGCCACCCCGGCGCCTCGCTCTCCCCCCCTCCCCGCCAGCGGTAAGCCCTCGCCCGTCCTCTCTGCTCCGCATTCGGCTCTGGTTTGAGGGGGGGCGTCTCAGAGGCCTTGCGGTCTCCACAAAGAGGGCAAGGGAGGAGCCTCAGGGGGGAAGGAGGGGGGGGGAGAAGGTGGCAACGGTTGCTAAGGTCACACAGGCAACCAATCAAGAGTGTGTGTGTGTTTTCTCTTAGATGTGTGCTCTGCAGAGCTCCTATAGCAGGGGTCTGCAAAGTCGGCTCTTTTAAGACTGGTGGACTTCAACTCCCAGAGTTCCCCAGCCAGCATAGCTGGCTGGGGAATTCTGGGAGTTGAAGTCCACCAGTCTTAAAAGAGCCGACTTTGAGACCCCTGTCCTATAGGAAGGTCCTATAAAGTGTGTGTTTGTGTGTGTGTGTTAGAGATGTGCCTGCCAATCAAAGATGCTATTTCTACACCTTGAAATGTGTTTTGCAGATCTTCTATACGAAGGTCCTATAAAGTGTGTGTTTGTGTGTGTGTGTTGCCAATCAAAGATGCTATTTCTGCCCCTTGAAATGTGCTCTGCAGGTCTCCTATAGGAAGGTCCTATAAAGTGTGTGTTTGTGTGTGTGTTAGATAGGTGCCTGCCAATCAAAGATGCTATTTCTGCCCCTTGACATGTGTTTTGCAGGTCTCCTATAGGAAGGTCCTATGAAGTGTGTGTTTGTGTGTGTGTTAGATAGGTGCCTGCCAATGAAAGATGCTATTTCTACACCTTGAAATGTCTTCTGCAAATGGGTTCTGCTTCTATAGGAAGGTCCTATGAAGTGTGTATTTGTGTGTGTGTGTTAGATATGTGCCTGCCAATGAAAGATGCTATTTCTGCCCCTTGAAATGTGGTCTGCAGGTCTCCTATAGGAAGGTCCTATAAAGTGTGTGTTTGTGTGTGTGTGTTAGAGATGTGCCTGCCAATGAAAGATGCTATTTCTGCCCCTTGAAATGTGCTCTGCAGGTCTCCTATAGGAAGGTCCTATAAAGTGTGTTTTTGTGTGTTGTGTTAGAGATGTGCCTGCCAATCAAAGATGCTATTTCTGCCCCTTGAAATGTGCTCTACAGATCTCCTATAGGAAGGTCCTATAAAGTGTGTGTTTGTGTGTCTGTGTGTGTTAGAGAGGTGCCTGCCAATGAAAGATGCTATTTCTGCCCCTTGAAATGTCTTCTGCAAATGGGTTCTGCTTCTATAGGAAGGTCCTATAAAGTGTGTGTGTTTGTGTGTGTGCTTTCTCTTAGAAATGTGCCCTCCAGTCAAAGATGCTATTTCTGCCCCTTGACATGTGCTCTGCAGGTCTCCTATAGGAAGGTCCTATGTAGTGTGTTTGTGTGCGCGCAATATGTGATAACTTCAGAAAAGGCCACAAAGATTTCACACCAGTGAATGCAGGAGAAGACGTTGTGGAGACCTGGTCACAGGAGTTGGGAGTGGGGGGGTGTACAATCCCAATTCCTACCCGTGCTGCAGCACCAGAGCATGTCCTTGGCCCAAGCCTGGATGTGCTTCTGGTTGCCTCATGATCTGACTGCAGTCCCCATCGCTGTGGGCAGGAGAAGATGCGTCTCCTGTTGGGAGAAAGACAGCCATTCTGTTGCTAGAGATATATACATTCCGTTGGAGGGATATAACTACCCAACCTCTGCATTCAGAATAAGAAAGAGAAAGAAGGATGGAGAAAGAAATCTACGCAGCACATATTATAATGCTCAGTCACTTGCTCTAGAGGGCTAAGACTGGCTGAAGATAATAAATGCAGAGAGGTTGTTTTTTTTTCTTCACTCAGTGCAGCAAACAGTGTTCGTATTAAGTGTAAACAATTATGCTGCTCCTTGTTTAGCTATGTTGATATTCAATAAGTGCCATGCAAAGAGCATGTAATAATACAGCAGCTTCAACGAATACCTGCCATTATTTCTATTTAAAATTAGAAGACTATTGATACTTCATGTAAGTATATTAATTGTAATCAAAAGGCGAATGTGGGAATGAATAGACCTTATATTCTGTATGTATACCGTAGTAAAATGGTTTGTTAATATTAATTGAACTACTAGGAGAATAACATTCTAAACAGCCCCCAAAACGAATTTGTTGTATCGTATGGGTGGCATAATATGAAAATGCATATCAAAAACGCCATGACTGATTACAGTATTTCTATTTAGGAATTTCCGAATGTGAATGGCTCATGCCCATAAGCTTCTTTTGCAAGATTGTTTTTTTTTAAAGTAACTCAAGGTTTTATTAATAAAGGATGACCATATGTTGCAAAGTTGATAATGACAGTTAACATATAGTCACCCCAATCTGAAACAACTTAAATGAGCTTTAAAATATAGACCTATTTTTAATTTATTTGTTAGATGTCTTTGATTCAGTTTTCGATTCCTGGCAACTCCCTGGCCTAATCCTTATAGTTTTCAGGGTCAGATGTTTTCGAGGTGGTTTGCAATTGCCTGCTTCATAGGTACTGAGAGGGAGTGACTCAGGGGTGGGTTTCAAATTTTTTAGAACCTACTCTGTAGGTGTGGCCTATTTTGTGGGCGTGGCTTGGCAGTCATGTGACAGGGTGGGAGTGGCCACCTTTTAAAATGTGGCGAAACTCATTTAACAATGCTCTTGCTTAGCAACCAAAATTTTCGACTCAATTGTGATGATAAATTCTTTCTTTCTTTCTTTCTTTCTTTCTTTCTTTCTTTCTTTCTTTCTTTCTTTCTTTCTTTTTTCCTTCCTTTCCTTTCCTTCCCGTTGGGTCACTGGCAGCGGCGGGCCAGATTTACTTCCAGGTACGCCGGTGGAACCCCCTCTCACCGGTTCTCTAAATTTCACCAACCGGTTCTCGCGAGTAGGTGCGAGCCTGCAGAAACCCACCCCTGGAGTGACTGATCCAAAGTCACCTATGGTAAATAACTGTGTTCAGGCAGGACTGGAACTCTCAGGCTGCCAGTTTCTAATCAGATGCTTTAACAACTATACGAAACAAGTTCTTATATATGTCTATTTTAGCTTTCCTTAAATCATATAACAGCCAGATTGATAAGATCTAATAGCTGATCAGTAGAGAAGTATATTCTAGTTCTTCATTGAACCTCATCCAATTGCATTTCTGTTCTTTCTTATCTAACATAGGTCAACTTTAATCCTGGGCTTCAAATCCCCACCATGAAGTTTTTCTTGGCAATTGTTGTGGTTGCTTTTTTCTCCGTGTATGTTGAGGAAGTCTGTTCCAAAGAGAAATCTTCCAAGAAAGGAAAAGGGAAAAAGAAGCAATATCTCTGTCCTTCGTACGTTCATTACATTTTTATATGATTTCTGAAATACTGTATAATTGCATATTACAGTAATCCCTCATTTTTCGCGATTAATGGGGACCGGAACTTCCTATTTTATTTACATGAGTTGCTTGTAAATCTATTATAGCTTTAATGTCTGGTAAAGAGGTAACGAAAGGGTAGGAACTATATCAAAACTTAAATTATATTTAAATAATTTATATACTTAATAATGAACATTTACATACATATACTTTTCCTTCACACGGTTAAAAAGCTTTATAATAAAATTGCCATGAGTTAAGCACACCTGATCTAGAGGAAAGTATACAGAAGATAATGAAGCTAGCTAAGTGAATAGACAGAGGCCCTCCGGAGACTGAAAATGCCCTCCCGGAGTCTCTGCATGAGCCTGTACTTACCTGGCATCGCGTGGAGACTCCTGGGAAGAGAAGGGCAGTGTGGGTGGGTCAGCCATAAATCAACTAGGGCAACAGCTTGCGTGCCTGCTGATATGGCTCCGCGCAGCATGCGTGCCCTAGGTTCACCATCACGGACCTAGAGAAAACTGTACATCTTCAAGGCAGGTCTATAATCTCGGGGAGAAATATGTCACTATTTTGAGATATAAAGGGAGAAGATACATATGCTGTTCTGTGCACGCTAAAACACTTTTGGAAACTACATAGTCTTAATGTTTATGTTATATTGAAATATTTATTTAAAATACTTTTTGTTTCCAAAATAGGAGCATTCTTAACATGTCTGTAGTTTAGTTTTAATGATATAACTATTGACTGATTGAACAACTTCTTAATCTCTGTTTAGTCTCATTTTTGTTGTTTAGATTTTATTTTCAAAGTGACATTTTAACACTATCTAATTCATTAAATATGCCATCTCCTTGAGTTCCTTATAGTAAAAATGATTTCACAAATCCATATTTAATTACATTGTTTTTTTTATCTAACATAAGGATTGGCACAGATTCGTGATAAACTAACTTTTGGACTTAATGCTAAAATATCAAAAGATGCTGTTTGTATTCAGCTTTTGATAAATGTGGCCTAGTCAAATTTCAATACTGAGTCTGGTGGCTGAGTCAAATTTCAATACTTTATTCCAATATTTTAATTTGGCCTTCTTCACCTTAATATTATAGATTAGAATTCCTACCTTCTTAGACTTTGGAGCTGTAACGCTGATGTACACAAAGAATATCAAGTTGGATAAGGAAAAATTGCAATACTGTTTTTTCCCCTTGAAATGCAAGTTATGAAAGTGAAGATAATGTAAAGATATTTAATAGATTAATTTGTATTTTAGGTGACTAATTTTTCAATTATGAATTGAAATTATGAAGTAATTAATCAGAAGTAAGAATGTAGCCCTCTCCCCACGAGTCCCTGTGGGGAGAGGGCGCGGTTTAGAAATATTAAAATTATTATTAAATTATTATTATTGTAGCATTCCCATTAATTAGACTAGAGCAGAATTTCTTCTGATCTCTGCTTTCTCTTCTTTTACTGTCTTTTAAATTATCTCCTGATAATTTGTAAAACAAAATCCTTATTAGAATATTACAAAATAGGCAGAAAGTAAAGGACAATGGGAAATAATAGAATATTTTTTATGGGTTTTCATTAGAGTGGAGCGGAGCAAAACTGTTGTTCTCATGTCATACCTAATCTATGTTTGCTTTTAGTCCCGGGGTAAATTGCGGAGAAAGAACTGTAGTGTACACCAATAACAATGGACAAGTAAATTTGTATTTATGCCTGTGGTAGCATAAACATTTTTAATATTAAATCTGCAGATAGGGGAAAAGGACATTAGAACAGATTTACTACTGTACATTTTTTCCATCAGTATTATGAAACAATATAGAGACCTAATTTGTCTCATCTATTAAGAAAGAGCTGAACTACCGTCATAGCCTTTGGAAGAGGCTTCACGCAATAACTAGTGGCTACTGGTGTGATATTTATTTGGGCACTATCTAATAAAATGAAATCCAATGGTGAAAAGAGTCAGGTTCTACATTTAGGCAAGAAAAATGAAATGCACAGGTACAGTATAGGTGGTACCAGGCTCAATAGTAGCAACTGTGAGAGGGATCTTGGAGTCCTAGTGGACAACCATTTACATATGAGCCAGCCGTGGGCAGCAGCTGCCAAAAAAGTCAACACAGTTCTAGGCTGCATCAACAGAGGGAGAGAATCAAGATCACGTGAAGTGTTAATACCACTTTATCAGGCCTTGGTAAGGCCACACTTGGAATACGGCATCCAGTTTTGGTCGCCACGATGTAGAAAAGAGCTGGAGACTCTAGAAAGAGTGCAGAGAAGAGCAACAAAGATGATTAGGGGACTGGAGGCTAAAATGTATGAATAACGGTTGCAGGAACTGGGGATGTCTAGTTTAATAAAAAGAAGGACTAGGGGAGACATGATAGCAGTCTTCTGATATCTCAGGGGTTGCCACAAAGAAGAGGGAGTCAAGCTGTTCTCTAAAGCACCTGAGGGCAGGAGAAGAAGCAATGGGTAGAAATTAATCAAGGAGAGAAGCAACTTAGAACTGAGGAGAAATTTCCTGACAGTTAGAACAATTAATTGGTGGAACAGAAGTTGCCTCCAAAAGTGGTGAATGCCCCAACCCTGGAAGTCTTTAAGAAGATGTTGGATAGCCATTTGTCTGAAAGAGTATAGGGCTTCCTGCCTAGGCAGGGGGCTGGACTAGATAACCTCCATGGTCCCTTCCAACTCTGCTATTGTATTGTATTATTATTTTAAAGGTGGTCCAGTTTTCTGCAAGATATTTCAACTGCCATAATAAATCATCTATAACTCACGTAGAACACATCAAATCCTTAAATATTACCTACTGTATCCTCTTTCTTTCATTTTCCACATGGAAACAACAAATTAGCAAAGCTTCATCTCATGAATAGAAGTTTTCCAATGACAGATCTGTTAGCCCTAAAGGAAGCAATCTTACAAAGGAACAGGGCATTTTCTATTTCTAATTAAAATAATCATTAAGTGTTTATAATAATATAAATACTGTGGGAGATACAATAGCAAAGAATTGCAATACCCATCCAGTTATAGAACAATTTTAACTAAAACTTTTTCATTCTGTTTTTTATTTATTTTGCTTTGATGTCATCAAAACCAGTGCTAATTGCTTCTATAATATGTCCAAATTATAATAACTTGAATTTGGTCATTTGTGCCATAAATGAAATACTTACTGTATTTTTCAGAGTATAAGACACACTGGAATATAAGAAGCACCAAGGTTTTGAAGAGGCAAATTAAAAAAATGTAGCTAGGGAGAGCGAGGGAGAGAGAGAGAAATACAGTAGATAGGTAGGTGTTTCTGTTGGCACAATGTAATTCTCATCAATCAGTTAAAGACCTTTCCAAAAGGGGGGGGAAAAGTTTTTGCACTCTGCAAACCTCCTAAAAACGGCCTGGTTTTCGCAAAAGGTATGAATAGCCTGGTTTTTTAAAGGTATGAATAGCCTTGGGGGAGCTTCCAGAGTGCTCCTGGGAGGGGGGCAAAAACGAGCAGAAAACGGCACTTTTTTTGCAAAAATGGGCCCTTTTATGTCAAAAGAAGTGCATGATAGCCTTATGGAGGCTTATAGAGTGCTGCTGGGGGTTGGGGGGGCAAAAACAGCCCGTTCTTTGCAAATATCTGCCCTCCCCAGCCCCCAGGAGCTCACTGAATGCCTCCATAAGGGTATGCAGGGCCACTTTGGTGAAGGGGCGGGGCTTCAGGAGGCCAAAAATGCTGTATAATTAATAATTTAATAATTTATTAAATTTATAAACCGCCCCCTCTCCCCGAAGGGACTCGGGGCGGTGTACAGGAAAGATAAAAGGCATCTAAAAACATACAATACATACAAAATTAAAAACGAATTAAATTACCCTGTACTAAAATTTATAAATATTAAAATTACAACCCGTTAATATTATGCACTGTATTCAGTGTATAAGATGCACCCAGATTTTCAGCCTCGTTTTTGAGGAAAAAACTTGCGCCTTATACTCTGAAAAGTACGGTATATAATGTGTGTGGTGGCGCAATGCTTAAAATGCAGTTTGGCAGTTCAAGTCTCACTGGCTCAAGGTTGACTCAGCCTTCCATCCTTCCAAGGTCAGTAAAATAAGGACCCAGAATGTTGGAGGCGATTTGCTGACTTTGTAAACTCCTTAGAGAGTTCTGTAAAGCATTATTAAATGGTATATAACTCTAAATGCTATTGTTATTGCTATAAAGATGTAGAAAAAAAGTGAAGCTCTTTTTGTCTTTAACAGACAGCAATCAGCTGAAGATCTTGCAAGGGTGCCTGCTAATTCGACAAGTAACATCTTAAATAGACTTCTGGTTAGTTATGATCCCAGGATAAGACCAAATTTCAAAGGTTGGGTAATGTATAACAATTATTTTCATTTCATTGATTTGCTATTCTAAATGTTTGCATTTGCATTTGAATTATGTATTGCTTTAAATTAGCTAGATATTGGTAGAGGACAATTGATTAGATTTCAAACTACAATATGCAGAAAATAAAATAAATTTATCAGATTATGTATTTTAAATATAATTTACAAAATTTACTTTTCTTTAAACAAATTAACATGGCCATCAATCACTATAAAGTAATATGCCATTATATACAAAAAATCTATCTGAATTGTAAGATGAGCTAAACTAGGCATTATTAGTCATCCTTACTTTTTTCACCTGCCCATCTAATATTCAGTCATACTATGTAATTAATAAATTGTTTATACTTTTTACGGCATTTTTTCTGAAATTTTCTTCATGAACTGGAACTGAGTGTATATTCATTAAAAATATAGAATTAGGATTAACTTTTTAGTTGTTCGTTATTTATAAATCTTTTATTTGAGCGTCAGATAACAAAAATAAAACGAAAGGTAAAGAGAGAATGCAGAATAAAAATTCTTATGCATATGTTTTAGGAATTCCAGTGGATGTAGCAGTGAATATTTTCATTAACAGCTTTGGATCAATACAAGAGACAACTATGGTGAGATTGCATTTATTTATTTATTTGGATAATGTTTTCTTTTATTAAACATAGTAGTATTTCCTGGGTAACAATGTTAGAAGAAGAAAAATCAGAATAGTTAAAATTAATGCAGTTAAAATAGTCAACACTAAAAATAGTGTGACAGATGAAGGTTTAGAGTTAAACTGCCCTGGGTTCTTTTTTAGGAGAAGGGCGGGGTATAAATTTAATAAAATAAATAAATAAATAAATAAATGACTATCAGCATTTAAAAAGTTTGGCTCAACATTACTCAGGAGCAAATGTTTCGCCTCCACTCGCCCTCTCATAGCCATTCGGCCCATGCCCCTTGCCCTGGCCCATTCATTGAGACACCATTTGTAACCCTAACCCTAACTTTATCGGCATTGTTTGGAACAAAACAATAATCTCAGCAAGATATTCATTTTTATTGTAGCTATTCCTCCTATCATTGATAATTTTCCATTTCTTGAGATCTAGTTTAATTTGTTGGAACAGCTTAATATAATTATCTTCTTTGATAGTTGCACATCTTGCTATTAATTGAATTCCTAAGTATTTTACGTTCTTAACTATCTGAATGTCTGTCTTCTTCATCAATTCTTTTTTTGTTTGTTTTATCAATAACATTTTTTACTAGTATCTTAATTTTCTCTTTGTTTATTTTCAATCTTGCAATTTCACCATATTCTTCCATTTTTTATTAATTTGGGTTCAGTTTCTTGCAGTTCTTCTAGAATATACCAAGTCATCTGCAAACGCCTGTAATTTATATTTATATTTTTTATTTCTGTACCTTTTATTTCTGAGTCTTGTCTAATATTTCTGTTTAACACTCCCAATATTAACATAAATAGTAGAGGGGACAAAGGACATCCTTGTCTTGTGCCTTTCCTTATATTAAAGTTCTCTGTCATGTCATGTTAACCAAACCATCACCTTTGCAGATTTGTTTAGAATATATTGCCGTAACCATATTAGTAATTTTTTTTATCAAAGTCCATATATTTTAATTGTAATACCATAAATTGCCATTTTACATTGTTGAATGCTTTCTGTGCATCAAAAAAGATCAACATCATTTGTTTTTCAAAATGTATTTTCATAGTACTCCAGCATATTCAAGATAATTCTCATATTATTTCTAATTTATTCTTTTAGGTAAAAATCCATTCTAGTCTGAGTATATAAATTCGTTCAAGAATCTTTTTAGTCTCTCTGCTATTATTGAAGCATACATTTTATAGTCTACATTTAATAACGATATTGGCCTATAATTTTTTATCTGTGTTGTCTGAATCTTCTTTCGATATTAAAATGATATTTGCTTCCATCTAGTCTTGGCTTCTAAACAATACTTCATGATAAACCTCCAACATTGACAAGCTTAAAGTGTCTTGTAAATATCTATAAAGTTGTGCCGGTGACCAATCTGGTCCTGGTGTTTTGTTATTCTTTTGTCTCTTAGTTACTTGCCTCTGTTAATTCTAACATCATTATCTATTCATTTAACATAGCTTTCACTGTTTCAAGCACAAGTTAGTTCAGCTTGATCATACAGTTTTTCATAGAAATCCTGAATTACTTTCTTTTTAGTTTCATTTTGATAGTGAAGAGTTCCATTTTCATCTAGCAAACTCTGTATCCATTTCTTCTCTTTCTCCTTTTTCAACTTATATGCTAGCCATCTTCCTGGTTTATTAGCATTTTTGAAAAAAAATTGTTTTGCTCTTTTAGTTCTTTGTGCTAATTCTTCTTTTTCCATTAGATTTAATTTATGTTTTATTAATTCCATTTGATTCTTTAAGTTCCTCTTTTGCGGTTCTTTCTGTAATTCTGTTTCAAGTCTTTTGTATTCTCCTGCAGCCTTCATATGTTCTAGTCTTTTCATATGTTTTAGTCTCCATGCCTTTGATAATCTTAGTTGTTCTTCTCTGAACTTTTCCCAAGGTCTCAACATCTTTTTTTCTCGTATTGTGACCAAAGTTTGTTTCAGTATTCCAGATGTGGTCTTACTTTAATAAAGTAGTACTAATACTTCACATGATCTTGATTCTTTGACTTTGTTTATACAACACGGTATTGTATTAGCTTTTTTGGCTGCCACCACACACCGCTGAGTCATTTTTAAGTGATCATCCAGTAAGACCCCAAGGTCCCCCTCACGGTTACTCTTTTTGATCCAGGTTTTGCCTAGACTAATCTTTTCTCCACATTAACATTTATTTTGTTGGATAGGGCCCATTGTTCGAGTCTGTCAAGATCTTTTTGGATCCTGAGATTCTCTTCTGGGCTGTTGGCTATTCCTGCCAGTTTAGTGTCATCTGCAAATGTGATGAGTTCCTCTTCTACTTCCTCATCTTAAATACTTTATGAGGATATTGAAGATTACTGGGCCTGAGACAGAGCTTTATGGTATCCCATTACTGACTTTTCTCCATGTGGATGTAAGTACCATTAAGGACTACAGTGATCCCTCGTTTTCCGCGGCTTCGTTGTTCGCGGCTTCAGTGATTCGCGGATTTGTAAAAAATACAGGGGGGAAAAATTGCATTGGTAGGAGGCAAGCGCCACCTAGTGGTTGCTTTAAACATGTCCACCAATTCAAGTTTCCTATAGAATCCCACTTCGCGGATATCCGGTTTTCGCGGACGGGCGCGGTCCCGATTAGCCGCGAAAAACGAGGGATTACTGTATTCACCGAGTATGGTTTATCAGCCAGCTACAAATCAATCTGGTGGTGATGTTGTCTATTCCACATTTTTCTAGCTTACCAAGAAGTAGGTCATGGCCTATTTTATCGAATGCCTTACTGAAATCTAAGTATACTATGTCCGTAGCATTTCACTGGTTTACTAATTTAGTGACTTTATCAAACAATGAAATAAGATTGATTCCGTTTTTAACAAGCCCATGCTGGCTACTAGTTATAACTTTATCAACTTCTACCTGTTCGCAGATCTGTTTCTGGATTATTTTTACCAGGATCTTTCTAGGTATTGATGTTAGACTGATTGGTCTGTAGTTTCCTGGGGCTGTTGTTATCCTTTTCTTGAAGATGGGAACTACATCAACCCTTTTCCAATCCTCAGGTCCTTCCCCAGTGCTTCAGAATTTTTGAAAGATATGGTATGATGGTTCTGAGATAACATCTCCTTCAGAATTCTGGAATGTAATCTGTAAGGTCCCGTTGATTTATATTTGTCAAGGTCAGATAGGTGGATAAGTATTCTCTTACCATTTTCTTGCTTATTTTAATTCTTATTTCTACTTTGGCTTTTACAGTAGGGTTTTTTTGTTGTGTGAGCTGGGCTATAATTTCTTTTTGAGTGAAGATGGATGCAAAGAATGAGTTAAGGATCTCTGCTTTCTCCTTTCTAGTGCCTGCTACTTCCTTGCCATCTTCTGTCTTTAGTGGACCTACTGTTTCCTTGATTTTTTTTCCTGATTATTGATATGTTGAAAAAAGCTTTTTTTATTATCTTTGACTTTTGTTCTAGGTCTTTGTTCGTTCTGAGCCTTTGCTTTCCTAACTTCATCTTTTCATGTTCTGGCAATCTGCTGATAATCAGCCTTAGTTATGTGTCTCTATTTCCATTTTTTGTACTTGCCTTTTTGTCTTTCCGTCTGTCAGAGAGATCTTTGTGCAGCCATGCTGGTTTCTTATTGAATTTATTGTTTTTCAGTGGTATTGTGCTGGACTGAGCTTTTATGGTAGCATTTTTCAGAGTTCCCCACACTTCTTGAGTTGTTTTCCCCTTTAGGATTTTTGTCCATGAGATAATTATAAAATATATAAATATAAAAACTAATTAACGCTCTTGTTTTTATTATGGTGTTCCAACTATTCTGTAATGTCTAATACCGTTTTGACATTAGCTTTTATTGTTTTTTAGATTTTTTTTAAAAAGGCATACGGTTATTATTTTATTTATTTTATTTTATTATATTATATTTATATCCCGCCCTTCTCCACAGAGGACCCAGGGTGGCGCACAGGAATTTAAAAACATACAAAAAATAAATACATAATTTAAAAATATATTAAACTATTCTAATCCTATGCTAAAACCAAATTTTAAAATACCCAATTTAAAACTCTCTAAAATAGTCCCCATGGGAGGTTAGGCTAGGCCGGCTTGTTGGAAAAGATATGTCTTTAGACATTGGCGGAAGAGGCGGAGGTCAGTGATGGTGCGTAATTCAGGGGGTAGGTCGTTCCAAAGGGCAGGGCCCGCCACAGAGAAGGCTCTTCCCCTGGGTGTCGCCAGTCGGCATTGTCCGGCCGACGGCACCCTGAGAAGACCCTCTCTGTGGGAGCGGATCGGCCGAAGGGATGTATGGGGCAGAAGGCGGTCTCGCATATAACTAGGCCCCGAGCCATGGAGCGCTTTAAAGATGGTCGTCAAAACCTTGAAGCGCACTCGAAAGGCCACAGGAAGCCAGTGCAGCTCGCGCAGGATCGGTGTTATGTGGGAGCATCTGGTGGCTCCCGTAATCACCCACGCGGCTAAATTCTGGACTAACTGTAGCTTTAGAGTGCACCTCAAGGGAAGCCCCATGTAGAGGGTTATGATAAAAGCAAATGTGATTTGCAAAGAGAAATATAAGAAAAGACCAAAGTCCTGGTATCCAGGATTCCAGAGACCGTGGCTTCTACTGCTGTTGATTTATATATAGTTAGCCTGTAATAAAACTGGCATCCATGATATAATAGTGGATGAGACGTTTCCCTTGTTTGTATTACTAAAATCTGGGGGGATGTTCCTCTCTTGGAAATGTGCCCATACAGCTTTGTATATGGCATTACTCACTGACCCAGGCCTGGAAGAATGCTGCGCTAATTGTAATTAATCTTTAGCAAACTCTAGCTGGGCTGCAGGGATCAGAAGAGACAGTTGCTTGTAAACCAGTTTCCTTGCTTCATAGCCCTCTTTGAACTAACATGGTCTCTTCTGAGTTAAGGACGGGTTGCGAGAATACCAGGCCCACCTTGAAAACTATTCCAGTCAACTGTCCGATAAAGTTAATCAAATTTGCTTGTCAAATACAGCTATAGAGGCCCTTTACTATTGCCTGAGGAAGGGTCTGGCCCAATTATCTAGTAAGAGTTCAAACCTGTCACCCCAGATAACGTAGACAGAGTCCTTGGTGCAAAGGGCCAGGCTATTTGCAGGACCACTTACATCCCATTGTCTTTGTATGCCCTATCACTTTAAATAGAGACAGCGTATTCCCAGTTCCTTCTATCCAATTATGACCTCTTACTGGAACCTTATATATGGCGCCCCAGAATCCAGATGATCCTCACCTTGTTAGCTTTCAAAAAAGTGCTGTTTTCCCACACATTTGGGCTAGGAGATTTGTCAAACTCTGGTCATGAAGTGTTTTTTCTGATTGGGATTTATTGTTTACCTCAATGTTCTGCCCCACAGATGGAATCACAGTGCGCGCACACACAAGCTTGGCTGCTTGCCACTATTTCCTTGGCTGCGAGCCCGGACTCACGTTACAAATCCTGTAGCATGTTTACACACAGAGACTTGAAGACACGATGTGAATGACCAGATATTTCTAATGATGATTTGTAACTGTTGTTTCCTGCAAATGACCCCTCCCCAAAGCCTTCCCTATAAGCTCTCTTGGGAGGGGCCACTCAGCAACCAGCTGGTTCTAATCAGGGCTTACGAGCTTGCCTCTTACTTAACTGTTGCCTCCGTTTCTCAGCCCTGGATAATCTAGCAACAGGGATAAACTGCCCCTGATCCTCCCCACTGCTCCATGACCCAGGAGCCTCCTGGTGGCCAACCAGACTCTCTGCTTCCTCAAGGTCTCCCTCCTCCTCCAGGACTCTCCTCTAGAAGAGTCCATCAGCAGCTCATCCGGAGCTGGCTGGGCCACAACTCAGGCATCATGTCAGCATTTTTAGCTGTTGTTTTAATTCTTCTATGCTGCCTTGTGAGATGTTAGCCATACACATTAGTTAAATAAGTAAATAATAGTGTTGGTGTTAAGTTTAAGTTTATTATATTTGTATACCGCCCTATCTCCCTGACGGGACTCAGGGCGGTACACAGGAAATCAATAAAAACACAACAATAAATACAATAGAAAAAATAAATTAAAAGATATATTAAATTTAGAACCCGTGCTAAAATTACCATTAAGAGCCCTATTAAACTATAAACTGTAAACTATATTTAATATACATTGTCCAGGCTACCCCAGTACAACAGTGCCATCTCCGTGGTGATTCAGCCAGTCATATCTGCCAAACAACTAGCAGCTCCGGTGGTCACCAGTTGCCAAGGGAAAGCAGATTTGGAGGTGCTCACTGACTTAATGAAATGGCTGAGGGCATTTTGTGCCCTGCTCCAAGATTCGGTCGGGAAGAACACTGGCTAAATTGTTTATCCTACATGTGTATAGGTTACCCGGAGTTCCTGAATGCATTATTTCAGATAGGGGAGTCCAAATAAATTCACTTCCCTCTTCTGGAAGGAGTCCCTAAAGTTAATAGGCTCTAAGCTTCACCCACCATCTGCAGGCTAATGGGGCTTGTGAACGGACTAACTCAGTTCTAGAGCAGTATTTTAGATGCCACGTCAATTATCAACAGGATAATTGGGCTGACTCTTCCCATAGCAGTTCTGGAGTGACCCCTTTCAAAGTAGTATTCGGCCAGGATGTTGTGCCTATTCTTGAATTGCCTCAGGAGAAACCACAGAGCCTATCTTTATCTGAGTGGATTGATCAGCAACAACATTTCTGGCCTATGACCCATAAGGCCTTAGATGAGGCTCACCAAGCACACAAAAGGCAAGCGGATAAAAAACGGTTGAAACTGAAAGAATACCAGGTTGGAGATAGGGTGTTCTTGTCCACTAAGTATCTTCAGACTACCCAAAAATCGAAGAAACTTGGTCCTAAATATGTGGGTCCTTTCCCCATTGTTAAAATTGTAAACTCTATCACAGTGCAATTGGAATTGCCAAAAACCCTTAGGAGAATCCATCCCATGTTCCATGTCAACTTACTGAAATCGGAACACGCTTCTTTAATGCTTTCACCCCAATCCCCTCCTCCTGTCGCTCCCCTTATTGAAGGGGAACAACATTTTGAGGTTAAGAAGATCCTGGATTCCAGGAAACGGGGAGAATACAGTATTTAGTGGCCTGGAAGCATTTTCCTTCTTCTCATACTGAGTGGGGAAATAAGTCCGATGCCAGAGCTCCCAAACTCTTGCAAAAGTTTCATTCTAAATACCCTGATAAACCCTCATTGTGTTATATAGGTGTTTTGTTATTGTTGTTTCTTTATCTTTTCCTCCAGGGATGACGTCCTTTCTGTAGGAGGGCTGAATGTCAGCCTCTACTTTGCTTGCTTGTTATCAGCTACCATAGTAATAGGGAGGGTGGGGGCTTATGGTATTTGGGGGAGAATTACTAGGTACTGGAAGAGTTACACGAAGGGAGGTTTGTTCTCACCATCTTCTACACATGCTGTTGGCTCGTGTTTGGCCTTGGTCAAGGTCAACTATCTGAATACCAACTGAATAAGGTCACTTGAAGATACACCCCACATGACACCTTTGAGAGCTGGAGATTGGACATTGGTTGGGGTAACTGTGGGGAGGGTCTTGGGTAAATATTTGATATGTACAAGTTCGTGCTTTTTTTCTAAAGATCTTGCTTCACTTTAGTTGTTTCATTTCATGTCCAGTAAAAGTACCCTTTTCTCTATTTGCAAAAAATGAGGCGTGCAGAGGGTTTGGGAGGCCTGCAAAGTACAAAAACTTTTTTTTTTTTTAAATTATCTCTTTAAAATCATGGTGCGTCTTATACTCCGTTGCGTCTTATAGTCCCAAAAATACGGTATATTGTTTCTTGCAAACACGGGGGCAGTGTGAGGCTGAATCTAAAAGAGTGATGGGCATAAAATTCAGTTATACATATCTTTTGAATGACTGACTGAATGAATGAAATAGACATATACCATTGATTATTATTATTTCTTAAATTTGTTTGTTAACTATCTCACCATGGATTATGAAGATGGTTTCTTGATTTCAGTTTTGCAAGTTTTGCTAACATTTCTGTCCACTGACTATGCTGATTATCTGCTTTAGATATTTAATTCAATAAATGTAACAGTTAATATTTTTAATATATTTCAAACAGGATTACAGAGTGAACATCTTCTTAAGACAGAAATGGAATGATCCTCGGCTTAAATTGCCCACTGATTGGAAAGGATCTGATTCACTAACAGTGGATCCTACCATGTTTAAATGTCTGTGGAAGCCTGATCTGTTCTTTGCCAATGAAAAGAATGCTAACTTCCATGATGTCACTCAAGAAAATATTCTCCTATTTATATCCCGTGATGGAGATGTCCTAGTCAGCATGAGGTACTTTATATATTCTACTGGCCAACTTTATTGGAACTCAAGTTGGAGTGTTAGTTCAAAAAGTGATTATTCAAAAATAGTGTGATTATTTAAAAAGCTGAATAATCATCATGCCTCTTGCAAGCCACAAAATCAAAATGAAATGCAATATAATCGCTAGCTTAAGTGCATGTACATTTAATGTATGTGTGTGTGTATATATATATGTGTGTGTGTGTGTTAGTTTTATGAGCTGATCAATATATAAATCAGAGAGACTAGGATAGATCTATTTCGAGCTTTTTAGCTCTCATCAGCTAGTCATACTCTTTACTGGGATTCGAACCGGGGCTGTATTGCATATCAGGCAGGAGCCTTTTAAACCATTCAGCCAGCCTGGCTCCCCCAATTGCATCAGCTGAGACAGGAGGGATAATATCTATAATTGTTTTCACAACACCCTGTTAGAGCCCCATTAAGGGAGGAAGCATACTGTTTCCTTTTCTGCCTTTCGGCTCATCACCAGAGACCATCTAGACAGAAAGCCAAGAATTCCGTTGTGTTAATTTTTAAAAATATGTGTGTTAGTTTTATGAGCTGATCAATAAATAAATCAGAGAGACCAGGATAGATCTATTTCGAGCTTTTTAGCTCTCATCAGCTAGCCATACTCTTTACTGGGATTCGAACCGGGGCTGTATTGCATATCAGGCAGGAGTCTTTTAAACCATTCAGCCAGCCTGGCTCTCCCAATTGCATATATATATATATATAGTGTGGATGCTTCTTATTTCCTAGAGAAGTATTTTTTGTTGTTGTGTGTTTATGTATTTAATAAAACAGATCAAAATGCAAGTAAGAAAAGGAGTGCGAGTGTGAATATTAAATATGACTTTTTGTGCTTATATATAGTCTGTGCGTTTAAATTTTAAATTTTGTCTTTCTAACTTGTAGCACATATGAATTGCTTTCAAATTTCACTTTATATTTCCAGATTATCTGTTACTCTGTCATGCCCATTGGATTTAACTTTGTTTCCTATGGATACACAGCGTTGCAAAATGCAGTTGGAGAGCTGTATGTAAATTACATTTGATATATTTTATGTCTGTCTGTCTGTCTGTCTATCTATCTATCTATCTATCTATCTATCTATCTATCTATCTATCTATCTATCTATCTATCTATCTATCTATCACCTATCTCTTATACTTAATATTTGAATATGCATGTTCAATACAATGATAGACCTTCAGATCTTCCACTGGTGCGCTCATCACTCCTGTAATTGACTTGACTTGAGTTCACCTTGGTGCCTCTTCTCTTTCCTTCCAACTTTCCCAGAATTATAGAATTGTCTAGAGAGTGACTATTTGTGCAATAGGTCTGAAACACGATAACTTGTGCCTTGAAGGAAAATTCTGGGTTGATTCATTTGATTATATCTTTGTTTCCTTGGCTAGCCATATATTTCTCAGGAATACACAAAAGTATTAAATGCTGTTTCTCTCCTGCTTCTTTACAGCCCAACCTTCACTTTCTTCAACATGTGCCACAGGGAAATTATTGCCTCCACAATTCTGATCTTAGATACAGGCATATCATGGTATATTAGAAGCCTTTCATGGCTACTACATCAAATGCTAGTTTGTGGCATCTTCCTTAACTTACTTCAATGTTGACAGCACAGTGGCATTCCCATTTTTTCTAAGCACATTCCAAAGCTTGACGTGATCAACATAAATCAAATGCCTTTCTATAATCAATGAAAACATACTCACTTCCATTTGGTATTCCATTTGGTATTGGGCAAAAAAATAGCTCCATTTTTGGCTGGCTCTTTAAAAAAAAGGGGGGGGCAGATTTAAGAGCTACCTAAAGATTCAGCTTTATATGGGAGACTGACGGCATAAAATTTTAATTTCAGAACATGCTGGCCCTTGGGGACTGTTCTTAGGCAAGCCAAGGAGGAAAATGAGCAGGGGGCTGGACTAGAAGACCTCTAAGGTCCCTTCCAACTCTGTTATTCTATTCTAATCCACCTAAGGTGGTAGCAACGTCCTTAGAAATTTCTCCTGCTGCCAGCAAAAAAAAACAAACAAACTTGAATCAGTCAAGCTTTTGATTTCTCCAGACATTTATATGACCATTTGTTTGAAGTGGTGTAGGGATTCCTGCCTAATCTGGGTTGGACTGGAAGACCTCCAAGGTCCCTTCCAACTCTGCTATTCTATTCTATTCTATTCTTTGTATGTCAGTCTATATATGCGTACTATATTAGCAGTAATGGTTCGGTCAGCCTCTGCTTCGCTCGCTTGCTTTCAGCTGCCATGGAAACGGGGAGGGTGGGGGTCATGGTATTTGGGCTGGGGAAATTGGTTCTCACCATCTTCTGCGCGTGCTGATGGACGATGCTTGGACCAGGTCAAGCATACCAACCGTCCTGCATACCAACCTGAGGATGTTTCTTAAGAGATGCCACCCACATGACACCTTAGGGATATGCAGATTGGGCAATGGGACGGGAGTTATTGGGGGGAGGGGGTTGGGCAAGTGTTTGATATGTATGATTTCGCGTGTTTCTGCCTCAGACCTTGCTTTATTTCGCTGCTCTCTTCATAACCAGTAAAAGTACTCTTAAGTCCATAAACTATGGAGTTGAGTGCTTTCTTTCTTGGTTGCTGAAGAAGGAGTGCTTGACAGTTTTAGTTTCTTCGGCCTTTTCTAAGCTTGAACATGTAGCATCTCCTTTTCCATGACTGTAAGCATTATTTGTCAGTGTGTTAAATTAAGCATATTGTACAATAATTAGCACAGCATGTTCTTTGGTAGATTAACCTTTCCCATTATGTTGTCTGCTGTGACATTCTCCATATGTGGTTAGCGCCTTTACTGAGTCTTCTTCTGTTGCTTTCCATATTTATGTTCAGGCAATTCTTGACCTACAACAGTCGTTCAGGGACTGAAGTTACAGTGGTGCTGAACGAAAGATAATTACAATTGGTTCTTCCAGGACCTTCATGGTCATGTGATTGCAATCTGTGGACTTGGCAAACGATTCTCATTTACGATGTTGCAGGGCCTGTGATCACGTGATCATCATTTGCAACCTTCCTTGCTGACTTTTCCAGAAAGGCAATGGGGGAAAAAACGCCCTCTCGGCAAACCAGTAGTAAGCCGGTTAGGAACTCACCACTGTGCTAAATAATAAATCACGTTGTAAAACATGCACACATCATTTAGCAACCGGCAATCCTTGTATCCCAATTGCCATCATTAACCAAATCCTACAATCCATGACGCAACTTTCTGTTGGTTTCCCACAACCAAGTCAGTGAGTAAAACTGGCCTAAGAGCAGTGGCCCTCAAACTTTCTGGCACCAGGGACTGGTTTTGGAAGAAAAACTGTCTTCCACAAACTGGGAGGAGAAGGGGATGGTTTCGCGTGCAACCTAGATCCTGTGCATGATGAAGCGTCATTCCCTCGTTTGCTGCTTGCCCAACCTGGTCCCTAAAAGGCATCAGATCAGTACTGGTCTGCGACCTGGGGGGGGGTTGGGACTCCTGCTATCCCTATTTTGTATACTCTCTATATACATATTGTATAATGTATATTATCTATCTATCTATCTATCTATCTATCTATCTATCTATCTATCTATCTATCTATCTATCTATCATCTATCTATCTATCATCTATCTATCTATCCATCCATCCATCCATCCATCCTTGTGTCACAACACCCTGGTAAGCCCTAATTAATTTATGAGCTTCGAGACAAAGTTCAAAAAAAATCCAATCATTTATTAGAAGCAACATTTTGGCTTTACCTGCCACAGAGCCAGATCTGATTTCTGTTTAATGGTGGCTGGCCTTTACCCCTGTGTCTCCCCTCACCTCCGTCTGTGTCATAAATCACATCCACGAACGAAGTGCTGCAGCAGGTTGTAAAATTTCGCGCCTCACACACCTGCTGCAGAAATCTAAGATCCGACCCTGGTCGAAGGTATGCGTGGAATTCTCCCTCCCTTTCTTCCAATGTCAACTTGATAATAGGCATGGAAATGCTTTACAAGTTGACACATTCAGAACTTTTCAGAAGTATATGTGGAAACAATGAAAATCTGTAAAATGCACTTCTGTACTAATGAGATATGATCAGTATAATAAACACTTTGTAATAATTAACCTGCCAGATTCTTAGACATGGTAAAAGAAAAGCATGTTTGTTTATAATTATTGCATTTATTACTTTTTAACCACATTAACGTCATCATCTTTTTTTTCTGTCCAAAACACACAGTTGGTTACACTACCGATGATTTACGATTTATCTGGCAATCTGGTGATCCTGTTCAACTGGAGAAAATTGCTTTGCCCCAGTTTGATATTAAAGAAGAAGATATTGAATATGGCAACTGCACCAAATACTACAAAGGAACCGGTATATATTTTAATTAGTTTATTTGTCCAATCATTACATTAAGTGATGATTTATTCATTTATCCTAACATGAAAGGAAGAAGTTATTAAGTGAATGAACTGAGTTTGTCTAATGTTGCTTTTGCAGGAAAGCTTGATTCAGGAAATCTGATTTATAATATCTGTTTTAAATAAAAAAATGTTCAATTTTTTTTAAAAAAATGTTAAAAAACGCACAGAAGCATCCAGCCACTACTACAGGTTTGCCCAATCCAGGCCGAACCGGGAGCCACCCACCTCTGGAAAGAAGGTCTGGAATCTCTAAACTTCTACCTTACAGCCTCAACAATTTAGCCCAAGAAGATACTCAACAACTTCATGTGAAATAGGACTTCCATTTTTCAGCAATTCAATTCATCATAAAATAGTGTAGTGTCATTATTTTTTCCTTATGTCAGATCTACTCAAGTCTGATCCCTTATGAAGGAAAAGACTTTGACTCCATTTGGTTAAAGTAAAGGTTTTTTTTTTACTAAGGGTGTTGTAATGAAGTCAAGACAGTTGCTAGTTTGCCCCAGACCTTCCCTGCTCCCGTGACCAGTCTTCTTCCAACCAATCAAAGATCGCCAAGATGTTTCAGGAACTCTTAATGGTTATCATCTTCAAAGCGCTCCATGGCATGGGACCTAGCTATCTGCGGGATCGCATCCTGCCCCATACATCCCTGCGGCCGATTCGCTCCCACAGAGAGGGACTTCTTCGGTTGCCGTCCACTAGGCTATGCCAGCGGGCGACGCCCAGGGGAAGGGCCTTCTCTGTGGCGGGCCCGACCCTCTGGAACGACCTTCCCCCTGAAATTAGAACAACCACGGACCTCGCTCCTTCCGGCAAAAATTAAAAACACACTTCTGCTTGGCCGGCCTAGGGTAATTAAACTGTTTTTAGGGGTTTTTAGGGTTTAGTTTTAGTTTTATATGGGCTTTTAGCGCAGGGTTAGTTTAATTTGTTTTAACATTGTACTTTGTTTGTGGTTTTTAATTGTAATTCGGGGAGAGAGAGCGGGTTATAAATTAATAATAATAATAATAATAATAATAATAATAATAATAATAATAATAATAATAATAATAATAATAATAATAATAATAATAATAATAATAATAATAATAATAAGGATGCTGGTACAAACTGGTGCATCTGGCTGTTCTGCTCCTTATCAGCTTTCATTCTCCCTCACATACACACAAAACTTTATTGCGCTTTCATTCTTCCTCCTTTCATCTTGCCCGCCTCCTTCTTTTGATGACAGGACGCCTGTGAGCCGCCAAGTGGAGCCAGGCAGTGCTGACATTCTTCCCCTCTTGACAGAGATGTTAGCGCTACAAAAGGGGAGGGCAGCTCGGTAGTCATCACCAGCCCAGGGTCCATCCTTCCCACATCTGAAGCAGAGAGTGGATCGCCAGGGTGGGCTGCACTCACGTGAGGCCAGTTTTGGAGCCTCTTTCTCTTCAGGCGGGCATCTTCATCATCCACAACTCAGCTGGTGTTTGGATCGAGCCAGGTTGATTTCCACTTCCTCTGCTAGAACCAGCTATTTAAGGGGGGTTGGAACCACTAGAAATGCAGGCGCTGTAGCCCATCTCAGAAACATTTGATCAGGATGTCTTCTGGCCAGTCGGACAGTTGGCAAGGCCAGGTTGAGAAACTCCTGAGTATACTCTCCCCCCCCCCCCCCCTCTGCACCATGGCTGATGGTCTTTATTCAATCTCTGGCTTTGGATCGGCTAGAGGGTGTCATGACTGTTTCCATCATAAATCAAGAAAGAACACACTTGACTTCATTTAGAAGGCTCAAGGCTACTTTTACTGATAATGATGAGACTCCAGTCAAAGTCAAGCAAGGAATGAAACATTTAGGCGCGCAACATACATAACAAAGCATAACCCAACCCTCCACCTCTTTGACTCCAGCATATTGTCCAATGCAAAGCCGGCCACGACATCAGGTGCAGTTCCTTCCCAAGGTCATCATCAGAATGGAATGCAGTCCGTTAGCTGATGTGACAACAACTGTAGCTCTCTCCCTCCCTCCTGCCCCCTTAGTAGCTTAGCAACCCCAGCCTTCCCCCCGTTTCAACATGTCAGGCTATGCAGGCAAAAGCAGAGGCTGACATCGGGTCTTCGAAGCGCATCTAAAGTGCAACCATGAAGCGGTCAAAGTTTCTCAGCTCCGGGGCACCATTGTTGTGGAGGGTGATAACCAACCTCCTCTAATGCACCACACCATAGAAGAGCTATGGTGTGGTGCATGACCATGGCGCATTAGAGGATAACCAACCTCCTCTAATGCGCCATGGTCATGCACCACACCATAGCTCTTCTATTTTTGCATGTATGCCCAAACGTCTGCCAGGAAGAACCCCAATTGCTTGGGTTGAACTTTACTTCCAGGACTGGTGCCTTGCATCTTCTCCACCTTGCTGGTACTACTCCTGCATGGCTGGGCTGTGTGGGGTCAGGTGCTGGGATGGTTGCAGTCGCTAAGGGGCTCGCTGCTGCTGTTGTGGAGTAGTTGCCCCCTTGCTTGCCATGGCTAGAGTTGGCTGGTCAGTGGGATGTGCCACCCTGGCTAGAACGTCTCGAGCATTGAGACTATCAAAAGGCCTCCTCAGGAACTTTATGCCTTTCTGCAACATCCAGTCCACTTCTTGCGATGGGCCATGGGCCCCATGGGTGAATGTCACTCCCATGGATTTCTCTTCCCATTCTTCCTTTTTCCCAAACTCCAAGGGACCATCGGGATCTTGGTGGGTCGTCCTCTCCCAGCCATCTGGATAGATCTAGCCCTCCAAGAGGAGATTTCAAGGATGCTTCCCCCAGGCCTTGATCTCTTTGTGAAGATCCCAGAAGAAAACCTAACAAATGTACGAGCCTCGAGACAAAGTTCAAAAGAAATCCAATCATTTATTAGGATCAACATTCTGGCGTTGCTTCTGTGCAGCCAAAACTGCTTTCACTTCACTGTGTTTGAACTTTACCCCTGTATCCCCTCCCTTCTGTCATGCGTCATAACTCATATTCTCCAACTAGGTTGCAGAAGTCCACTCTGGCCGAAGGCATGCATGGACTCTCCCCTCCCTTGCCAGCCTGATAGTAGTCATGGCAACGCTTTAGCAGCTGACACTCTTCCTAGTCCTGAGCCGACATTGTGTGTACAATCCCCACAGTAGAGGCAGTTTTCCTCTGTGGGTTGACAATTCTCTACATGGGGCTCCCCTTGAGATGCACCCGAAGGCTGCAGCTGGTACAAAATGCGGCCACACGGGCAATCCTGGGAGTTACCAGATACTCCCACGTAACACCGCTCCTGGGCAGGCTGCACTGGCTGCCTGTGGCCTTTCGGGTGCGTTTCAAGGTGTTGGTCATCATCTTTAAAGTGCTCCATGGCACAGGATCTAGTTATTTGCGGGATCGTATCCTGCCCCATACATCCCTTCGGCCGATTCGCTCTCACAGAGAGGGACTTCTCTGGTTGCCATCCACTAGGCAATGCCAGCGGGCGACGCCCAGGGGAAGGGCCTTCTCTGTGATGGGCCCGACCCTCTGGAATGACCTTCCCCCTGATATTAGAACGACCATGGACCTCCGCTCCTTCCGCCAGAAACTCAAAACCCACCTGTTTCATCTAGCCAGCCTGGCCTAACTTCATGCTTCCCGCCCCAGTCTGTAATTTTAAATTATTTTATTCGGTTTTATGGGTTTAGTTTTTAATTTTTATAAATTTGTACAGAGGACTATTTAATTCGATTTTAGTTTATATGTATTGTTATGGTTTTGATAATTTTAATTCTACCTGTACACCGCCCCGAGTCCCTTCGGGGAGAGGGGGCGGTCTAGAAATCTATCTATCATCTATCTATCTATCTATCTATCTATCTATCTATCTATCTATCTATCTATCTATCTATCTATCTATCTATCTATCTATCTATCTAAATAATAAATAAATAAATAAATAAATAAATAAATAAATAATTGCAGAGCTGACTTAATGTCAGACCTGTCCCAATCCAGTCCCTTAGGAAAGAAAAGCCTTCAGCTCCATTTGGTTAAAGCCAAGGGTTCTTTTATTTATTTTATTTATTTTATTAAATTTATACCCCGCCCTTCTCCAAACGGACCCTTTTACTAAGGATGTTGGTTGCAGTAAAGTCAAGCCAACTCTGAAACGTACTGCACTTGCTAGATGCAAAAATAGATGTAGGTGTGTCTCCAGCCCATCCCTCCCCCCTGTGACCAATCCGTTTGCAGCCAACCAGAAATCACCCATACACACAAAGCTTGATTGCCCTTTTGTCCTTCCCTCTTTCATCCTCCTCCCCCTCCACTTTTTTTATTTTATTTTATTAGATTTATATCCCACCCTTCTCCAAGAGGACCCAGGGTGGCGCACAGGAATTTAAAATACATACAAAATCGTAATACAAAATTTAAAAACCTATTAAATGCCTGTCCTGCGCTAAAAACCAATTAAAATCCCCGAAATAAAACTATCTAAATTAGTCCGAGCGGAGGTTATGTTAGGCCGGCTTGATGAAAGAGGTGTGTTTTTAAACACTTGCGGAAGAGGCGGAGGTCGGTGATGGTACGAAGTTCTGGGGGTAGGTCGTTCCACAGGGCAGGGCCCGCCACAGAGAAGGCCCTTCCCCTGGGTGTCGCCAGTCGGCATTGTCTGGCCGACAGAAAACCTAATTATATTTTTGTATTGGCAATTTTTTTCCCCAGAAAACATATTTTTGGAGAGTTGTTGGAGAGTCAAAATATTTCATTCACTCACACATCGCTACCGTCATCCTTCCTCCTCTTTTAATTTTACTGTTATAGTAGTATAAGTGTTCTTTTTTTTTTCTCCATGGAAAATTTACTAGCTGGCAAGCCTTTGGTTGCTGTGCACAATGCAAAACATTATATTTGTGGTGCACGCATTCCTGTCAAAGTATGTCTAGCCAATTAGGCATCAGCCTTTGGTCAGAACCAAAGCATCCATTGGCGTATCAGAAGGGTAAGTTGAATGACTTTCTGTTGCTCTTACTTACAGTATACAGTAATCCCTCGTTTTTCGCGGCTAATCGCGACCGGACCCTTCCGCGGAAACTGAAAAACCGCGAAGTAGGATTCTGTATATCTATACCAGAAACCTTGAGTTGGTGGACATCGTTTAAAGCAAGCACTAGGGGGCGCTTGCCTCCTACCGATGCATTTTTTTGCTATTGAAAAACCCACGAAGCACTGAAGCCGCGGAAAATGAAGCCGCGGAAAACGAGGGATTACTGTAGTCCCAAAATGGAACCTGACCACTGAGGTCACACTGCTATTTACACTTTCAAAGATAAATGCTAGTTAGCTGGAGTTTGGGCTGTCAGTCCTTCTTTTTACCAAAAATAAGATCGGCTCAGAATTGGTTAATCCTTCAGGTAAAATAAAAATAAAAAGTTAGTTAAAGTGACACGCATCAGTGATTTAACTTGCCAAAGCATTTAGAACTGTGTGTTGTTGTTTTCTCCAAAGGCTATTACACATGTGTAGAAGTGATCTTCACTCTGAGAAGACAAGTTGGCTTTTACATGATGGGTGTCTATGCTCCTACACTGCTAATTGTTGTGCTTTCCTGGCTATCATTCTGGATCAATCCTGATGCAAGTGCTGCCAGAGTACCATTGGGTAATATTATTTCTGATACTGTCAGCATTACTTAATGTCACATATCCATTTGCAGTTGCCTCAGTAGCAAGACACGTCATGGATACTGAAAGCAACTGTGGTTCTCATAGCATGTTCTTCACTGTCATTCCAATCTTCTCTTTTTCAGTTCCATATTTGTTGCCTCCACTTTTTAAAAGACAAGAACTCTAGCCTTTAAGCAAATTGTTCCTGTATCTACTCATTATGTCACCAGGGACGTATTTGAGTGAAACAGTGAGTAGAAAACTAAAAGGGATATAAATTTTGTCTGGGAGTGGAATAATGGATTATTGATAGCCAAAGAACCAGAAAAATAGTTGTTTCTACAAGATATGATTCTATATATCCTGTTTCCCTGAAAATAAGACCTCCCTAGATAATAAGCCCAATTGGGCTTTTGAGTGCATGCGCCTGAAAATAAGCCCAGCTCCAAAATATTGCAACACGGCAGCAGCCACGTGGTGACTACGCTTGCCGCCTCCTGCATCTCAAAAATAATAAGACCTCCCTGAAAATAAGGCCAAGCGCTTATTTTGGGGGGTCAAAAGAAAATAAGACCCTGTCTTATTTTCGGGGAAACGCGGTAATTATGGGCTTTGGAAATGCTATAATGTTAAATATTGAATTGAACGATATGCAAATCGAATGTTTCATGAAACGTACAGAAAACCTTTCCTCATTTTTATTTCCTCTAATTCTGTGTTAGAAAACAGACCCAGCCCTAGCTAAAAAATGATCTTGAAAAAAGCCTTTTGAGTCCAAGCAACGTAGTAACACTTATCAGATAGCTGGAGGTAAATAGCAGCACTGCTGACTCACTGGGACAGAGGGCCAAATTCAGGAGCACATGAAAACATGGACCATCTCCTCCCCAGCTCGCATTATTTGATTACTTCATTTCATGATAGTGAGCAAATTTATACATCCTTAATGGGTTATGTTATGGCTTTAAATCACTGGCAGATATCTGATAATAGGGCTAGCAATGATACTTAATATAAAATGTAGATAGTAGAACACCTACAATTATTTTAGTTTCTCATGGGAGCTTCCTATAGCAATGTCAGATAAACGGCTTTCCAAAAGAAAAGAAAAATAGACAGTGGATCTTTTGATGAAAGCAGATTTTAATATTTCTTGGTCAGTCCGTAAAGTCTTGGAACAGCATCCCAGAGAAATAAGTTTTATTGGGCTTAGTTCTCATATATGAGAACTAGAACTAATCCTATTTTTATTGGTCCTCTTTGCAGCCTGCTATTTTCAATTTAGCCAATTCTTCTTTCAGAAAAAAAAGTAAAATCCAGTTTGATCATAGAATGTTTTGGCTTTCTCTGATATTACTATATTTTGATTTCAAGGGAAAGCTGCTAGTTCTTCAACTATTTAGGAGAGTAGGTAAACAGACAGACAGACAGGCAGACAGACAATAGATAGATGGTAAATCAAAAGTTAGACCTCATTTGAAATACGTGATCTGATTCTTTCCATCATTGTGAGACGTTTTTATTCTCCATTGAAGGTAAATGAAAACCGGCTGCATTCTCATGTTCTTCAGATATATTGGACTGCTGTTGGACTGCTGAGAGAGAAATAGAGAGAGAGAGAGAGAAATACAGTAGATAGGTAAGAAGAGAGAGAGTGTAGATAGGTAGGTAGAGGGATAGAGAGAGAGAAATAAAGAGAGAGAGAAATACATTAGATAGGTAGGTAGAGTGAGGGTAGGTAGGTAGGTAGGTAGGTAGGTAGATGCTTCCAGGTGTATTTACCCATGTGGTAGAGAAGGAAATCACTGACCACCTTTGGAACAAATCTTTGTTTCTGCAGGCAAAGTACTTGACCAACATAATTCTCATCAATCACTAACTAAGCAGCTTTCCAAAAGGGGGAAAAAAACCTTTTTGCACTTTGCAAACCTCCCCCAAACGGCCCGTGGGGCCATTTTTTTTCAAATAAAAAGCATGAATAGCCTTGGAGCTTGCAGAATGCTCCTGGGGGGATGGAGGGGTCAAAAATGACCAAATAAATGGCCCATTTATTGTGAAAACGGGCCGGTTTTTGGTCAAAAAAATAGCATGCATAGCCTTATGGAGGCTTATAGAGTGCTGCTGGGGGCTGGGGGGGGGGGCAAAAACGCCCAGTTTTTTGCTCATTTCTGCCCTCCCCAGCCCCGAGGAGCTCTCTGGAAGTCTCCATAAGGGTATGCGCGTGGCCATTTTGGTGAAGGGGCGGAGTTTCAGGAGGCAAAAAATGCTGTATTCGATGTATAAGACGCACCCAGATTTTCAGCCTCTTTTTAGAGGAAAAAAGGTGCGTCTTATACTCCCAAAAATACGGTATATCCACAAAACAATATATGTCATGATAAATAGAGTTGCTAGTAACCAAGAGAAACCATTTCCAGCTGTTAGTGCTATCTATGTACTCAAGAATGATTATGTATCAATTTATTTAATCAGTTCCATAATTCACCCTATACATTCATATTCATCTCTGCAGCCCATGTGGTACATCAACAAGTCCTATTTCCTTTGAGGAAATGTCATCATTTAGAAAATGCAGCAAAAACGTGTTAAGGTTAGCAAAGTGGGAAATGGTTAGTAGCACAGCAACATCGCAATTACATAGTATATTGTTGGATTTTTTTATTTCTCTTAGGCATTTTTTCCGTGCTGAACTTGGCCTCGGAATGTACCACCCTTGCTGCTGAACTGCCCAAAGTCTCTTACGTGAAGGCCTTAGATGTATGGCTGATTGCATGCCTTCTCTTTGGGTTTGCTTCATTGGTGGAGTATGCAGTGGTCCAGGTCATGCTCAACAATCCAAAGCGAATTGAAGCTGAGAAAGTAAAGATTGCTAAGGCAGAACAAGCCGAAGGCAAAGGCGGAAATGCAGCGAAAAAGAACACCGTGAACGGCACAGGCACCCCAGTGCACATCAGTACTCTGCAGGTAAATATGGTACGTTCTTAAATCACCCCACTTCCGTTCTGATCTTTTTCAGTGTAACAGTCGAGGTCAAATATGTGGTAGGCTGTAGATTTTATATAACGCTTCGGGATCAGCTATAACTCTTGTTTTCTAAACTCTGATCACTAGTGGACCTGCTAGTTGAGGTTGACAGGATTTAGTCCAGTAAGTTAGTTTATTTTATTTATTTATTTATTTAAATGTATATCCCGCCCTTCTCCACAGAGGACCCAGGGTACAGAAACTTGTTTTAGTTAACATTTTTCCATTGTCTAGATTTTGTAGTTCAAATATAGGTTTCCTAACGTATAAAAATTATGAGGTTTCTGCATATACTGCAGAACAGAATTTCTAATTAGGTTGTCCTTCCAAAAGATATTTTTATAAGAATTGAACTTAGATCTTTAGATGTTGCTGGGGTGTGACAATTGTGGATTGCTGTTTTAACAATGCATTAACAATACATCTTTTTCACTTATAAGATTAATAAGATGCAGTGCCTTGCTTCATTGAATATGACATAGATATTTCTTTGCTGAAAATGAGGCAGGCAATGATATTCCTAGCTGTGTTTTTAACCCTAAACATGGCCTACTCACATCTGGCCAAAGAATGAATAAAAATCTAAAGGTCTGATTACTTGTACTGTTTATGATGGAGGTTGAGAGCAAAAAGGGTAAGCGAAGGTTCTTAATATAAGATAAGCAATGATTAGAAAGCCACAGGGAAGAGAAGGGGGAAAAAGCTAGGTTAAAGTAGCATAACTGCAAAAAAAAAAAAAAGATCTCTATCAAAAGGTCTAAAAGAGGTAGCTTAGTTTAAAAGATTGATAAATCCTCAGCACAACGAATGGAAAGGAGATGTGAGAAAAATAGACACTGCTACAAAAGTAAAGTATGAAAATATGTCTGATGATATGATGTAGTATGAAAGGCTATGATGATGAGAAATACATATATAATAATGATTGTTGCAAAGAAAATGGATTCGCAACTGGCTGACCAACCGCACTCAACGTGTCGTCCTCAATGGAACTGCATCTACACGGAGGGAAGTATGCAGTGGAGTCCCCCAAGGCTCTGTTTTAGGCCCAGGACTCTTCAACATCTTCATCAATGATTTGGATGAGGGGATAAATGGGGAACTCATCAAATTTGCAGACGACACCAAGCTGGCAGGAATAGCCAACACTCCAGAAGATAGGCTGAAGATACAGAAGGATCTTGACAGATAGCACTTAAACTTCTATATTGCTTCACGGTGCTTTGCAACCCTCTCTAAGTGGTTTACAGAGTCAGCCTCTTGCCCCCAACAATCTGGCTTTTCATTTTACCAACCTTGAAAGGATGGAAGTCTGAGACAACCTTGAGCCGGTCAGGATCGAACTCCTGGCAGTGAGCAGGGTCAGCCTGTGGGGTTGCATTCTAACCACTGCATCACTCCAGCTCTTTATGTGTGTGCTGGTTTTACTTCAGCTAGTGGTTGGTAAAAGTGTGTATTTGTGCTGTGGATAGAATCCAACATTGTGCAAGAATATGCAATACATTCGTACAAATGATGTTTCCTCCTACATCCATTATTGTCTGAAAGTGAGATTTATGGAATAATAAATAATATTAATAAATTTAATTTGTAGACCGCTCCCTCTCCCCGAAGGGACTCGGGGCGGTGCACAGGGGAATTAAAAACGTACAAATATAAATACATCATAAATATATAAAATCAAATTAAACAATTTATCCCTGCGCTAAAAAACCTAAAATCTTAAAAACTAAACCCCTTAAAAACCCAATTAAAACAATTTAGATGTACAGACTAAAAAGGCTGGAAGGTAGGTTAGGCCAGGCCAGCCTGTCGGAAAAGATAAGTCTTGAGCTTTTGTCGGAAGGCGCGGAGGTCCGTGGTTGTTCTGAGGTCAGGGGGGAAGGTCGTTCCATAGAACTGGGCCCGCCACAGAGAAGGCCCTTCCCCTGGGCATCGCCCGCTGGCATTGCCTAGTGGACGGCACCTGGAGAAGTCCCTCTCTGTGGGAGCGGATCAGTCGGAGGAATATATGGGGCAGGATGCGATCTGTTTGAATGCATGGGCATGAAGGAAGGTGAAAAATTAAGAAAAAAAAAATTGCTCTCCATGACAGATTATTTCAGTTAGCAGAAAAATTGATATTTTTCAACCTATTATCCATTTTATATATTTAACATTTATTATCTTTCATTTGTGCAGTTTCCATTTCCTTTTCATTAATATTACTGAAAATGTAATTTTCCCCCCCAAACCCATGCTGTAATTGTTTGATCGATAAACATAATTTTTAGTCAAACTGAGTACTTGAGACTTCGTTAACATGCAATTTAATTAGCTTTAGGCTAACAGAACTCTTTGTCTTCTTGATAATGATGATTAAGGACAACCAGGATAATATATTCTGGTAGTAATATAACCAGGAAGACCCTGCTGGATGGAATCTGAAGGGAGCCGGAGATTTATTTGAAGCATTTATGTAACACATTTAATAATCTAATTTATATCCATTTAGAAAGCACATTCTGAAAGACAAATTATTTAATTGAGAAATATTTTAAGTTGTGGTATAGAAACAAGATGGAGATCCTGTCTGTGTAGCACTCGTCTTTGGTAGGAACCCAGTCTGAGCTGCAGGTAATGTAAGGGATTCCCTCAGTTATACTGGAGAATTTCGGTCACTATATCTTTATGACAGGGTCGAGAAGGTCCCAGAATGTCACGGTCTCAGGTACAACGGTAAGTCTGTCCCAGGTAACCATGAGTATGAGCCGCGCAGATAGAAAATATTGGATTTGCTTCAGAAAAGTTATATCATCTGAATGGGAAAGCAACTGCGCTGTGGTGGGGCAGTGGTTACAATGCTTGGTTAGGGCTTACTCACTGCTCACTCCAGGAGTTTGATTCTAAACAGCTCAAGGTTGACTCAGCCTTCTATCCTTCCAAGGTCAGTACAATTAAGACCCTGATTATTGGAGGTAATATGCTGACTCTTTAAACCACTTAGAAAGGGATGCAAAGCGCTATGAAACGGTATATAAGTCTTAAGTGCTCTTTCTAGTGCTACTCCATCAAGTACAAACTGAGTCTTGGAGCAGAGAAGCACCATAGGTGCCTGAGAAGATGTTCTCTGAGAACCACTTTCTGTTTGTAGATTTCAAGATACTCTTCAGTTTATTGAGTTTCAAGAGATGAAGAGTTTCAAGTTTATTCACATTTGTATACCGCCCTATCTCCCCAAGGGGACTCAGGGCAGTGGACAGAAATATAAAATATAAAACAATACAGTACAAAACAGTTAAAACTTCTGACTTTTTAAAAATAAATTAATTTGGTACGGTTTTAACATGGGTTTTAGCATGGGTCTAATTAATTTAATATATTTTAATTGATATTGTATTTTGTGGTTTTAATAATGCCTGTGCGCCGCCCTGGGTCCTAACAAGGAGAAGGGCGGGGTCTAAATTTAATAAAATAAATAAATTAATAAAAATAAATTAAATAAAGGTCTGTGCTAAAATGTAGAATAGAAAAAGGGTTAAAATCAATCAATCAATTAAAACTATGTCCATTAAAACTAAGCCAGGCTGGCCTCTTGAAATAGATGTGTCTTTAGTGCCCGGCGGAAGAGGCATAGGTCCGCGAAGGTCGGGGGGTAGGTCGTTCCAGAGGGCAGGCCCCACCACAGAGAAGGCTCTCCTCCTGGGGGCCACCCGTCGGCATTGTCCAGCGGATGGCACCCTGAGGAGGCCCTCTCTGAGAGCGGACAGGTCGAAGGGAGGTATGTGGTAGGAGGCGGTCCCGCAAGTAGCCAGGTCCCGAAACAATCAGTGCCAACAATGCTAGCTGAAAGACAAAAAGTGAAATTGAATTTGAGTGAGAACTCAGTGTTTGATCCGTCATTGTCGCAGTAAGGATGATGAAGTGTTTGTGCTTTTTCATTGTGTATCAATGATGGTTAAGGTTATTTCACACTTTTTAAGCTGGAACTTGACTCCTGCAATGTTCCTGAAGGACCCTTGGCTCACAACATTGTTCACATTGGCCAGTCTCTATTCCTTGTGGGCAAGGTTTGACATAGCGTCCTGGACGGTGTCTTGAACTCTCACCTGAATTCTTTTCACTCTGTTGAGCCTAATGAAGTGGTGAGAGCAATCTCTAGCATGAGCTTGGCCCTTGTGTGTTAGGTGTATACCCCTATTCTTCTTTTGGATGAGACACAGCTGGATTTGGGAAGTAGTCAATACCTCTGATGAAAGGAGCTGTGCCTTTAAAGTGGTTTTGGTTCACTAGCTGTTAAACAGGCCTTTAGACAACCACCAACCTATTTTTGGGGAAACAGAGAACTGAGACTCTGCCCAGGAAAGTTCAAAACGCAGCTGCCTCCATCATGGCAAGTGAGAACCATTTTGGTTATATTGCAAACAATGTGAGTACAGTGATCCCTCGTTTTTCGCGGTTAATGGGGACCGGAACCTTCCGCGAAAACTGAAAAACCGCGAAGTAGGATTCGCACCGGAAACTTGAGTTGGTGGACATCGTTTAAAGCAAGCACTAGGGGGCGCTTGCCTCCTACCGATGCATTTTTTTTCTATTCTGTATTTTTGAAAAACCCGCGAAGCACTGAAGCCGCGAAACATGAAGCCGCGAAAAACGAGGGATCACTGTACTGCATTGGTTAATAATCATGTTTCCAGGAACCATTCAAAGTGTCCTTTTTGAGCTTTAAAACACTACTTGGTTTCACCTCTAGCTACATTTAGGACTTTATGTCTTCTCCATAAAGAAGCAGTCCAATATGTGAAAAATTAACTTGGAGAAGACTGGACCAATATTTTGAATTTATGGCCTCCCACATATAGAATAGCTTCTCCAACCCAGCACTTCTTGAAGCTAGATGGAACCAGACTGTAGCAGCATTCTGCAAAGCAATGTAAATGTAATTATTCAATAGGACTTAGAGACTTAAGTGTACATATTTTGTTGCATCTATGTCTGGGAATGATATTGATATTACTGAATTACTTTTATTTTATGGTAATATCTTAAATTGACTATTTAATAGTATTTAAACTGACTATTAGATAGTTTTTAAACTTGGGATTTTAATTCGGTTTTTAGCGCAGGGTTTATTTATTAGAATAAGTATTTTAAATTTTATATATTTTATATACTTTGTATGTATTTTAACATCCCTGTGCGCCGCCCTGGGTCCTAACAAGGAGAAGGGCGGGGTATAAATTTAATAAAATAAATAAATAAATGGTTACATTTTATTATGTTATGGTCTTGTTTTATTATAATCATAATTTTTTATAATCAACAATATAAAATTCCATTACAATAATTGATTGAAACAAATAACAGGAATACATGGAAAGTTGGCATTGGAATATTAGAATAAATCAATAACTGAGATAATTACAGAGTCCTGGTCACAATAGATACCAGTTCAATTAAAATTAGTCATAAATCTTAACACCTGACCCATGTTGAATTAATTTTAATTTATGTTCGCAGTAAAATGGTTCGCAAACTGACAACTTCTACTACGCTGTTTTTATAGGTTGGGGAGACTCGGTGCAAAAAGGTTTGTACCTCCAAATCTGACCTGAGATCCAACGATTTCAGCATTGTTGGAAGCTTGCCAAGAGATTTTGAATTGTCCAATTACGACTGTTACGGAAAACCCATCGAGGTCAACAACGGTCTCGGGAAGTCCCAGGCCAAGAACAGCAAGAAGCCGCCTCCTCCAAAACCTGTCATCCCATCAGCAGCCAAGCGAATCGATCTTTATGCCAGAGCACTCTTTCCATTTTGCTTTCTCTTCTTCAATGTCATATACTGGTCTGTCTATTTATGATAATCCCTTTTTTTTAAAAAAAAAATGTGTGATATTGCATACAGCATTTCATTACATCACAGAGGCTACCTTGCAACAACTATTTGCACTTGCAAATCAATATACTGAGTTATTAGAAGCCAAATGTGACTATAACGTGTAAGGCAGGGGTCTGCAAAGTTGGCTCTTTTAAGACTGGTGGACTTCAACTCCCAGAATCCCCCAGCCAGCTATGCTGGCTGGGGAATTCTGGGAGTTGAAGTCCACCAGTCTTAAAAGAGCCAACTTTGCAGACCCCTGGTGTAAGGGAAAAGAGTAGTATCATGATTTTGAATGAAAGCATGGCACTGCAATTGTCTGTGCTTGACCAACTATTGTATATAAATGTACAGCATACACATCTTGCTTTAGGAATATATGAAAGGCAACCCATACTACACATTGGACCACACTCCCTTGTGACATAATCAAGAATCCAAGTGTTTCTGATAATGAAATTGAAGTGCACGCTGAGTATCAGTAAGATCAATATTCTAATGTATGTAGTATTTTTTTAAAAAGAAATCTCTATGACTTTCAAGGACAATACCCATTTTTCTTGTATAAAGTTAAATGGCACTGTGAAAGAACCAGCTGATGTTGTAATTCAAAATGTGTAGACTTTGTAAGTGATCAAAGCATATATTACGCTGATCTTGTCTATGTGAAAAATAAAGATCAGAGAATTACTCATTTTGCAAAATCATTTATCATTTATCCAAATCACACTGTGTCGTCATAATATTTGAGGGAGAAAAAATGCTGCTGAACGTAGCAAAGTGAAATTTTGGCTTATTTTCATGTTGTTTGAAGATTTTTGGGTCTGAAAACTTTCTATTAATGTAACTGGTAAACCTAGTTAAGTAAACTCCAAAACTTAAGATATACTAGCACTGGACAGCAGAAACGCCTCTATAGGCCAGTCTGAGTCCTAAATAGGACAAGGGAAAGGAAAACAATCCGAAAAATATTAAAACGTTATTGATACTTACATAGAATATATTCAAAGTAGTCCTGGTACTTTAATGATATCTATCCACAAAGGCATATCATCAATACATTACTTGAATTTCACACAAATAACGTAGAGATACCACAACGCAACAGTCACACAGATTTAGTGATCTGCTTCATACACTGTATCAATCGTCCCACCCAGCAAGAATTTGAGAAATCGAATTCAAAGATTTATATCTATTCATAGACGTAATAAGGCCTATTTTTTTTCTTGCCATTGCTACTTTTACAACACAATAACCTCAAAAACATGGAAAGAGAAGAAGTTGAATGAATGAATGAATGAATGAATGAATGAATGAATGAAATGTTTATTTGTATACCGCTCCCTCTCCCCGAAGGGACTCGGGGCGGTGCACAGGGAATATAAAACATAAAAAGATACAACAATATAAATATCTAAAATTAAATTAAATTGCGTTAAAACCTAAAACACTAAACCCCTAAAAACCCAATTAAAATTTAAATATACAGACTGGAGGTGTGAAAGATAGATTAGGCCAGGCCGGCCTGTTGGAAGAAATATGTTTTGAGCTTTCGGCGGAAGGAGCGGAGGTCCGGAGTTGTTCTGAGGTCGGGGGGTAGGTCGTTCCATAGGATAGGGCCTGCAAAGGCACTGATTATATAATATAGTTCTCAATAACAGTTTAGTAAATAAATAACATCAGTAAATGTATTATTAGACCTTCTTATGTCACATCTAAACAAGCAGAATTAATAGAGTAACTTAAAAACTTGGTAAAATTGTTTTTAGAAATAAAACCAGCTCAATCTATTTAAAGCAACAAAAGCATAAAAAAATTGTAAGTTATCTCATCCAGCAAGAAAAATTATGCCTGAAAACAAAAAACCCAGCAGAAATTTCCTTTGATCCACCTGATTGTTAAATAACATAAAAACATAATTTATTTATTTAGTCTCTCCCTCCCTCCTTGATAGCCTATTTGCCAATCCTCTGCCTGCTTTGAAAGGGATTTCAATCAGAATAGAGCTGGAAGGGACCTTGGAGGTCTTCTAGTCCAGGGGTCTCCAACCTTTGCAACTTTAAGTCTGAAGGACTTCAGCTCCCAGCATTCTCCAGCCAGCAAAGCTTGGCAAAGCTTGCAAAGGTTGGAGACCCCTGTTCTAGTCCAACCCCCTGTTCAAGCAGGAGACCCTATACCATTTCAGATAGGTGGATCTCCAGTCTGTTCTTAACAACCTCCAGGGATGAAGCACCTATGGTTTCTAAAGGTGACTTCTGTTCCACCAATTAATTGTCCTCACTGTTAGGAAGGTTCTTCTTAATTCCAAACTGCTGCTCTCCTTGATTCGTTTCCATCCATTGTTTCTGGTGTTGCTTTCTTGCGCTTTGGAAAATAAGCTGACCCCATTTTTGTGGCAGCCCCTCAAATACTGGAATATTGCTATCGTGTCACCCATAGTCCTTCTTTTCTCTAGACTGGCCTTACCTAATTCTTGCAACCATTCTTCATATGTTTTTGTCTCCAGGCTCTTAATCATCTTTGCACTTTTTCCAAAGTCTCAACATCTTTTTTTGAAATGTGACCAAACCTGGATGCATTACTCCAGGTATGGCCTTACTAAGCCTTTATAAAGCGGTACTTAATACTTCAGTTGATTTTGATTCTATGCCTCTGTTTATACAACCAAGGATTGTGTTTAAGTGATGCTTCAATAGGATTCCAAGGTCCCTCACACAGGTACTGTTTTTGATCCAGATTTTGCCTAATCTGTACTTGAACCTTTGGCTTTGATCTGGCTTGATAGTGCTTACTTTACATTCACAATATTATGGAACTTTCCCAGTACTTAATCTAAATTGCTTTAAAAATTGCTGGGTCTTAAAATTCAGTTACTTATTTGTTCAACTATGAACGGTACAGTGTTGACTGATTCTTGGCATAGAAATGGATATTCAGAAAATTAATAATCCAGATTTGAACCACAACAATCTGAATGACTACTGGATGGCATCAAAGTAATATGGAAAAATCTCCACAATTATTTATTGCCAATAAATAAATATAGTTACAGGCATGTTTGCAGCCCAGATTTGTTAGCCATAAATAAATAGTATTTGTGTCAAACCTAATAGATCTTTATGAGCTCTAAACTTAAACAATCTAATATATTCAGTCTAGGTTTGCAACATGTGTCACCTCTTGTGGGTAGTCCTATGACTATCACGAGTGTTGTATCTTATGTTTAATGATGCTTGTATTTTATGATCATGATTTATCTCTTGTTGCTTGTATGTACATTGGGAACTTAGGAATTAGAGAACAATTCCTTGTGTGTCCAATCACACTTGGCCAATAAAGAATTCTACTCTATTCTAAACATGAAAGAAATTAAAAAATAAATAAACATAAATCTGAAGTATAAAAATGTTTGCAAATTGCCAGAAATTTAATTCAAATTAGATTGAAGAAAGCATTATCATTTTCACTAATATACAATACTAACTGACATACAACACTGAACCAGAAAATAATCAATTTATAAAATACAATAATACAATACAATAGCAGAGTTGGAAGGGACCTTGGAGGTCTTCTAGTCCAACCCCCTGCGTGGGCAGGAACCTTATACCATTTCAGAGAAATGGCTATCCAATATCTTTTTAAAGACTTCCAGGGTTGGGGCCTTCACAACTTCTGGAGGCAAGCTGTTCCAGAGGTTAATTTTTCTAACTGTCTAAATTTCTCCTTAGTTCTAAGTTGCTTCTCTCCTTGATTAGTTTCCACCCATTGCTTCTTGTCCTGCCCCCAGGTGCCTTGGAGAATAGTTTGACTCCCTCTTCTTTGTGGCACCCTCTGAGATATCGGAACACTGCTATCATGTCTCCCCTGGTCCTTCTCTTCATCAAACTAGACATACCCAGTTCCTGCAATTGTTCTTCATATGTTTTAGCCTCCAGTTCCCTAATCCTCTTGGTTGCTCTTCTCTGCACTCTTTCCAGAGTCTCCACGTCTTTTCTACATTGTGGCGACCAAAACTGAATGCAAATATTCCAAGTGTGGCCTTCCCAAGGCCTTATAAAGTGGTATTAACACTTCACGTGATCTAGATTCTATCCCTCTGTTTATGCAGCCTAGAACTGTGTTGGCTTTTTGGCAGCTGCTGCCCACGACTGGCTCCTATTTAAATGGTTGTCCACTAGGATTCCAAGATCCCTCTCACAGTTGCTACTATTGAGCAAGGTACCACCTATACTGTACCTGTGCATTTTGTTTTTCTTGCCTAAATGTAAGAAATGTTCTGGCTGAGAAAACAATCAAACCTGCCAATTGAGCAAAAAATTATTTTGGCTCAGGAAAGAAGCTATGTACCTTTAAAGAAAATAAAAGACTTTGTCTAGGGACTATAGTTAAATTAAAATAATAGGGGACAACTTAAAACTTATTTGAAGGACTTACGGGCTTGCATTCCTGATTTTTCCTGAGGGCGTCCTAACAGACTTGAAGCAGTAGTTCAAGTGTTAATTTGTTCACAGTGACCCCTGAGTTATTTCTGTTCTCCAGAAACTACCAAAAACAGAACTTTCACAGCAGGAACTTTTCATTTATTTATTCTGCCATAATCTTCTACCTCTTGGTGCTCACAGTATGATAATAAAAACAACTTTTTTTAAAAATAAAAGAGACCATCAAATCCAAAGAAAGCCCAAATAGGAGAGAAGAACAACAACAGCGAGAGATGTGGGTGCTGATACTGATGGGCTCAGCAAAAAACAAAAAAAAAGGTCCTATTTTTAATAATTTCTTAAAGCAATCGGGAAGGAGGCCAGTCTGATTGCAGTGAGTAACCAGAGAAGTAGAGCTGTCATATGACAGAAATCTGGAAGAAACCCAAGCCTTTGCCTACAGCAGGGGTGTCCAAACTTGGGAAATTTAAGACTTGTGGACTCCAAGTCCCAGAATTCCCCAGCCAGCCATGCTGATTTCCTTCTCCAGGACATGGATAAATACACCTGGAAACATCAACCTACCTACAGTACCTTCTCTCTCTCTCTCTCTCTCTCTCTCTCTCTCTCTCTCTCTCTCTCTCTCTCTCTCTCTCTCTCTCTCTCTCTCCTTCTACCTACCTATCTACCTACACACACACACTCTCTCTCTCTCCCTACCTACCTACTGTATTTCTATCTATTTCTGTCTCTTTCTATCCCTTTATCTACCTACCTACCTACTGTGTTTCTCTTTCTTTCTCTCCCTCTCTCTCCCTCTATCTACCTATTTACTTTTTTTTGTAATTTGCCTCTTCAAACCTTGGTGCGTCTTATACTTCGGTGCGTCTTATACTCCGAAAAATACGGTAAATAACATCTGAACATTTCAGTATCCCAGGACATTCCACAGCAGACCTCAAAGAACTATAATAGAAAAGTGGGACTTTTAACAGCACTGTTAAGTGAGTAATTATTGAACTCATATACAGCAAAAAAGTTTAAGTCAATCTCAGAAGACATCAGCAGATAAATGGTTTGTTAACACATTACAATTGTTAATTGATCAGGTACTTACAAAACAATGGATCTCACATGTAATCTGATATGGATAACCAGTTTCTCTTTCCCTTAATCTTTCCCCTCTCGCTCATCCCAGTTTAAAACCTGTTTCAGCTTTGTCACTCTATGGTATCTGATGAAAATTGCTGGAGGTCATGAAAATTTTAATAAAAACTTTAGCTGGGGAAGTTGCTGCCAGATTCTTGATTTTTTTTTTGCCATCATAGATGAATACAGCTATCCTCCTACAATATCTACAACACAATCACTGGTCTTTAATTAATGCTATACCTGGATAAATTTTTCAAATATTAACACCCGTCATTGGCCTAAACTTCAACAGAGTTATAATGTGTTTGTTTCACGGGCAAAAATGATTTCCGAAAATGGCACTGCTATAAACAAGACTACTAATATTTTAAGCTTCTAATGCTTGCCTTGATTTTAGGCCTTGAAAGTTTTCAGATGAGAGGTACAGTGATCCCTCGTTTTTCGCGGCTTCATGTTTCGCGGCTTCAGTGCGTCGCGGGTTTTTCAAAAATACAGAATAGGGGGAAAAAGCATTGGTAGGAGGCAAGCGCCCCCTAGTGCTTGCTTTAAACGATGTCCACCAACTCAAGTTTCCAGTATAGTGTATTGCGAATCCTACTTCGCGGTTTTTCAGTTTTTGCGGAAGGTTCCGGTCCCCATTAACCGCGAAAAACGAGGGATTACTGTATTTTAAAAATAATAAATACATTTTCATAATTTGCGTAGAATATATTTCCTAAACCATTTCAAAGAATTTGAAACTGAACTTAACAAAAAGAAAGATGCTAACGTTGTTTGAAAGATAATATATCCATATTATTACGCCACAATAGAAAGCTGAGGAGCCATGCTGGTTGAAATATGGATTTAATAAAGCACATGTTGTTAAGATTCAGCTTGCAGATACTTCTAAAGTGTATCGGCTAAAGTATATCGGCATACCGTTCCTATTTTTTTCCAGCAATTGTCTACATTAATCTAGTACTGTCAGGAGGTGATACATCTATTTATCTAACATGTCAATACAAACATGATGAAGGCAGTCATATTCAGTGCTCATATGTTTTCCTTATTTATGTATAAATCAAGGAAATTTTGTTTGGAACAAAAGATATACAGAAGATGGAGAAAAACCTCTTCTTGCTTCACAACATTTTAATTCTGAAACCAAAATTAAACTAAATTAAACTAAATTAAACCATTTGAGAATATAACCAAGTATTGTCTATTGCAGGAATGGGCAAAGTTTGCAACTTTAAGTCTGAAAGACTTCAGCTCCCAGAGTTCTCCAGCCAGCAAAGCCCTGGTCTATCTATTTTTCCCCAAGTCCTTCAGCTGAACTTTAAGCTGAAGTCCTTCAGACTTAAAGTTGCAAACTTTGCCCATCCCTGGTCTATTGTGAGTCTATTCTTCCCCAAAAGGTTTTATTTCACCGAAATACCTGCAGTGATTTGAACCTGCAAATCTTTTGTATGTCTACTCTATATTCAAAATATATGTTCTTTCATTTTTTATCCAAACTGGAGCAAATGATGACTGTGTGTAGCTGAGAGATTAAGTTCTCCTTACCTACAATATTTTTGTTGCTAAAACTGGTCACTTTGGAGCTGCTTTTATTTGTGAATAAATATGAATGCTCTTATTTATTTTTACCTTGATTATATGTGTATCAAATAGGTAAAAAGATGGCCAGGCATGTGACTGCAGTTCAAGCATATATGAAGAGTCCTATAATTGTGAGAAAGAGACGGTAAAACCACAGATACCTGAAAAAAATGTCTCCTGTAATATTCTTTATGATTAAAGATATACCCTTGTTATCTGGAAGGTATACTATAATGAAAAGGAACTTCATTTGCACATTGTATCTATGAAGCTGTAAAATGATATGTTAAACCTAGTTACTCCAATCAATAATCTAATCTACATTAACACAGAGAATAAATTAATCCAAATTTAATATGCAACAGAGTTGTTCAGTACATCAGGTTTATAAGTGTGCGTGATTTACTATTTTGTGAGAGATTTCATTATCGTGGAATTCTTTTCTTAATCTGGATAAATTACAAAAATGGAAATTACCAAACATAAGAAAACTATTGTACATTGTTTTTGATCTGTTATTCTTTTAACCTGAGAAAACATCCCTGATTTGCAATATAAAGAGTTTGTTTATATCTTAAATAAACAAATAAATAAATATATAAATAAGTAGATACTTGATTAATAGTTCTCCCAAACCACATGTATTAATTACATGCAAAAGGAATTTTGAATCTGACCCTAAACTTTTCTAATGAACATCTAATTAATTTTAATGGAGCTACATCTTGCATAAGTCTGTTTTGAGAAATCCATCTTGGAAATAAAGAGTTATGAATATAAACTTTCAGGATTGATCTTGTATTGTTTTTGTAATGGTTTTTAATGATGCCTGTGCGCCGCCCTGAGTCCTAACAAGGAGAAGGGCGGGGTATAAATTTGATAAAATACAAATACAAAATACTAGTTCTTTTAATTATTATTTTAGCTAATTGAAAAAGAAGCTTTAGTTCTGATGAAGACTCATTAGCACTTAGAACTAAAATAAGTTTTGAGTTTCATGGTTCACACATAGAATCTTCAAGGAAAAGGAAATTTTCTTTTTCATTACCAGAATCGGAAACACATTTACAGAAATAAAATCTTTAAAAAGTATGTTCGAATAAGAAACACAAGGTTATTCAGCTAAAGGCATTGAACATAATTGACTTTGAAAATGCACAAATATGCGAAAGAAAAATATACCAAACTATCAAGTTGTCAAAGCGCACCGATCATCCAATGTTTGAGGAGGGTCTTTCCATTTGGTGCTCAGGAACAGACAAAAACAAGCTTCTTGTAAACTGGTGGCAGTTTAAGCTTACGGTGTTTTTTTTAAAATTGAAGCTTGCTTGCACATAGATAATATGAGTGCACTCTGGACAGTTTGCTCATAACTGCGATAGCTGCACTGAGCATAAGAACAGCCACTAGGGACTTCCCCCCACTCCTCCTCCTCCTCCTCCTCCTCCTCCTCCTCCTCCTCCTCCTCCTCCTCCTCCTCCTCCTCCTCCTCCTCCTCCTCCTCCTCCTCTTCTTCTTCTTCTTCTTCTTCTTCTTCTTCTTCTTCTTCTTCTTCTTCTTCTTCTTCTTCTTCTTTACAATAATACAATAGCAGAGTTGGAAGGGACCTTGTAGGTCTTCTAGTCCAACCCCCTGCGTGGGCAGGAACCTTATACCATTTCAGACAAATGGCTGTCTAACATCTTTTTAAAGACTTCCAGGGTTGGGGCATTCACAACTGCTGGAGGCAACTTCTGTTCCAGAGGTTAATTGTTCTTACTGTTAGGAAATTTCTCCTTAGTTCTAAGTTGCTTCTCTCCTTGGTTAGTTTCCACCCATTGCTCCTTGTCCTGCCCCCAGGTGCCTTGGAGAAAAGTTTGACTCCCTCTTCTTTGTGGCACCCTCTGAGATATCGGAACACTGCTATCATGTCTCCCCTGGTCCTTCTCTTCTTCTTCTTCTTCTTCTTCTTCTTCTTCTTCTTCTTCTTCTTCTTCTTCTTCTTCTTCTTCTTCTTCTTCTTCTTCTTCTCCTTCTCCTTCTCCTTCTCCTTCTCCTTCTCCTTCTCCTTCTCCTCCTCCTCCTCCTCCTCCTCCTCCTCCTCCTCCTCCTCCTCCTTCTCCTTCTTCTTCTAATTTAAAAATAACGTGGGTATTCTTGCCAATCCATATTAAAATTTGAAACAAAAAGTCACATTAGGAGGTGAAGCAAATTCAAATAGATTAGGAAAAACAAAAAGTTGGACCTCTTATATTTTTAATTTTAAAAAATGGAAAGGGAAGCTAAATGTTGTGAGACGAGAAAAAACAAAGGATAAGCTCCATCATCATTGTTCAGAGTCCATAGGGTACAGAGTAAAGGACCATAATAAATTGGCACCCAGAGATACCTTATTTGGTATTTAGGAATATGAAACTATCCTCCAGTATTTTTAACAGGAGTAGTACATCGTTTGTGGATTTGCCCTAAAATTCAAACACAATGAAATTACATTGCTACTGTTCCAGGTGTTCTTCCCCTTGCTCTGAAACAGAGCTGTTTACACTGTTTGACCCAATTATCTTTTTCTCTGGTTTGAAACAATGTCATAACCCAACTTAATAGTAAATAAATGTAATAATAAATAAATACCCCATCCACCCACAGAAAAAAATATTATTTTTGTTGCTTCACACAAGCAGAACAGTTCCAAAGTGGATTCCCAATTCACAAAGAAGCCATTACAAATTGCTCCATTACCTCCAGGATAGGCTCAAATTATGCCTTTAGGTGTCTTTAACTTCTCCTTAAGAATGAGTGCTCCAAATTATTATTCTGATAACTAATTCTGGACTGGAATATAACCTTTTTTCCCCCTACTGTGGCCTTTGATGGACTTTTTGACAAATAAATAGCAAACTGGTAATGTCCCCTATTAATTTCAATATACAGAATTAATGTCTTACATATGCAAGCCAGTGCGGTGACAGGCTTTGCGAACCTATCCATTAACTTTAATGCAGGCCCCCCCAAAATCTGGCAGTCAGCTTGTTCACCAAGGCACCTGAGGGCAGAACAAGAAGCAATGGATGGAAACTAACCAAGGAGATAAGCAACTTTGAACTGAAGAGAAATTTCCTGAGAGTTAGGACAATGAATCAGTGGAACAGAAGTTGCCTCCAGAAGTTGGGAATACCCCAATACTGCAAGTCTTCAAGAAGATGTTGGATAGCCATTTATCTGAAACGGTATAGGGCTCCTGCCTAGGCAGGGGGTTGGACTAGAAGACCTCCAAGGTCCCTTCCAACTCTGCTATTGTATTGTATTGTATTGTATTGCATTGCATTGCATTGCATTGCATTGCATTGCATTGCATTGCATTGCCCTAATATTGCATTTTTTCTTATCATATTGCATGATTCAATACTGAATTTATCTATTTAATAGTACGATTCTATGCTGCCTATCACAACCAAAACAGGGATTTCTGAGAATGCAGAAGGCATGGTGCATCAAACTCGATGCTCTTTGGAATTAGGCAGGGGGTTGGACTAGAAGACCTCCAGGGCCCCTTCCATCTCTGCTAGGGTATAGTGTCCATTTAACTGCCTCTCCTATCGGTGCCTGTGGGCGTGTGACGCCTCAGAAAGATGGCTCAGTCAGGATTTCAGGAAAAGCAGCATCCGGTTGGGTTGGGGGGGGGCGGACTCCTCCTTTCCATTTCTCCTCCGAGCCCTTTCCTCCTCCTCCTCCTCCACCGCCACCAGTACGCTTTCCAAAAAGGGATTAGCATGCACAAAGCAAGCAGCACACCCCTCCTCCTCCTCCTCCTCCTTCAAGATACTCCTTGCATCAGTGGAGTGGGGGCGGGAGAGAAGAGAAGGTGCTTGGACTGCACCTTGGGCTGTGTTGGGGCTACCCTTAGACCCCCCCATAAGATGGAGAGGGAGGGGGCGAGGGGGGTGTCCTCCAAATTAGCCACAATTTGCCCTGAGAGGAAGGGAGGGAGGTAGGGAGTGCGGGGGAGCTTGCTTGACTGCAGGGAGCGCCTGAGAGGAAGGGAAGAGCCTTCCTTTGGCGCTGTCCCCGGTGCTGAAGCGGCCAACCTCCCCTTCAACCAGGCGAGCAAAGGAGGGGAGGGGGCGGACGCGGGAGGGGACACGCGCGCACACGCCTCCCCCCTTGCCTTTGCCTGAGCCGGACTCCGCGCGTGCATGTGCTGGGGGGGGGGAGTGTGTGTGGGCGCGCGCGCGCGCGTGCATGACAGAGAAGCGCCTTTGAAGGCTGTGTGGCTGAGCCTGCGAAGGAGCTGGATGCACCGAAGCGCCGGGACCACAAGGGCGGCATTGAAAGCCCTGCGCCCCAGCTGCCTCTCCCTTCCCTGGGCTTAGAGAGCCCCCCGAGAGCACTGCAGCCCAAGCTCTCTCCCACCCAACCCCGCAAGATCCTTTGGCCTCTGCCGGGAGATCCTCTCCAGAGCTCGGCTCCCTGCTCGACATGCAGAGGGTCTAATTTGCCAGGGAAGGAGGAGGAGGAGGAGGAGGCGGTAGTAGTGGAACAGGAAGACCAGGAGGAGGAGGAGGAGGAGGAGGCACCGGCAGCAGCAGAGGAATATTTCTGCCTTGGTGGATGCTCTACTTTTCATGGCAATGCACAGAAACCGGCGGATTCCTCCTTTCCTGGCTCTTTTGGTTGGGGGAGTCATCTGGGGGGTCTACTCCAACGGCATCCAGATAGGTGAGTGTACAGAGCAAACCTTTTGTCTTCCAAATCTGGGTGGTGTTGTTTCTTTTTAATTGCATTTATTTATTTCGTTCTCCCTCTAAAGAAGATTTGACTCAACCCCAATCCGCAGCAGCCCGTCGATTTCAATTGAGCTGAAGGGAATGGATGCCGAGGGTTGCCTTTCTTTAGAGACCAGCCCCCCCCCCCCAAAGAGCCTATTCTGCCATTGAAAGGGATGCTTCCCAGCTGGACTCCCCCCCCCCACTCCCCCATTTAAAAAAAAACCCAGTTCACTTCCACAAATGGCTTTTCAAAGAGAAATCCCCCTTTGCTAACTAGCTGAAATCTTCCCTCTTCCCTCCTGAAATCAGATCCCCTGAATGGATTTAAAAAAAAAAGCCAGGAGGGGGTCTGGATCAGTGAAGGATGCATATCCTAACATGGTGAAGGATATTCAGAGTGCCCCCCCCGCCCCCACCCTCAGCCTGTCCACCAAACTTAATCAGGGTTTGCAATTGCTGAAAAGCAGCCAGATATGACCACTAATGTAGGTTAGGACACATCGTCCTCCACATCAGGTTTTAGGTTTTATTGGTTTTTTTATACCGTCCTACTCCCGAAGGACTCAGTGAGCCTCCAATCTCAACATCAGCGAGATTGGAGGCCATTCTAGTCTAAGGCAAGTTCCAAAGCTATTTCCCCCAGCAGAGCTGAGACTCCTACAGCTCAGCCTGCAGCCCTGATGTCCTCTCTCTCTCTCTCTCTCTCTCCCTCTCTCTCTTTTTCTGTCTCTCATTCTCTTTTGATGTTCGTCTCTCATCAACAGGAGGGCTGTTCCCCAGAGGGGCAGATCAGGAATACAGCGCATTTCGCGTGGGAATGGTTCAGTTTTCCACTTCAGAATTCCGACTGTCTCCGCACATTGACAATCTGGAGGTGGCCAACAGCTTTGCTGTCACCAATGCATGTGAGTAATCCATCTCTCCTTGGGAACCGTTGCGTTCCCTAGATTGGTAGGGTTGGGGGAGCAACGGCCGTTGTGAATAATGCAAAGAATCAGGGGAACGGTTTTGGCATTTACCCCTCCCAAAATAATCTTGGGGAAACTTGGTGGAGGGGTGAGGAGCTTAAAATATGAAGCGCCCATCCTATCTCTTACCGTGATCACTCCATCCCCCACCCCACACCTTTCAAGGCTGGATTGTGCAGCTTAGGTTGGCAGTGGATTTGCAAGCACAGTATGGATTCTCTTTCTGTTCTATATAAATTGGCTTCAGTTTAGGGAGGGACTCCACCCTTCTCAATATAAGAGGCCCACATGTCTGAGGGGTGTGTGATTTTTTTCCTCTGTTTCTAAAATTCACCCCACTTATGCTGGTGTAATTTGCTTCTTGAAATTAATTCTTCTCTTTTTCTCTTGCAACAACAGACTATTTGGGGTTGGGTTTTTATTTATTTGTTTTATTGTTTTCTATTGCAGAATGTGTAGAAATTTGAAATCTGATAATTATATATTGTACATTTCGATATGATACGATATGATATATGTGTGTGTGTGTGTGTGTGTTACGTTTTTGAGCTGATCAATAAATAAATAAGGGAGGCTAGGATAGATCTATTTCGAGCTTTTTAGCTCTCATCTGCTAGCCATACCCTTACTGGGATTCGAACCAGGGCTGTATTACATGTAAGGCAGATGTTTTAGCCACTAAGCCACCAGGTTCTCCTCCTGATACAAGCACACACACATATATGTGTGTGTGTGTATGTGTATATATGTATATATATGGGACATGCACGGCATAAGCTGAAGTAGGTAAAATGAGAGTTATTGAGCTATTTCTTCTGGATCCTGCATTGGTGACTATCTGTCTGGTTGCACATGGCAGAGGATCCCTTATATCTCTTGCGATGGCTGTATCAGGAGCAAGATTCCATGCAGGATGTATACCAAAAGGCATAATTATTCCTCTGCCTCTTTCAAACCTTGGACATCTTGCTTGGTTTGGGGAAACAAGGAGAGTGCTAGAAGAAGCAACCAAAAGCTGCAGCTGGATTATTGCTCTGAAAAGCAATAGCTGCAGAAATACCGATCAGCCATTTTCCTTTTTGCAATTTTGCCATTTTAGAATTATACTGCCCCTATCTCTTTCTCAATAAATCACATCGCTTTAAGGAGCTCTCTCTTGATTTTGGGAGGAAAGAAATGAGTATAAGGCACTAAGCTTCTGAATTCGGGGTAGAAACGTCTCTTCCTATACAGTAATGCTGCTAGAATGAGGATGACTGGAATAGCAGTCTTGCTTGGCGTATCTTCAATGAATCTTTAGCATATCCAGAATAAACACATGACACAGTCTTCTTCCTCCTGCTTAATTTGATATTCTTCTTGTACAAGGTTAGTTGGAATCCATTGGCTTCTACAGAAGGTCACTTGATAACTTAGCTAGACACTCCCTTTTATTCCAGTGTACCTTGCAGTTGTGTTGTTAGTAAAAAATGGCAGCGAAGCGTGATGTATATGCCACTATGAGCTAGAGGTGGTATATATATCTAATTAATAAATAAATACATTTCCAGGAGATTTCGGCAAAAGAAATGGTGTAGATAGTGATGTAAATATCATCTAACAAAAATAATACTGAGCCAAAGCGAACCTGAAATTGCTTGGGTTTATGTTGTTGCTGCTGTTGTTGTTAGCTTTCAGTTTTCTATCCATGCCTTAATTGAGAAACACATTTATTCAGGGGATAGATGGTAGAACAACAAATTATTGTAGCTGCTACTACCAAACTGACCACCATTGTACAATACAATACAATACAATACAATAGCAGAGTTGGAAGGGACCTTGTAGGTCTTCTAATCCAACCCCCTGCGTGGGCAGGAACCTTATACCATTTCAGACAAATGGCTATCTAACATCTTTTTAAAGACTTCCAGGGTTGGGGCATTCACAACTTCTGGAGGCAAGCTGTTCCAGAGGTTAATTGTTCTAATTGTCTAATGAAATTGTCATTATTTCATTTTCTTTTCACTTAGTTATTTACCTACAAAAATGTGTCCTTTGTTACATTTCATTGTTTAACAATATCTCTTAAGATGTTCACCACTGAATTGGACATTGTTAAACTTATTACAATATTCAGTGGAGTACGATGGTCAAGAAAATGTTAATTTCCTGATCTTACGGACTAATTTTAGACTGGAATTGAATGAAGGCAAAATCCACTTTACAGATTTGTAGAATATCAAAACATCACCTTAAAAGTTGTGTAGTTGGAGAATGGTGGCTGGACTGACTCTCTTCATAATGGCCTGTGTAGAAAAAATAAGTCCTAGGTAGAATTATTAGAAATGTACTTTGTCATTTTGTCACCTTCTGAGAGAGCAAATTCCTCACGTGAATTAACTCTGAAATGTTAACTAAAACCGTGATCTGCCCTGTGGATGGAAAAGCATATTTTACCCATTCATGGGTTAGAGATTATACTTAAATGCAGCTGTCTGCAGTGAAAATTAACATATTGAATGTAATAGCTGTCATAGCAGAAAGGTTGGCAAGTTCATCTTAAACCTATTTTATTGTGGAGTAGGCTTATGTAGGCAATACCAATTTTCATCTCTTGTATTAATTATTAAACAGCATAATACCACTTAAATTTCACATTTCAAAATTGATAATGTTAAAGGTTTCGCTGAATTCTTTATGAGATGTGAGAGAGACCAAGGGAGAAGGAGAAAATGTTAGTCTTCCAGAAAAACCTTTGGACCAAAGGAAAATGTATGATTATTCTCATTGTTGGTCATGTATCCAGGGCTATTTAAATTTTTTGGTAGACTTATTAAAGGAAACTCATTCAGTCAGCCCTGTATTTTTGTGATGAATTGCCCATTATTACAGGTAGGAGTCAAGTCTCAAATCTATCTTCATTTCAAAAGCACAGCCCTCAAAAGCATAGATCTTAGCCCAAAGGCTTCTGGGTATATGCAGAATACATTTCCTTCATCTATTTTCCTCTCTTTTTTAGGGCAGAAAAAAGATGTCTAAGAAGGAATGATCCTTACTGCTTCTTTTTAGAAATGTGGTATAGTCAAGATCAAAAGAATCAATAAATCCACTGGGTTCACCAGGGACAATTAAGTATATACTTTGAAAAAATCAGGAAATGGAGAAATATAAAAGTTTTAAAATAAAAATTAACAGAAGACTTTTAAAGAAACAAAATACAACCAGACACAGAGTGAAAAAAAAACAATTCAAATTAAATTAACCTGCCATAATACTTTGAAATTAAGATTATAATAAACCAGTATTACAACTGAATACCAATTAACTCATTTACTAATAAATAAGACTTTACTATACATTTAACATACTGTAAATAAGAAAGTCACAATTAAACCATAATAATATATTTTACAGGGAGATGATGAATCTCTAATGACTATCTAAGTTTAGTAAAATATTAGAAATAAAACATTTAACTATACAATCAGCTGTTTTATACAGAAATGTATTAATTTAAAAGTTACCATTTTTAGTATTTGTCTGAAGTGGTATAGGGTTTCCTGCCTAGGCAGGGGGGTTGGACTAGAAGACCTCCAAGGTCCCTTCCAACTCTGTTATTCTGCTCTGTTCAGTATGACTGATCTGAAGAATCAGAAAAAGACATAGGAAAAGGAAATTTCATGTCCTATAGATGCAAAGAATTGAAGTTTGATCATGAAGAAAGAAGAGGAAAAGGTGAATGAGATAGAAGAGAAAATATTAAATGAATGATAAATCAACACGAGAACCATAACTATGAAATGGGTAGCTATAAATAAATAAAATAAGTTCATCCTGTGGCTTTCCGGGTGCGCTTCAAGATACTTGTGACCATCTTTAAAGCGCTCCATGGCAAGGGACCTGGTTACCTGCAAGACCGCCTCCTGCTGCCAAATACCTCCCACCGACCACTCCGCTCCCACAGACAGGGCCTCCTCAGGGTGCCGTCGGCCAGACAATGTCGGCTGGCGACCCCCAGGGGGAGAGCCTTCTCTGTGGCAGCTCCTGCCCTCTGGAATGACCTCCCCCCTGAATTACGCACGATCACGGACCTACGTCTCTTCCGTCGGGCCCTGAAGACACATCTATTTCGTGCAGCCGGCCTGTCATAGTCTTTTAATTGGGTTTTAGTATTGGGTTTTATAATAATAGGCCAAAGAACTTTAACATACATAAAGGTCCATTATCCCCATTGTTATTTATCTTAACTTTGGAAGTCTTGTTGAATACAATACGGGACTCGAATTTCTTGAATGGAATAGCTATAAGGCAAGAGGAATACAGAACTAGGGCATTTGCAGATGATCTGGTTGTTACCCTAACACGACCGATGAAATCAATAATCCAGATGAAAGACATTATAGAGGAATATGGCTTGGTATCCGGACTATTTAATATTTACTAATTTGCTAATTTAACTTTTGTATTTCCTCTTTTTATTGTGGCTGTTCCACGCCCTGAGTCCCGAGAGGGAGAAGGGCGGTATATAAATAAATAAATAAATAAATAAATAAATAAATAAATAAATAAATAAATAAGTAAGTAAGTAAGTAAGTAAGTAAGTAAGTAAGTAAGTAAGTAAGTAAGTAAATAAATAAATAAATAAATAAATAAATAAATAAATAAATAAATAAATAAATAAATAAATAATCCTGGGAAAAAAGATTATCATTTGTATATTATCCCATGCTTAAAAAATATCCGATATCTCAGAGGGTGCCACAAAGAAGAGGGAGTCAAGCTATTCTCCAAGGCACCTGGGGGCAGGACAAGAAGCAATGGGTGGAAACTAACCAAGGAGAGAAGCAACTTAGAACTAAGGAGAAATTTCCTGACAGTTAGAACAATTAACCTCTGGAACAGAAGTTGCCTCCAGAAGTTGTGAATGCCCCAACCCTGGAAGTCTTTAAGAAGATGTTAGATAGCCATTTGTCTGAAATGGTATAAGGTTCCTGCCCACGCAGGGGGTTGGACTAGGAGACCTACAAGGTCCCTTCCAACTCTGCTATTGTATTGTATTGTATTGTATTGTATTGTATTGTATTGTATTGTATTGTATTGTATAATTGTAAATCTGGATGCTTCACACTAAAAAAAAAAATCAATAACATGTTGAAACATTTTTTCTTACTTTGTAAGAAAGAAAGAAAAAAGTACACCGCAGCCATCAGAATTAAGACTTGAGTGCTGAGGGGAAGAGTTGCTTTTAGAAGAATTTAAAGATGCCCAAGACGGGGGGTCTGACCAGGCCTCAGAAAGAAGTTCTGACATGGTCATGGTAGACACCAAAGAGGCCTGGCCCCAAACCTCTTGGTGGGCAGATCTTACCCAAAGACCTTCCGTTCAGGTATATCTCACAGGGTTTGCAAACTCATTTAAATGAAGTTTCCTGCCTACATTTATTTATTTATTTATTTATTTATTTATTTATTTATTTATTTATTTATTTATTTATTTATTTATTTATTTATTTATTTATTTATTTATTTATTTATTTATTTATTTATTTATTTGGATTTATTGACCGCCCCTTCTCTCCGAAGGGACTCGGGGCGGTGTACAAGAATTTAAGAGCATATACATAAACAATTATAAATAATTAAAACTAAATTAAATGTTTTACCCTGTGTTAAAATATCTCGTTTAAATTTATACCTTAAAAACCCGATTAGGTAATATTTACTACAATTAGGCTGGTACGGTAGATTAGGTTAGGCCAGGCCGGCCTGCTGGAAAAGATGGGTCTTTAATTGTTGACGGAAGGAGCGGAGGTCCGTAGTAGATCTAAGCTCGGGGGGTAGGTCATTCCAGAGGGTTGGGCCCGCCACAGAGAAGGACCTTCCCCTGGGAGCCGCCTGTTGGCATTGCCAGGAGGACGGCACCTGGAGAAGTCCCTCTCTGTGTGAGCGAATCGGTCGAAGGGATGTGTGGGGTAGGATACGATCATGCAGATAGCTAGGACCCGTGCCATGGAGCGCTTTAAAGATGGTAATCAACACCTTGAAGCGCACCCGAAAGGCCACAGGTAGCCAGTGCAGCTCGCGCAGGAGCGGTGTTACGTGGGAGTACCTGGAGGTACTCATAATTTACCCCTATTAGCTTGGTATAAGATATCAACCTACATAGTAACATAGAAGTCATGCCCAAAATATATTGGCAAATAATGCTTATGTGACCTACAGGCTTGCATATGATTCAGTTGAAGCATTGTGAGAAAAACCATGCCACCCCCAATATATGACTTCATCCTCTGCCATTGCAGTCTTTTAAATGCAATAGAAAAAAAATGCGTAAATCTACTTGATTAAACTGAAGCAGATTGCATGGACTGCCATCTCTAGCTTGGGTTGAGATTATGGATTTGTTCCTTCATTCTTAACGGCTTTCTCAATTGTTGGCTGTACTTCATGTTTCTTTAACATTTGAAATATAGTTAACATAAGTTAACAGTCTGGAATCTTAATATAAGTAATATTAGTAATATTAGTATAAGTAATATAAGTAGTATAATATTATAATATAATATTATAATATTAGTAATATTAGTCAGTGATCAGGACAGTTGGATTGGGTTAGGAAATACAAATTGAAGTATATAATATTTTGGTATTAACACCCCAGGGTCGGATGGCTTATTTAGCTTTTAATGCTGAAGACTATTGTAAAACCTCTTTATAAAAAACAGCTTTTTATTGTATAATTGCTTCTTAGGCTATCAATACGCATATAAGAGAATATGTTATAAATATATTATGATATAATATAGTAATATTGATTTTTCTTTTTAAAAAGAATTGTATATAAATTAATGATTTTCTTCAGCCTTTGTAAAAACATTTGGCTAAGAGAAATAATCCCTGTAACTGAAATGCTGAGGTAAACTTCAGACAAAGTAAGATTTTTGACTATTAATTTATTCTCAGCCTCTTCACTATAATTTTTATATGACAGCAGAGGAATGGAAAAATATTTTTAGGTATTTATTGTAGCATATTGGCTAAAATAGGAGCAATGCAAATATTAATTAGTTGAACAAGGTGGTGTAGAAGATAAATTCATTATCTAATAGCTTTCCATTGTCTAACTATGTTTTTAAAAGAAAATAAATAGATAATTACAATTACACCTTCCTTAGATTGTTTCTGGTATAGCTTAAATGTTACATCCCTGCGGCCGATTCGCTCCCACAGAGAGGGACTTCTCCGGGTGCCGTCCACTAGGTTATGCCAGCGGGCGATGCCCAGGGGAAGGGCCTTCTCTGTGGCGGGCCCGACCCTCTGGAACGACCTTCCCCCCAAAATTAGAACAACCACGGACCTCCGCTCCTTCCGTCAAAAATTAAAAACACACTTCTTCTGCTTGGCTGGCCTGGGGTAATTAAACTGTTTTTAGGGTTTTTAGGGGCTTAGTTTTAGTTTTTATATGGGATTTTAGCGCAGGGTTTTAGTTTAATTCGTTTTAATATTGTATTATGCTCGTGGTTTTTATTTGTATTTTTAAATTCCCTGTGCCCCGCCTCGAGTCCCTTCGAGGAGAGAGAGCGGGTTATAAATTATTATTATTATTATTATTATTATTATTATTATTATTATTATTATTATTATTATTATTATTATTATTATTATTATTATTATTATTATTATTATTATTATTATTATTATTATTATTATTATTATTATTATTATTACGAACGAGGTAAGACCAAAGAGGAAATTGTTGAGAGCTTTGTAGGCGTTGGGGTTGGTTTACATTTACATGACATTGTACTTCATTGGTGCCCATTGGAACTTTCCACACAACTCTATCCTATATCACATGTGAAACTTGCTTACGTGACAATTTTAACTGGCAGTGCCATTACTGAAAAGCATGTAGACTTCATTTTTCCCTCAGATATGCAGCAGTCTCAAATATATAGCAGTTTGTTAATAATAGGCCTGAAATGATGTATGCCAAAGTGAACCACAACTGTGTTGTAAAGTTGCTAAGAAATTCAATTTCATAACTGAGTAACTTATGCTAATAGTATCCTTTCATAGCTCAAATTAATGCAACAGAAAACAGCTGAAGTCATCAAATAAAAACAGAATATATAGAAGTCAAAATAGCACATATTTTTCTGTGGATTGTATAAACCTTAAAGGAAGGCTACAATTTCCCGCCGATAATCTTAATATGCAGGTAAGGCCACACTTGGAATACTGCATACAGTTTTGGTCGCCACGATGTAGAAAAGACGTGGAGACTCTGGAAAGAGTGCAGAGAAGAGCAACCAAGATGATTAGGGGACTGGAGACTAAAACATATGAAGAACGGTTGCAGGAATTGGGTATGTCTAGTTTGATGAAGAGAAGGACCAGGGGAGACATGATAGCAGTGTTCCGATATCTCAGAGGGTGCCACAAAGAAGAGGGAGTCAAACTATTCTCCAAGGCACCTGGGGGCAGGACAAGAAGCAATGGGTGGAAACTAATCAAGGAGAGAAGCAACTTAGAACTAAGGAGAAATTTCCTGACAGTTGGAACAATTAACCTCTGGAACAGCTTGCCTCCAGAAGTTGTGAATGCCCCAACCCTGGAAGTCTTTAAGAAGATGTTAGATAGCCATTTGTCTGAAATGGTATAAGGTTCCTGCCCACGCAGGGGGTTGGACTAGAAGACCTACAAGGTCCCTTCCAACTCTGCTATTGTATTGTATTGTATTGTATGCACGTGGTCCTTTATTCGCAAAGAATACACGAAGGGAGAATATAAGATTTTTTCAATCCAATCTTTATTGGCAGGAATAGTGGTGATAACAATTTACGATTGTTATCCTTTCTGGTAAATACATTACTTCTGAATGTAGCTTCCTTTAGATTAAGGAAGAAAAGGCAAGAAGAAATCAGAGAAGACCTGAAGCTATGAATATATCGGTTATCCTCACCTGGTGAACTCCAGGAGATTGGTCTCCAATTGCTATTGTCCTTCCTCTTTTACATGTTTTTTGAGTAGTGGACCTAATCCAACAAATATCAGTTAGATGAAAAATGGTAATACAGTGATCCCTCGTTTTTCGCGGTTAATGGGGACCGGAACCTTCCGCGAAAACTGAAAAACCGCGAAGTAGGATTCGCACCGGAAACTTGAGTTGGTGGATATCGTTTAAAGCAAGCACTAGGGGGCGCTTGCCTCCTACCGATGCATTTTTTTCCTATTCTGTATTTTTGAAAAACCTGCGAAGCACTGAAGCCGCGAAACATGAAGCCGCGAAAAACGAGGGATCACTGTAGTTGTTAATTAATGTTCTACAAAAGAAAGCCAGGAAGTATTAGTGCATAATTAGTTAGGGAGTATATATATATATATACTTTTATTTACGTTCACAGACCAAAACACAAGTACTACAGGAAGAAACGTTAATGCATAATTAGTTGAGTATAAACTCTCTTTTTTTTGTAATAATTTTTATTTATTTTGAACAAACACAGATAAAACAAAAATAGCAGAACAAACATAAAAAGCCCTCTTCCATTACGAATTCTAAATTATAAAAAATGTGTCAGTTAATCACAAATTTCTATGCGTTTTTTCCATAGTCATCACTTATTTTTCATAACAATTATTACAATTATTATATCTCAACCTTAATTTAACTGATTGTTTTTACATCCTTTTGTATGTAAAGTAAAAGTATATAATGGCATTCTATTAATAAGACAAACACGGAGGGGAAAAAAGAATAAAATTAAGAATAAAAATAAAAAGGAAAAATCATCGCTCTACATTGTATCCTTTGGAAAGCATACTGACCGGCCACACATAACTTCTGTGCATCTCTAAAATAATTATTATTCATAAATAATCCCATTTCATACATTTTAAATCAAAACATTCATCATATACCTTTAAATCAGAACATCAAAATTCTCATCTAATATTCCAAATTTGGTCTATCTTCTTCTTAGTTGAGTATAAACTCTGGTAGTCAGTTATTTCAATGTACATGAAAGGTGAATTTTTTATTTTTATTTTATTAAATTTATATCCCGCCCTTCTCCAAGAGGACCCAGGGCGGCGCACAGGAAATTAAAATACATACAAAAAACACAATACAAAATTTAAAAACCTTTTAAATTTTGACACAATAGTGATCTGATAGTTGACAAACCTACATTTTTTTCTTTGTCTTTGTCTTATAAATATTATTACTACATATTAAGAAGCAAATTTATTTATTTATTTATTTATTTATTTATTTGGATTTATTGACCGCCCCCTCTCTCCGAAGAGACTCGGGGCGGTGTACAAGAATTTAGGAGCATATACATATATAACAATTATAAATAATAAAACTAAATTAAATGTTTTACCCTGTGTTAAAATATCTATTTTAAAATATAAATGATAAAAGAGAAAAGTAAATAATTGGATATGATTATGTAAAAAGTATGCATTATTAAATATTTCATTAAGGATAAGATAGTGTCATTTATTTTGGTCTTTTACTGTAATAGAAATTTGTTTGATCTGATACCGCAGTGGACAAATATATATATATATATATATATGTTAGAATTTTTAAGGGCTGAAAATAAAGAGACCAGGATGGATCCATTTCAAGGAGTATGGCCAGCTGAAGAAGGCTAATAAGCCTGAAATGGATCCATCCTGGTCTCTTTATTTTCAGCCCTTAAAAATTCTAACACATATCTAAAAAATGTCACACAGCAGTAATCTAATTAGGTTCTCTGTCTGGATGATCTCTAGGATGAGTCGAAGGGCAGAGAGGGATGACGTTTGAGTCTCCTCCCCTTAAAGGGACCTCTTAACAGGAGCTGTGATAATTATCTCTCATATATATATATGAGAGATAATGGTATATATATATATATACCATCCAGACAGCAAGCCAAGAATTACGTTGTATAATATTTTAGATATGTGTGTTAGTTTTATGAGCTGATCAATAAATCTCTAATTTAATTTATTGATCAGCTCATAAAACTAACACACACACACACACACACACACACATATATATATATAATATTAAATGCTACATTTTACACAGATCCACTTAACTTAGCGGGGTTTACTTAAAAAAGATACAGGCAGAGAATTGTGATCGAACTCTTTTGTAAGAGTGCAGGCAAGAAGATGTCCACCAGATGGCAGTAGGGACCTAGCAGCAGAAAGGCTGCGCCAATTGTCCGCCCACTCTCTTGTGCTCAGCCATGGAAACAGATGTAGCGAAGCAAACCCGCCCGCCCCCCCAAATCTTGCATGTCCATGCCTGGAAGAGAGAGAGAGAGAGAGAGAGAGAGAGAGAGAGAGAGAGAGAGAGAGAGAGAGAGAGAGAGAATATCTGCAATATGGTTGATGGTATATTTTAAGACTTGTCCTAAAAGTGTATTAAAAACATAAATTACAGTATTCAAATGATGTCAAGAAATCAGTTGCAAGACTTCCCATGAATGCTTACCATGTTTTCTGTGATCAGAAAGGCAGGTGTAATTTTAAGGGAACCGAATGTTTTGCAATAGATTCATTTCTGACCTTATTTATGAATTATATGTGCCGTCTCTGTGCAATGTGGCCTTCCGGAATTCAAATTTCCTGCCTCCAGGGTCCCTCCGGAACTATTGTTCCATGTGACGTTCTGAGAAAAAGAAATAAAGAAAGGCAGATTCTTTTTTACTAGAACTTTGCAAACACCTTCTGAGAATCCTGCCGACTTGCTGAACTTGCTTGTATACTGGGAAAGCCCTAGATACATCGGAATCAAAATATTAGTAAGGGGCCACTTGGCTACATACTTAGCTAAATCTAAATTCTGACTCTGTGGACCTGTATTAAATCTCTAAACTAGCAAAAATTGGGAGAGTAGAAAGCACAGAGAACCCTTTTAAGAAATTACTACAGACAAACGGGAATATTACTGCCTTCAGTTTCTTCTCCCAAGACATCACAAAAGTGGTTCTTTCAGATGATTACGATGTAACTGCATACATACATCTCCATTGTGAACTAAGTGGAAACCATTCCCAAGCAAGCATGTGTAGCAAACGTTCCCCATCCGATGCATGTCAAATGTGTGGGATTATTGTTCCCAGAATTCACATACTACCATTTCTTATGCAGCCGGTTGCAAATGGAAGCTGCATTACCAGCTTCATTAACACCTTTCCTCCAGAGTGCATTGGGCTGCCAAGAGCAGCCTTCCATGCAGATTCCTTTGCTAGTTTTATGCAAGTAACAGAGGTCAGTGTGTCCTGCAGGGAGGTCTGGTGTCCATTGGGGTAAATGTAAAGGGAGAAAAATGTTTGTACCTCTCTTAAATCGACTACTCTAAATGTTTAACTACTGCTTTAAAGAAACACAATTCCAAGGATACTGTAACTTTACTCCTAGAACACATCAGGGTAAGAAATAAGGAGAGGGATTAAGAGAGTTTTGATTCTTGATTTGATTTTGATTTTATTCAATTTGTATCCCGCCCTTCTGCAAACGGGCCCAGGGCGGCGCACAGGAAAATTAAAATAATATACAACAATACAAAAATACAAAAATTTAAAAACCTATTAAATATGGAATCCTGCGCTAAAACCAATTAAAACCCCCCTTTTAAAAACTATCTATACTAGTCAACAGTGGAGGCTATGTAAGGCCGGCTTGATGAAACAAATGTGTTTTTAAACACTGGCGGAAGAGGCGGAGGTCAGTAATGGTACGGAGTTCAGGGGGTAGGTCGTTCCACAGGGCAGGGCCCGCCACAGAGAAGGCCCTTCCCCTGGGTGTCGCCAGTCGGCATTGTCCGGCCGACGGCACCCTGAGAAGGCCCTCTCTGTGGGAGCGTATCGGTCTTATCTTCCCCTAGACCAGTGATGGCTAACCTTTTTTGGCTCGCGTGCCAAAAGCGGAGGGAGCACAGGGGGGTTGTGCATGGGCGTGCCACACCCATAATATTATGTAGGTGACCCCCCTGCTTTCTAGGAGCCTGGGGAGGGTGAAAACAGCCTGCCCTCCCCACCTCCAGAGGCTTCAGGAGCTTCCCTGAAGCCTCCAGAGGGCGAAAAACAGCCTCAAAAGAAGGCCTAAATCAGCTGGCCAGGGCACACATCCGCACTGGAGCTGACAGGGCAAACGCCTTGCATGCCCTAAGAAATGGTTCCGCGTGCCACCAGTGGCACCCGTGTGCCATAGGTTCGCCATCACTACCCTAGGCTACTCAGCACCTACCCTACCTTCTCTGAAGCTTTCCAAGGACAGAATTTTCTATCCTTGAAAATACCCAACCCTGGAAATTGTCAAGAAAGTGTTATAGATGATCTGATGTTATATTTTTCACTACAGAGTTCAGAATGACAGACAAAAGAGGCTGAAAACTAAATACTGTAATTATACGGTTCAGGAAGCACTATACCAAGAACTATAGGATTGCAATCTAATAGTATTTTATACCAGGGGTCTCCAACCTTTGCAAATTTAAGTCTGAAGGACTTCAGCTTTGCTGGCTGGAGAATTCTGGGAGCTGAAGTCTTTCAGACTTAAAGTTGCAAAGGTTGGAGACCCCTGTTTTATACAATTGCACCAGGAGTGTATTTTTCTTTGATAAGAGCAGGTGGTTGTTGTTTTTCCTGCAGAAAGGACCACAATAGAGATATTGGACAAATTTTCATTCCTTTTCATCCGTTTGCTATATATTATTTTTATTAGAGCAAACGTTCTTGCAGGAATACTATAAGAGTGTGGATCTTGAAAGCTATTCACGGATTAAATGTACTATTTGCTTTTTGTTTCAAAAAGTATTTTGTTTTATAAGGAGACATTCGCAATACCTTTTAAAGTAACTTCAGGCGTAATGCAACTAGGAATGACTCTCGAAAGAGATGCCCTATATAAACACGAACAGAATTCTATGATTTAGATTTACTATATGTTTAAGAATTGCAACTCAGGGGCTCTACTTGCAATTAGACTGTTTGAAATATGGCGCTTATCTGAAAATATCTGTATTTATTATAAGCCAACGTTAAGATTTAAAAAAAAATATTTTAAGTACTATACTGAAAATAATATAGTTATGGTTTGGAAGAGGCTAGTAAATTATGTATTTTATGTGACATATTATAACCACCATGAGCATTTATATAAACAGACAGTATATAAATCACCACCGTCCTTACTACCACCACCATCATCTAAAGCATCTAAAGTTTCTCCTCTCCTGCTTCCATAGAAATGTGATAAGACTGTAACTCTCAGTATTTCCAGGTCAATGAGAAATTTAATCCTATTACACATTCTTCCTCTATTATGATATATGCTGTCACCTGCCAGAAATACCTTTCTACCCAGAAAAAAATAATTTTATTTGTTTATTAAATTTGTATATGCCATCCATGCTAATATCAGGTGACTCTGGGTAGCTTGCAGTACAATGTCATCACATTATAATGGACTCAAGATGAAGATCAGGAATCAAAGAAAGGATAAAATAATTTCCACTTAGGTTAAAATATTTCTACCCATCTCATAAGAGCCGTGATGGTGAACCTATGACATGCGTGCCAGAGGTGACACATGCAATGCTGCTCCTTCTGGGCTGCATTGCATGCATGCACGCTAGACAGATGGTCCAACATATATGTACACTGGCCAAGTGCTATCTTCCGGGTTCCGGCATGCAGCCGCGTGGGTGATTACGGGAGCCTCTAGATGCTCCCATATAACAGCGATCCTGCGCGAGCTGCACTGGCTTCCTGTGGCCTTTCGGGTGCGCTTCAAGGTCTTGACAACCATCTTAAAAGTGCTCCATGGCTCGGGACCTAGTTATATGCGAGACCGTCTCCTGCCCCATACATCCCTTAGACCGATACGCTCCCACAGAGCTGACCTTCTCAGGGTGCCGTCGGCCGGGCAATGCCGTCTGACGACACCCAGGGGAAGAGCCTTCTCTGTGGCGGGCCCTGCCCTTTGGAACGACCTACCCCCTGAATTGCGTACCATCTCGGACCTCCGCCTCTTCCGCCAGTGTCTAAAGACACATCTTTTTCAGCAAGCCGGCCTAGCCTAACCCTCCCGTTGAGACTATTTAGATAGTTTTAAATTGGCGATTTTAATTCGATTTTAGCATAGGATTATATTTAATTTAATATATTTTTAAATTTTGTATTTATTGTATTGTTTTGTATCTTTTTAAATTCCTGTGTGCCGCCCTGGGTCCTTTGTGGAGAAGGGCGGGATATAAATATGATTAAAATAAAATAAAATAAAATAAACATGCTCCAGTTTTGGCACTCAGTGTCAAAAAGGTTAACCATCACTGCCATTGAGGAATCATTCTGAAAAATAAAGAATCTTTACCAGCACAATTTTGCTAGAGATGGCTAAACTTACATGCAGAGCTTTCAAACTATCGCAGAAGGCCTCAACAAATACAGTGGGTTTATTCAACATATTGCAAATATTAATTGTTATGATATTTATATGTATCTCACATATAATCCTATTTACCTATATCTTCATAGCCACTCGGCCTACACTTTCCCCACTCCTGCCATCCAGATTTAAACCCTACTTTAGCTTAGCCACTACATGGAGCTGACTAAGTGGGCTTCAGCTTGTGAAAGCTTATGCCTTTTGGTAAGATTTGTGACTCAGATACAATTCTATCAGACTCCTAATTGATGGGCTATAGCAGTTTGTAAAAAAATTAAAAAGTACCCATTTTTAATGCTATTTTGCTGCCATTGCAAAAATTAGGCCTGGGAGTTGTATAAGAAAATACTGGTATCAAATCCTAAAGTTCTTCTCCCATAATCTAGATCACGTGAAGTGTTAATGCCACTGTATAGTCCCTTGGTAAGGCCACACTTGGAATACTGCATACAGTTTTGGTCGCCACGATGTAGAAAAGACGTGGAGACTCTGGAAAGAGTGCAGAGAAGAGCAACCAAGATGATTAGGGGACTGGAGGCTAAAACATATGAAGAACGGTTGCAGGAACTGGGTAGGTCTAGTTTGATGAAGAGAAGGACCAGGGGAGACATGATAGCAGTGTTCCGATATCTCAGGGGTTGCCCCAAAGAAGAGGGAGTCAAGCTATTCTCCAAGGCACCTGGGGGCAGGACAAGAAGCAATGGGTGGAAACTAATCAAGGAGAGAAGCAACTTAGAACTAAGGAGAAATTTCCTGACAGTTAGAACAATTAACCTCTGGAACAGCTTGCCTCCAGAAGTTGTGAATGCCCCAACCCTGGAAGTCTTTAAAAAGATGTTAGATAGCCATTTGTCTGAAATGGTATAAGGTTCCTGCCCACGCAGGGGGTTGGACTAGAAGACCTACAAGGTCCCTTCCAACTCTGCTATTGTATTGTATTGTATTATAATGCTATGTAAAGCTCATTATATGCATAACCACAGATTCAGTCTGATCTTTGTTGGTTCACTGTCTTCCTCCATGCTGTATAAATTTCAATGCAGACTTTCTATAACTGTCTAATTTTTGTTCAAAAATGTAAGGTTTTTCTCTAGAGCTGTTTCTACAAACCATTCCATAATTTGTCATTGTTCATTGCTTTTGTTTGAAAAAACAATATGCATATGATAATTAATACAAAGAAAAAAATGCAGTGATGATGGATGCAGTGATGATGGATTATTTGAAATTCATTTTTCCATAGCAAATAAATGTAACTATATTGGTGACAACCTAGTCAAAATGTGCTTGTGGCGTGAACAGGCATTGAGTGTGTGATGATGAGTACATGGATAAAAAGTGCTTTGATCACTTATGAGACAGTGACCACCTTATTTTATTATTATTTTCTATGATCAGAGCAAAATATAACATAGTCAATATTCTTAGTTGATAAACACAACTTTTTCAATGGTTTTCTGCAAATAGCAAAATAGTGTACATTCTCCACTGTTTCATTCAGAATAGAATAACAGAGTTGGAAGGAACCTTGGAGGTCTTCTAGTCCAACCCTCTACTTGGGCAGGAAACCCTACACCACTACAGACAAATGATTATCTAACATCTTAAAGACTTCCAGGGTTGGGGCATTCACAACTTCTGGAGGCAAGTTGTTCCATTGATTAATTGTTCTAACTGTCAGGAAATTTCTTAGTTCTAAGTTATTTCTCTCCTTGATTAGTTTCTACCCATTGCTTCTTGCTCTACCCTCAGGTGCCTTGGAGAATAGCTTGACTCCCTCTTCTTTGTGGCAACCCCTGAGATATTAAAAGACTGCTATCATGTCTCCCCTAGTCCTTCTTTTCATTAAATTAGACATACCCAATTCCTGCAACCGTTCTTCATATGTTTTAGCCTCCAGTCCCCTAATCCCCTTTGTTGCTCTTTGCTGCACTCTTTCCAGAGTCTCCACATCTTTTCTACATCGTGGTGGCCAAAACTGAATGCCGTATTCCAAGTGTGGCCTTACCAAGGCCTTATAAAGTGGGATTAACCCTTCATGTTATTTTGATTTCTCATATTTCTTTGACTTTCAGTGTGATATTATAATATATCAAATGATTTATGATAAAAGAAACCATGAGGCTTCTTCACTTAGAAACTATTTGAAATTCCTTTTTTCCATAGCAAATAAATTTAACTATATTGGTGACGACCTAGTCAAAATGTGCAATAGGACTAAGTTCCAAATGAATCTTTGCTATATTTGCTGAATTAATTCTCATTAGTTAGGCTGCGATATATCTTTGGATTCAATACATATACATGTAATTAAAATATAATTAAATTATGGTCACTTATGTTTCATTTTAATAGCTGATCAAATTTCACTTGCATGCTTGGTTGAATAAGACCTTGCATTTCCCTTGATGCTGTAAACTAAGAATGCTTTGTCAAATAGTGGTAACAAAACTATTTGTATATGTGCCATGATATATTCAAATACTACAAAAATATCAGTAAAATCATTTCCTGAGCTTTTTAGCAAGTAATAGTATTTTATTAAGCTATCAGTAAACCTTATAATATCGATAAAATTGTACTATAATCCTAAGTGAAGCTTTGCCTTTTACTGTTAATTGATCTTTTAAAGCAGGGGTGCTGGTCCGTGGCTTGATAGGAACCGGGCCGCAGGGCCGGAGAAGAGGAGGAGGGGGCAGGGGGCAGCCCCCTGGGTAGAGCACGCACCAGATGCGGGAGAGTGCAGGCGCGGCTGTTCGCACCGTTGGAGGCCCAGAGGGCCAAGTGAGCCGACTCCCCCCCTGGCGTGTGCATGCGCCTCCTGTTCCCCCTCGCCCCGCGCTCCTCCTCTACGCCAGCCGGTCCGCAGAATTTTCTTTAAAATGAAACCGGTCCCTAGTGCAAAAAAGGTTGGGGACCCCTATTTTAAAGGATTCCATCAGTTCTAGATATTTTAAAAGCACATTTCTGTGTATTCTGCTTTGATTTGCCATTAAGAAATGATCACTTATTTAATTTATTCCATTTCATTTAATAAACACACATATTTACAGGGAATAAATTCCAGAAATCATGATCCTGAATGTGTTTCACTGCTTCCTTCATAGATGCAAAGGAAACAACATAACAGATACCTTAGAAATTCTGTTACAGAAAAAGGTCCTTTTAAAGGTGATTTGTGGCTGGGTTTTCAGTGTAAGGATTAAACTACTCGGAAATGATACTTGCATGATAAATTATTGTCGTTTTTATTATAACGATGTGCGTTATGAAGGCGGAGCTACCCACGCCGGCACACCCAGAGGTCTCTAAGCTGCAGGGACCCCGGTTGAACTTTTGTCTCCCCCATGGTTCGATAGGAACCTAAGCCGCCCTGGAGGGATGGTGACCAGGAAGCAAGCTTCGCTGGACACAGGGGTCTCGCAAGACCCCTGTTTGACACGAAGGAAAGCCCCCCTTTGTGGGCGGATAAGGCAACGGGAGAGTTTCTGAGCTGAAAGGAACTTTAAAGTGAAAGTGCAACACCGGGAAGGTATGCTATCTTGCTTTTGAAACACTTCGCGAAGAAACTTTTTCTTTTTTACTAAAGCTTTGTATTTTGAAATAAGCGGCGGACTTAACTGAATTGACAGATTTCTCCTGTTAATAGAATCCTTTGAAATGGCGGACTGAAGCGTAAGAACAAAGAACAAAGCCATTTCCGCTGGCTGATTTATTTACCATCTTTTCCTTCTAATCTACTTTAATTAAAATCTGGAAATTTGGATTATTTCTACAATTTTAAGGAATATTTGTGAAACTTTATTGCGCATTTTTAAACTTAAACAAGGACTATACTTTTATTTTACTTTGTTTCTGCTCCTCCTCTAACAAAGAAGATCCTAAGCTACTTTGTTACATTCTGTTGCCTCCGGAAATTGTTGGTGAATTTTGAATGAATACTTAAGAGCAGTTAAGCTCTCGGATACATTGAAGAAAGCCAACGAATAGGAGGCAATTAGACCTATTTTTTTATCTTGTGGATTTGCCAATATGTTCACACATATAGATATATATACCACGGAAAATCAGGAGCTTTTGGCTGAAATTTTGAATGAAATAAAAAGATTAGATGACATATTTGATAGAAAGTCATTTACTATTTTAAGCGAAGACCAATTGAAGATTTCATAAATTAAAAAAATTAAAGAAAAAGAGGAAAGTGATCAAGATAATGAACTTAATTTAATTGAAGAGGATGATGATGATGCAAACCCATTAAAACATGGGGAAAATGCAGAGGAGGGGACAACATCAAAAGTTGATCAGGAGGTTATCAGGAATTTAGATCGCAGATTGACTGGCAAGAAGAAGAAAAGAGAAAAGAAAAAAGGAGAAATCTCTCTTAAAAGCAAACAATATGTAAGGAAAGGAGTTGGTCAGCGTTATGATTGGACAGGTATATCGGATTATAAAGTGCCAAAAGAAGTGGACAAAGGACCTGGAAAAGGAAATAAAAAGAGATGGAGATCACAAAATATAGAAGAGACGAATTTAATCCACTACTGGAAAGACCCTGGTTGAAAAAGGAAATTACTATTCCTTGATGAGTAATAACCAGCCAGGCTGTGTGTAAAATATGATTAAAGGGTTATTAGTCAATTGACTGTAAATAACAATTATAGACACTTACAATAAGATTAATTTATAATAATGTCTTGGTTAATGATATACATTTTCTTATCTATAGATGTAAAATGGTACTAGATACTATTGAAGAACTATAGAGTAATGGAAAAATGATAGTTAATATTGATAAAATCGGAATTGTTATAATTAGATGATTAATAATTAATCAATTACTTAGATGGTTATAATGTTGTTGGAAAATTATTATTTAATTAATAACTACTTATAAAGCTCAAGATTGTTTTTACATTATATTACTATGGAATTTATATTGGTATGACGGGACTAAATAAGGGATGTTAATAGTTATCCAGGCTTTAAAGACACTCCTAAAGAAGAAATAGATTGATGTTAAAATATTTGACAAGAATTGTGGATATTGATATTAAGCTACATGATAAATTGTTAGATCTAAAATTTATAAAATGCGATTACTTATAAAAAATAATTATTTTAGAGAGGCATAGAATTCACGAACACCCGGTTAAAATATTCTTTAAAGGACATTATTTAGAGTGAACTCTTTCTTTTTAAATCCATTTTCTCTCTCTCTCTCTCTCTTTGTTGGTTTTATAAATAGAAAGCCATTATATAATCATACTGTATATTTAAGGATGTTAAAATAATTAGTAAGATTAGGGTTGAGATATAAGAATTGTAATAATTGATACGAAAAATAAGTGATAACATTTGACCTGTGAAGAATTGATACATTCTTAAAAATTGATAACCTGTTATGGGAAATGGCCTTTTGATGGTTTTTCTTTCTTTTTTTCTCTGTGAAATTTGTATTATTTGTGTTTATGTTAAAAAAATAAAAAAAAATTATTACCAAAAAAAGAAAAAAGAGAAATTGGGGAACAAAAATGGATATTGTGTATTTTACATAAAGAATATGTAAACACCCAGGGGAAGAGCCTTCTCTGTGGCGGGCCCAGCCCTTTGGAACGACCTACCCCCCGAATTACGCACCATCACCGACCTCCGCCTCTTCCGCCAATGTCTAAAGACATACTACCTGTTTCAACAAGCCGGCGTAGCCTAACCTCCCACGGGGACTTTTAGAAAGTTTTAAATTGGGTATTTTAAATTTGGCTTTTAGCATAGGACAAGACAGTTTAATTTATATTTTAAATTATGTATTTATCTTTGTATTTTGTATGTTTTTTAAATTTCCTGTGCGCCGCCCTGGGTCCTCTGCGGAGAAGGACGGGATATAAATATAAATAAAATAAAAAATAAAAATAAAGATATTGCAGTGGAGTTTGGACTGGACAAATGTGTCACCTTTATTATCAACAGCGGAAAAATAGTTTCAGTCATTAATTACACAGCGGTAATGGTGGACAGGACTCAAGCTGAAGTAGAAGTCCTGGTTAGAAAGATCAGAAAAATAATGAGAATGAATTACACCCTTCATCCACACAACATTGTGACAACATCTGTGACAATGGTGACAGACTCTATTTATCAAAGAAAGTATGTGAGTGTGGGATGTTGCAAGTACACCAGACAACTGAAGATGAAAAAGGGGCATTGGAAGAATATCTGCAGGAGAGTGGAGGAGATGCACTGAAGCTAGTATCTCATGAAGGTTTACTGAATACCAAAGATACTAAACTGGAATATAAGATAGACCAGGGGTAGCCAACCTATTTATACCTACCGCCCACTTTTGTATCTCTGTTAGTAGTAAAATTTTCTAACCGCCCACCGGTTCCACAGTCATAGTGATTTATAAAGTAGGGAAATCAATTAAATTAAAAAAAGGAAAGTGCTTCAGTATCGGACAAAACCCCTACCGCCCACCGTGAAAGCTGGAACGCCCACTAGGGGGCGGTAAGGACCAGGTTGACTTCCACTGAGGTAGACTAAATGAAAAATAGAAAATTGATGTGGCTAGGCAAAGTACATAATGCATGGCCAGTACATTAAAAAAATAGCAGGCAAAGCAGATAACCACAAGATCTGGCAATAGCTACGAGCAGGAGAATTGAAGAAAGAGACCGAGGGGCTGATTCTGGTGGCACAAGATCAACCTTCAGAATAAATACATACGAAACTGCAATTTGGAAGATAGCAACAGATGATAAATGTCACCTGTGCAAAGATTTTGAAAAAAATCTAGATAGCTATTTCCAGAAGAGATTGACTACAAACAACAGCATGGCAAAGTAATAACAGTTGTGCCTTGGAAATTGTTAGGAGTATGTTGGGTAGGATATATATATATATATATACGAAAGCAAATCTACGAAAGCATATATGTATGTATATATATATATATATATATATATATATATATATATATATATATATATATATATATATATATATATATATATATGAGAAGACTAATTATCACAGCTCCTGTTCAGAGGTCCCTTTAAGGGGAGGAGACTCATCGTCATCCCTCTCTGCCCTTTGACTCAACCCAGAGTCATCCAAACAGAGAACCAAATTAGATTACTGCTGTGTGACATTTTTTAGATGTGTGTTAGATTTTTATATATATATGATCAGCTCATAAAACTTTTATGATCAGCTCATAAAACTAACACACACACACGTGTGTGTGTGTGTGTGTGTGTGTGTGTGTGTAGGTCTTTGGTTGTTCGGGTTTTCTCCCGCGTAGAATTGGAAGTATCTTCACGACATTTCGATGAAATCTCATTCATCATCTTCAGGCTGGTGCTTCCAGCTTGGTGCTTCCAGGAGCAATGTGAGATCTCAGCCGGTTCCTCTTTTTAATATATATATATCCTACCCAACAAATATAGGTTTGTTGGTTTCTTTCAGGAGAATGCTTAGTATAATCAGAAATACAGCTTTTTTTGTAAAGCAAATTTGAACGTAGCATCTAAGATATTAAAAATGTGTAGATTGCACCCCCATCAGACAACTCATTAGCAGTTGCTATATTTGTGTTGAAAATAACAGATTATCTTATTAGCTCCTGAGTGTTACCTAAAATTTCCTTCAAAAAGTACTTTTATCTGCTCTCGTTATTTATTTATTTCTTTATTTTCTCGCATTTATAACCCGCACCCATCTCACCACAAGGGGACTCGGGGCGGCGCACAGGGAATATAAAATATAAATATACATATATACAAGAATACTAACATTCTTAAACCTAAATTAAACCCACCCTGCGCTAAAACCAATTTAAAACCCCAAAATAAAATTTTGATCAGCTAAAAAGCAGTGCAGTGTCGAGTAAAATCATGCCAGGCCGGCTTGTTGGAAGAAGTGCGTTTTTAGACGCTGGCGGAACAAGCGGAGGTCCGAGATTTTGCTGGGTTCCTGGAACATAGAATACTTATCTAGCTTCTAATCACTTTTGCTTTCAACATGCTTAAGTGTCTGTCTCCAGGGCTATGTTTTAGAATGATAGAATACTTTGATTCAATTTGAAAAAAGGATCTACGTGTGTTCTGACGTGTACTCCAAAGAATTTTTTTGACATTCAGTCTGAAGCATTGCGCATGTCAAGAAGAGCACATTTTTCATGCTTACAGGAAAGGTGAAATGTGGGCCTGACCAAGTTTCTAATGTTGCCTTTTCCCATTCTGATGTTCTGGCAAGGAAATGTCACGAATGCTATAAAATGCGCTTCAAGGTTTTGACGACCATCTTTAAAGCGCTCCATGGCTCGGGACCTAGTTACATGCGAGACCATCTCCTGCCCCATACATCCCTTCGACCGATCTGCTCCCACAGAGAGGGCCTTCTCCGGGTGCCGTCGGCCGGACAATGCTGACTGGCGACACCCAGGGGAAGAGCCTTCTCTGTGGCGGGCCCTGCCCTTTGGAACGACCTACCTCCTGAACTTCGCACCATCTCCGACCTCCGCCTCTTCCGCCAGTGTTTAAAGACACATTTGTTTCATCTAGCTGGCCTAGCGTAACCTCCACAAATGATTATTTTAGACAGTTTTTAAATTTTGGGATTTTAATTTGGTTTTAGCACAGGACGGTATCAAATCAGTTTTTTAAATTTCTTACTTGATTTTGTTATGTATTTTTAAATTTCCTGTGCGCCGCCCTGGGTCCTTTTGGAGAAGGGCGAGGTATAAATTTAACAAAATAAATAAATAAATAAATAAATAAAATGGCTATATTAGAAACAGAAATTACTGGCTGGTCTTTCAACTTCAAAACATTTATTTGTATTATTAGTTTTCACATTAAGAGTGGAAGGGAATATACTATTTCTGAAGGGCACAGAATTTATGGATACCCGATTAGGTCGTCTTATATTTAAATTTATCTAAATTTATCTATATTGTTTTTGGTTCTTTTTTGCTTGGTTTTATAAACAGAATGCCATTATACAATTAGACTTTACTTAAAAGGGTATTAAAACAACTAGCAAGATTTGGGGTTGAGATATAAGAATTGTAATAATGGATATGAAAAAATAAGTGATAAACTTTGAATCTGAAATTATAAATACCATCAACATAAAATAGAGCTGGCTCAGAGGCTGAAATACACCAAGTAAATGAGATGAAGAGTGTGGAGTAGAGGAGAGAGGTAAGGGAAGAAGAGAGGGAAAGGAGAGAGGGAAAGGAGGGGGAAGAGGAGGAGAGAAAGGAGGAGTGGAAAGGGGAGAGGAGAAGGAGAGAGGAAGGGGAAGTAGAGAAGAGAAGGATGACAGAGGGAAGAAAGGAGGTAGGGAGGAGGAGGTGAGAGGGAGAAGAAAATGATGGATAAGGCACAAATATGGTGTATGGAGAGCAGAAGAGCCCTCTGGGAGTTTTCTGGGAGTTGATGGTAAAATGAAATGATGGTAAAATGAAATGATGTAAACATTTAATAATATAATATGATGTTGGCTATGTAATAGTATACATGTGGTTATATGTTTTGAAAATGAAAAATAAATATATATATATATATATTTTAAAAAAGAGTGGAATAATGCACAAATCCTCTTGTGAACCCTTCTAATTTTATCCAAATTATCCTGGCTTTCTCACATACCACAAGAGAGATTGAGGGGCAGGGATGTTACGAGTTCCATTGACAGCATACAAACAAATCCACCATACAATCTTCAGTGTAAATACTTCCTGAACCTTCTCCTGAGAATATCTGCTAGTCTGCAAATCCCAAATACTTACATTGCATTAATAACGCATTCAGTAATCAAGATCTTCTAGAAATCTGGTGCTATAGATTCCAGGATGAATTATGCTTATTATCTCCATTGCTTTTAATGAAGTTTTCTTCTATTTGTTTATTAATTCAGTTTATGAATTAATAAGAATAGAAGACCAATAAAATAAAGGTTGTGACATCAACTGAATGTTGTTTTCATTGAATATATGGACACATGGAAATGTAATATTTATTTGAAAGATGAAAGGCTGTTCTCAAAGCAGTTATGATTTGACCCAAGATTTGACTATTCCCAACATTAATCTGATAAATAGGCCCGTCAGAAAAATCCGATGAGAATAATTTGTGTTGTTTAACATGAGCATGATTGTAGATATCAGGTAAAATATTCTTAAATTCAAGAATAAAACCTCATATAAGCTTTAGTTCTCATTCATGCTTAATTTTGTTTTTGCTAATTTAGTGCTGGTGGTAGTTAAGAAGATATGGAGCATAATGACTTTGCATAATGTTTTGCCAATGTAAGTCTTTGATCTTGGATTCCACCTTCCTGTGGATTATTGTAAGTGTTAAATAGAATAATCTGGTTAAAAGTTCCTAGTTATCCCATAAACTGAGAATAGGCATTATGTGGTATGCTAAACAAAAAGGATTAAACTGGAACCAAGCAAAGTATGATTCCAGAGAAAATGTAGAAAACAATATAATACAATGGAAGCCACAAGTGACGGTGACCAGCTTTTGTGACCTATTAATGAGATTTTTTGTAGGGCGGCAAGACTATTTTGTTCATATAGCAATGTTTAAGTGTTCTTTATTTTCCCAAAGTGAAGAATTGAAAAATAAGCTAGAACTGTAAAGGTGAAACCTTATTTAGTTGCCTTGAATTCTTCAGGGTCAACGGTGATGTTGGCGAATAGTACTCAAATCAAATGGAAAGAATTCAAGGTTGATTTATTTATTTTATTTTATTAAATTTATACCCCGCCCTTCTCCTAAAAAAGGACCCAGGGCGGCGCACAGGCATCATTAAAATCATACAAAAATGCAAAAATATAAAAGTCCAAAATTGTTAAAAGCTAATTAAATATTCCCTGTGCTAAAATTAATAATACTCTAAAAATTTAAAAATTATCCCTATAAAAGTCAGAAACGGGGGCTATGGTAGGCCGGCTTGTTGGAATAGGTAGGTTTTAAGATGTTGGCGGAAAAGGCGGAGGTCCACAATGGTGCGTAGATCGGCAGGAAGGTCGTTCCAGAGGGCAGGGCCCGCCACAGAGAAGGCTCTCCCCCTGGGCACCGCCAACCGGCATTGCCCGGCCGACGGCACCCTGAGAAGGCCCTCTCTTTGGGAGCGGATCGGTCGAAGGGATGTATGGGGCAGGAGACGGTCGCGGATATAGCTAGGCCCCGAGCCATGGAGTGCTTTGAAGATGGTCGTCAGCACCTTGAAGCGCACCCGAAAGGCCACAGGTAGCCAGTGCAGCTCGCGCAGGAGAGGTGTTATATGGGCTTGCCTTGTTTATCCCACATAAACTATGATTAGAAATAATAGTGAACTCATCATACTAGGTCATAAACCTTTAGGAGTACAGATTTGCATTTGTACAAAGCTCTTGCTGGCAACTCAGATTCAAGGGCAAGATAATTTATGTTGCTAAATCCAGGGGACAGTTAAGATTTCCAAAGATACTTGTTTGTTTGTCCAATTCGTAGGACCGCCCATCTCAGAATAAATGACTCTGGGCAGTTTACTGGGGGGAAAAGTATAAAACAATAAACATGTCAAACAGAGTCATATTCTCTTCTTTTGCTTGAAGCAAGATATGGAGTATGTATGGTTGGGTTGTCACAGAGAGTTAGTCAGGAAGTATACCACAATCAGGAGAGTTCTTAAATAAATAAACATTTATCCTGCGTCTTGGCAAGCTTGCACTGACCGGCCCCAATTTGTAGAGCTAGTCTATGCTAGGTACTTTTCTACCTTTGAGTAGACAGGCCTAGATCCAGTATAACTACACACTTCTCTTTTTCTTCCTTCCAATTTCCTACAGCAGGTTACCGCATTTTGTGGCATGCATGGATAGATAAGGTTCGAGTCCCTGCGGGGAGAGTGGAGCGGTTTATAAATTTAATAAAATAAAATAAAATAATAAAATAAAAATAATGGTGCAAAGTCCAGGTCCAGTAGCATCCATTATCCTATAAAGCATAATACTATATGAATAATTCAATTATTATAGAAACTTGAACAGAGATAATTATTTAGAAATATTTACCAATATAATTGAATCTGTGTATGGCTTATAACAAGTTGGAGGATTTGAGAAACCCAGGACGAGACCTAAAGTAAACTCCATATTTGCTTCTTTGATGGTGACATTCAGCAGTTATTTGAGGGGGGGTTACTTCCCACAGAGGGAAGGGAGGGAGAAAGAAAGAAAGAAAGAAAGAAAGAAAGACAGACAGACAGACGGAAAGACAGACAGCACAGCAATTTAGGGCTAGAAGGCTACTCAGAGGTCATCTAGTCAAACCCCCTGCTGCAGCAGGAAACCTTACATTGTCCGGATTATTTTGGTGCCTCTAACAGAGAAGGAAATTGCCAGAAAGGAGAAGGAGTTTACTAGGACGAGGCTGCCATGCAGAGGAAGGCAGGGATAATCCTTGATTTATGACTACAGTTGAGCCCAAAATTTTGGTTGCTAAGCAAAAGCATTGATAAGGGAGCTTCACCACATTTTACCCAATCCATGACATCTCCTGGTGAATGATATCAAATTGGCCACACCCACCCAGTCACATGACTGCCAAGCCATGCCCACAAAATAGGTCATGTCCACAGAATAAGTACTCAAAAGTGTTGAAACCCACCCGTGGTCTGCAGGGGTAAACAACAATATCCCACGAAAACAATGCCATCCTTACACAGAAGGGAAACAATAGGAAAATGAGTACATTATTTTACCACTTGAACATTTGAAATAACGTTCTTTAGATTATTTCTTACTTCTTACCAAACTCTGAAAGTGGACATATTTCTATTTTAATTTATGTTTATCTGTTCATCTTTTCAAAATTAATACCGGAAGTATTTTATAAATGAATAAAGACGTTACCCTTTTTATCCCAGTTTACATGCAGATATAGCGGTACAGTGGTGGGTTTCAAATTTTTTAGAACCTACTCTGTAGGTGTGGCCTATTTTGTGGGCGTGGCTTGGCAGTCATGTGACAGGGTGGGAGTGGCCACCTTTTTAAATGTGGTGAAACTCATTTAACAACGTTCTTGCTTAGCAACCAAAATTTTGGACTCAATTGTGATGATAAATTCTTTCTTTCTTTCTTTCTTTCCTTCCTTCCTTCCTTCCTTCCTTCCTTCCTTCCTTCCTTCCTTCCCTTTCCTTTCCTTTCCTTTCCGTTGGGTCACTGGCAGTGGTGGGCCAGATTTACTTCCAGGTACGCCGGTGGAACCCCCTCTCACCGGTTCTCTAAATTTCACCAACCGGCTCTCGCGAGTAGGTGCGAGCCTGCAGAAACCCACCACTGTAGCGGTACCACCTGAACAAAATTTTACACCAATATTTTATGAAGAAGTACTTTGTTTTCAATTCACAGATTCATATCCCACCATCATCAACAGATGATAGTATTTCTATCTGTACCAATATTTAAAAAATAATAATATTTCTATTTTTGTATTGTTTTTATATTATCAATTTTTGTTTTATTGTGTTTTATTAACATTTTCCTTTAGTCTGTTTAGTCTAGGTATTTTAGGTTTTATATGAAAATTACAGCCTTAGTTCTTTTTGCTTATTGTTTATTTTTCTTTTCTTTGTTGTTACCTTGCTGATTTTGACTGTAGTTGAATTTGAGTTAATTGAGTTAGTTGAGTTTGATTCGATTTGGTTGGATTCAAGAAATGAAACACACTAGACACAGATATTCACACTTTCAAGAATTTAACAATAGTTTTGCACTTAAGAAATGTTTATAACACATCAATATATTAATTTCTTTCTCCGATAAGCTATTAAAATAGTTGTAGATTTGCTAAGAAAGTGGTAATGATTCAGATTATTCTTTTTCTATACCACAAGCTAAGTTTTTCTAACTTCAAAAGTCCCCCCTCCTTCTTCTCTCTCTCTCTTTCTCTCTCTCCCCCTCCCTCCCTCCCTCCTTCTTCTGGATTCTATCTTGTAGAATACATACTTATTTATTATTAGATTTATATCCCGCCCTTCTCCAAAAGGACCCATACATGCTGTTAAGGAACAATAGTTTCCCACATTAAATAATTTCAGAAGGAAATATATATATTTGTATTTAGATGCAGTAATCTTTAGTTGAACAATCAATTATCCTATACGGTGTGTACAAGATCACAAGATCTCAAAATCCAAGTAACAATTATTTATCATTTTTCAACCATTCAGTTTGCTAGACAATTATCCCATCCATGAATGAAAAATAGAAGTTGACAGATCTGTTAACAGAAAAGTGGAGGGATGAGAGGAGGAAACAGTGAAAGAGTTTGCATTGAAATTCACTGAGACTTTTACCTTTTAGGGGAAGACATACTCACGGTCTACGCCCTGGGTCCTTTTGGAGAAGGGCGGGATATAAATCAAATAAATCAAATAAATAAATAAATAAACCTTTCCTTCATGGGTTGTTTTTGAAGGCACATATTACAACCAAGATCAAATATTTAAATAACCCGATTGTTATGCTAGCTATTTAATATTTACTAAATTCCATTCAAGGTATTTTTAAAGATCCCGTAATCTAATTAAGACTTATAATCAATATATGAATTGTATACATAATATTTTTTGTCCTTGGGTTTAATTTAAAATTTGCAAAAATAATATTTCCGTTTCATGTATGTGAATTGATGTTATTGAAACAATTGATTTTGATGTATAGCTATAGATACACACTACCTAGTCATATTCAGTCATCTAAATAGGTATCAATAGAAAACAACATATATATGGTGTACATATATATCAATAGAAAATCAATTTAAACTAAAATATATTGGTGCATGATATTTATAATAGCAACACAAATCAAGCTATTGATTTGAGAAATATACTACACTGAGTGAAAAGCTATTGCATTCTCCAAGCAGATGCTTCTCACTGGAATTTCATCAAATAATGATTTATTTGAGGGGAAAACAGAGAGAGAAATGAAGAGCTGTAGTTTGTTGCTAGGCAACTCCACCAGTTCTGTCTACATTTCTTCTGTGTTATCTTAAAACAAAATATAAAGCCGTTGCTTGAGAGTTGAAGCGTGAGGTGGAATAAGGTGTTTGTCTTAGGCAGGATAGCAATTTGTTATTATCTTATATCATTTATTATTGTTGTATCTTTCCTGTCAGAGAGGAAAAGTGATGTTTGTTGGATTTCTTTTTCTTTTCCCCTTTAGTTGGCAAGATAGTTTTTTCAGTTTTTGGCATTATAATATTATTTTATTTGTTACTAGCCATTCCCGGCCACGCGTTGCTGTGGCCCAGTCTGGTTAAATGGCTAACCAATCTGTGTGTAGATCTACACCAGCACACGCAAACACATACACACAACCACCCTACAACCCCCAACCTACCTACCTATGGTATTTCTCCCTCTCTCTCTCTATCCATCCACCTACCTACCTACCTACCTACCGTATTTCTCCCTCTCTATCTATCCCTCTACCTACCTACCTTCCTACCTACCTACCTACTGTATTTTCCCTTTCTCTCTCATCCCTCTACCTACCTACTGTATTTCTCCCTCTCTCTATCCATCCACCTACCTACCTACCTACCTACTGTATTTCTCCCTCTCTATCTATCCACCTACCTACCTACCTAGCCACCTACCTACCTACTGTATTTTCCCTCTCTCTCTCTAGCCCTCTACCTACCTACTGTATTTCTCCCTCTCTCTATCCATCCACCTATCTACCTACCTACCTACCTACCTACCTACCGCATTTCTCCCTCAGAGTATTTTATGTCATAAAGGATGACATAATACCTGTGGCCCACTGCTCTCTCTGTATACATCTACCTACCTTTTTTACAATTTTTTACATTTCTGTTGCGTGCCCCTGGCACAGGTGTGACATCTGCACAATCTATATATATATCATTGGTGCCGTATTTCAAAGGAATGTTGCGTGAAAATTTGGAAGCGATCGGTGCAGGACTTTTGGAGATTAGCTGTTTTGGACAAACTCTTGTTACATTTTTATAGATAGATAGATAGATAGATAGATAGATAGATAGATAGATAGATAGATAGATAGATAGATAGATAGATAGATAGATAGATAGATGGATGATAAGGATGATGATGATAGAGGTAGAGATAGATAGATAGATAGATAGATAGATAGATAGATAGATAGATAGATAGATAGATAGATAGATAGATGATAAGGATGATGATGATAGAGGTAGAGATAGCTAGATAGCTAGATAGCTAGATAGCTAGCTAGCTAGCTAGATAGATAGATAGATAGATAGATAGATAGATAGATAGATAGATAGATAGATAGATAGATAGATAGATAGATAGAAGATACAGAGGTCTAGTTCATGTTCTTAATTTATTGACTACTCTGCCTGATCAATATTTATCAACTACATATTTGTATATAATATCTGTGCTGTATGTATGTATGTATGTATGTATGTATGTATGTATGTATGTATGTAAACTGTAAAACAATCTACTAATTTTTTTCTTATCTTTTCCTTCCAGTTTGCTCCCAGTTTTCAAGAGGAGTCTTTGCTATTTTTGGATTTTATGATAAGAAGTCTGTAAATACTATCACATCATTTTGTGGAACTCTTCATGTTTCCTTCATAACCCCCAGTTTTCCAACCGATGGTACACACCCTTTTGTCATTCAAATGAGACCTGATCTTAAGGGAGCCCTTCTGAGCTTAATTGAATATTATCAATGGAACAAATTTGCATATCTCTACGACAGTGACAGAGGTAAGACATTTGCCATGTTTTAAAATTAATTTTATGCTCGAACAAATCTGTTTGCAATGATGAAGAAGTATTACAGTGTCAATCATAGCAGAAGGTAGCCCTTGGTAATGTTTTCAGCCTTAAACGTTTAAGGCCAGAAGGTTGAATCAGTGGTGCTGAACTGCTATTTCAACCTAGAATACGATAGACCAAGTAAAGAAGAAATGTATAAATATGTTCCTACAAATTATTGCAAAGTTCCTCTCTATAGGAGTATATTGTAATGAAAAATCTTTTTAGAAGACTATCATTAAAGAACAGTGATTTTCACAGCATGAATTTGATTAAGGAAATAAGCAGTTTCTAGACAAGACTTCCTGTGGTCATCCTGGGGACTTAAGGATGATTGATTGTAAGAATTCTACATATGTTCTAGTAATTATTTATGGGGATTTGTGGTGGCGCAAGCCTTCCTTCTGCCTTCCCTCCCTGCCTGCATTCTACCCTGATCTGGCTAACTGAGAATTAAAATGACCAAGGCAACTTCAGTCAATAAAGGTTGGGCATCATGAAAATTTTAACTATTTTTTAATTATTTAATTATTTATTTATTTATTTTATTAAATTTATACCCCGCCCTTCTCCAAACGGACCCAGGGCGGCGCACAGGGATGTTAAAATACATACAAAATATATAAAATTTAAAAAACTTATTCTAATAAAACCCTGCGCTAAAAACCGAATTAAAAATCCCAAATTTAAAACTGTCTAATAGTCAGTAATGGAGGTTACGCTAGGCCGGCTAGATGGAATAGATGTGTCTTCAGACACTTGCGGAAGAGGCGGAGGTCGGAGACACATCATTGCTAGAAAAAGGATCGGTGCTGCTGAAATTACATGCCTCAGATTGCCCAAATAAAGTATGGTTAGTTACTGGATGGCTAAATGAAAAACATTTTGCTTGACCTGATCTAGTCCTAAGTATACAAAATATATGGTATAAGGTTCCTGCCTACGCAGGGGGTTTGGACTAGAAGACCTACAAGGTCCCTTCCAACTCTGCTATTGTATTGTATTGTATTGTATTTTTCACATAGTTAATTGAAAGAAAATGATGCAATCTTCAGAAAAAAACCCATCTTGGAATAACTGTATTTTAACATATGTGATAACATCACTTATTTGAGCAAAAACTAAATATACAAGCCAGTGGATTAAAGGCAAAAACAATAGGTACATTAGGATCAGTGGTGGGTTTCTGCAGGCTCGCACCTACTCGCGAGAGCCGGTTGGTGAAATTTAGAGAACCGGTGAGAGGGGGTTCCACCGGCGTACCTGGAAGTAAATCTGGCCCGCCGCTGCCAGTGACCCAACGGGAAGGAAAGGAAAGGAAAGGAAGGAAAGAAAGAAAGAAAGAAAGAAAGAAAGAAAGAAAGAAAGAAAGAAAGAAAGAAAGAATGAATTAATTTATCATCACAATTGAGTCCAAAATTTTGGTTGCTAAGCAAGAGCATTGTTAAATGAGTGTCACCACATTTTAAAAGGTGGCCACTCCCACCCTGTCACATGACTGCCAAGGCACACCCACAAAATAGGCCACACCTACAGAGTAGGTTCTAAAAAATTTGAAACTCACCACTGATTAGGATGTACGTAGATTTTATACTTGTAACAGATATTAGTAACATCGACATATCTCAGTTAAGACTTTTCTTAGAGGTTTAGGGCAGAATTATAAAAAATATGATACACGTAAAATATTTATTGTAATAGCATGAATTTCAGGCTTTATCTTAATGTCTATAAAAGGTTTGTGAATATTCTTTATATTTACCAGCATGAATATAATAGAATTAATCAATTGTACAATTATAATTATATAATTATATTATACTTTCCCCCCCCCAATTGATGATAAAATAAGGTATATGTTTGTGTGTCTCAAAACCATTTCATTAAAATTTAAAGGAAAAAGATACCAAAATCTCAGAATATGTTCAATCCTATTTACCTAGGCCAGGGATGTCAAACTCAAGGCCTGTGGGCCAGATTGTTTATTTAATACGTAAAACTGCTTTTGCTATGGACCCAGGGCCCTTTTAATTTTGACTCTTTATACTTTTTTCCAAATATAAATTTATTGTTTGCTTACATATGGTCCTAGATACGAAAATGTTTACCTGTCACTAGCTTAGAATTAAATAAAACTAAGTGAGATAGATACATTGCTTTGCACTATTAATAGTGTTTCTGAAGTTTGGAGTTAAAGCTGGTCTGGTAATAAATTTATTCAAGCACATTATTATATGGGAAATATAATTATTAACTATGCAGTCTCGTGAACAGACCTGCTTTCGATTGGGAATACTTGGCTTTATTTCTCCCACACCCTCCAGATGTGTTTGCATTATATAATAGTTGAAATATTGGTTCTGTTATTCTCAGCTAGCAGTAATTTTTGCCAGTCAAACTGGCATTCAGGAACTTTATTCCACCATGGAATAAAAAAATATTAGTCACCTTTCAAACTGTGGGTTAAATTCAATAGTAATTTATTATCGGGAATTATTTTTGAAGACAAAATGGGAGCCACTGCTGAATCAATAAAAACTATGTTTCGAATTCATGTTCTCCATCTATTGGTTTTGTGTCTTGAAAACTGAGAGAGAGAGAAAAAAATATGAAAATTTACCGTATTTTTCGAAGTATAAGACGCACCGGAGTATAGGACGCACCAACGTTTTGAAGAGGCAAATTACAAAAAAAAGTAGGTAGGTAGGTAGAGAGAGGGAGAGAGAGGGAGAGAAAGAAAGAGAAATACGTAAGGTAGGTAGATAAAGGGATAGAGAGAAATAGAGAAATATAGTAGGTAGGTAGGGAGAGAGAGAGTAGGTATATCTTCCAGAGGGATGAATGGCATGGTGCATGGTGCAAATATCATTTAACGAGAATTTTCAAGCTGTATTTTTTATTAGAAATTCGTATCTGCCAGTCCTTTTCCACAAAACAGCAATTTGGCAAGGCAGTAATCTGAAATAGAAATATTAGTTCTTCATTTAATATAATGTTTATACCAATTCCTCTCATTCTGTCAACTGCTATTCCTTGCAACATTATATTGCAGATGTTTGTCTGAAAGCCCCTAATTGAGGAAAACATTTTAAAAATATTTGGAATAGAGAAAAAGATAGAAAAAAAATTATCCAGTGTTTCCTTTCAGATATACACAGCCTAGGCAATTGAACAAGGAAGTTCATTAACTAAGCTACCTGGAAATTTGGTTAATGATGCTAGATTAAGCACACATTATTAGTACTGTGATCTATATTATTTCCTTCCAAGTTGATATTTTGGTTTACACTTTTACATACTTTAAAAAGGTCCTGGAATTAAGAGACATGCGTTTACTTATAATGTCTACTTCAGTGTGTTCTCTTTAAGGAAATGAAGGTGATAAATAAATCAAGATAAATTGTTGGAAATGTAGAGAGAGTACTACTCTAAAGATGGACTAAATGTTAATCTTAAGCAAAATCATGAAATTTATTTTATAATAGCAAAACATTATAAAATTAAATATTATAAAAGACCGTAAACACTATAAAATAAAATGTAAAATAAAATTTATTTTAGAATAACAAAAATAAAAATAATTCAAAAAAGGACAGTTTGGTAAGCTATTGTACATAGAATCACCAAAAGGTAAACCTGACTCAATGACACCTTAATTGTTACTATCTTCAGAGTGGAATGGGACCGTTCTCCTGCTCCACTTCCCCGCGCCTATTTCGCCTCCAGGTTTCTGCCCCCAGTTTCACTGTTCACCCTCGGCGTTTGGGCTGAGTTCACCACCAGCCAATCACAGGGAGGGAAGGGAGAAAGAAAGAGAGGCGTAACTTAGGTGTTCTCCCTTCCCTTTGTCTGATTGGCTGGTGGTGAACTGTCACCTGAGCCCAAATGCCAAGGGTGAACAGTGTTTCTCCCAAAATCCCAAGAAGAAGGGTGTGGAACTAAAGAGGGAGAGTCCCATTGGCCAGCACGAACAGCTGGGGTCCTAACAGCGGAGATGAGATGGCAGAGGTTAATGGCTGGGGTGGAAACCTAGGAGCGAAATAGGCACAGAGAAGGGGGGGAGGAGAATGGTCCTAGACCCCTTCAGAATGCTGCAAGATGTTCTTAATCATCTCACAAAACAACAAATAAGAGGAATAGATGCTTCTTTATTTATTGCATTGATCTCAAAGTAGTTTATATGATATAGATTTTACCTGCAAAATAAAAGAGCAAAACCAGAAAATGGAAAGTATGATTAAGATTATTACATACAAGTGTGCTAGGCACAAAATGAGTAGCTATTCTATTATCGGAAGTCCTTGGCTACATTGTGTGAAAGTTTGGTGTAAATCGGTCCAGTAGTTTTTGAGATTAGTGGATTCGTACAAACTATTTTACATTTTTATTTATATAGATTTAGTGTTTATATATATTTAAATATATAGATATTGACACATCTTTTTCAGCAAGCTGGACTGGCATAGAATTTAAATTTTGGAACGATAGAGCCTCAGCTAAATTAGAATTTTAGCACATGTTTATTATTTAATTTCTTTTTAACTTTTGTATATTTGTTATTGTAGATTTTAATGTCCTGTGCACCGCCCAGAGTCCGTCTCGACGGAGATTGGTGCGGTTTACAAATCGAATTAAATAAAATAAAATAAATATTTCATATTGTTTTCACTTTTCAGAAGCCATTTAAGGTTTAAAATGCTTAAACGTTACTTTATGGGCCAGAGATCAAGACAAACAAATCACACGGAGATATACAGCTGAGCTCCACTAAAGGGTGGGAGGCAATAGGCAAAATTGATGATAAGAGTTGACAGCCAAAACTGTTCTTTAATTCCTTCTTCAAAAGAGATCACAATCAGGGTCAAATAAGTGTCGGCAAGTTTGACCAGCTGAAAAAGATGATTATTAGTTGTTGTAATGCAAAGTCATTACTCACTATAGCTGCAGCAGCTGGAGATAAAGAACCTGTTTAATTGCAAAACTGCTGTTTCTTGCGCACTTTTAGAAGATTATAGCAATCTTGCATCTAAACCAGGGGTAGTCATCCTTTTTATACCTACCGCCCACTTCTGTATCTCTGTTATTAGTCAAATTTTCTAACCACCCACCGGTTCCACAGTAATGGTGATTTATAAAACGGAAGTCAATTAAACTAAAAAAAAAACAGGAAAATGCTTCAGTGTCGGACAAAAACCCCACCGCCCACCATGAAAGCTGGAACGCCCACTAGTGGACGGTAGGGACCAGGTTGACTACCACTGATCTAAACAAATGAGATAATGTTCTGTGTGTAACAACAGAGAGCCAGAGTACTCCCCTATTTCTAATCAAACAAAATACCAACGTTAGTCTTGTTACATTTGTGGGTTGAGATTCCAACAGTAAAGACCCATGGTTGCTTTTGATGGACATGAGATTCTGAGCCACTTCTAGTCAGAACAAGAAATCCATAGTAGACTGCTCCTGCTACCACATACCTCCACTCGACCTGTCCGCTCCCACAGGGAGGGCCTCCTTAGGGTGCCGTCTGCCGGACAATGCCGGCTGGCGACGCCCAGGGGAAGAGCCTTCTTTGTGGCAGGCCCCGCCCTTTGGAATGACCTCCCCCCAGACCTCCAGACTATCACCGACCTTCTCCTCTTCCGCCGGACTTTAAAAACCTATTTCTTCCATATGTTAATAAGTCGAATAAATGGAAATGAAATATGGCCGGCCTGGCATAGCTGCTACAACCATATTTTACTAGAGCTGGGTTTTAAATTAACTGTTTTCTCTTTTTAGCACGGGTTAAAGTATTTAATTGTAGCTTTAAATTTTGTAGAATTTTTATTGTTTGTATTTTTGGATTTTAAATTCCTGTGCGTCGCCCTGAGTACCTTTGTGGGAGATAGGGCGGGATAGAAATTTAATAAAAGTTAAAGTTAGACTAGCTTAGGAACAGAGATATTTTGGGCAGGATCCCTATATTACACAACACCATACAACATATAAACTTACCAAAGTGTAATAATATTAATAATATTAAAAACATAATTTAAACAACCTCATGATTTCATTCGTTCATTCAATTTGTGTAGATCTTGTCTGAAAGGGTCAGGTTGAAATACACAAGTGGTATTTGTAGAAATTTCATTCCCATTGTTTTGTTTTTTTTAAACTTGCATAATTTACCTCAACTCTACTAGAACATTTATGAAAAAAATGTATTGTGCCAATTATACAATACAATAGCAGAGTTGGAAGGGACCTTGTAGGTCTTCTAGTCCAACCCCCTGCGTGGGCAGGAACCTTATACCATTTCAGACAAATGGCTATCCAACATCTTCTTAAAGACTTCCAGGGTTGGGGCATTCACAACTTCTGGAGGCAACTTCTGTTCCACTGATTAATTGTTCTAACTGTCAGGAAATTTCTCCTTAGTTCTAAGTTGCTTCTCTCCTTGATTAGTTTCCACCCATTGCTTCTTGTCCTGCCCTCAGGTGCCTTGGAGAATAGTTTGGCTCCCTCTTCTTTGTGGCCACTCTGAGATATCGGAACACTGCTATCATGTCTCCATTGTTGGTTTAATTGTTGATTATAACTATATTTCAGAAAATGTTAATCATTATCTGCAACATGTAGGCAACCTCGCTGTATAAATCAGTGAAATACATTTTTTTGTTTTATGTCTTTATTTCTATACTATCAAGAGTCAGTGGATTTTTCTGTACAATTAAGTTATTAAAACAAAATGTTCTTTTTGCTAATAATACCGTAGGGACAAAAGAACAGATTCAGATGGGAGATGAAAAGTGTCAGCCAATGTGTGGGAGAAATAAAAAGCAGTAAAAACCTTTGTCCTAAAGTTGATTTCAATGGGTTTAAGAGCCTTTTTGTAGGAAAATAGCTTTGTCCATATAATAATAGTGATTTAATTTCAAGATTCATGATGCATTTTTTACTGTAAACACCGGCCACCCCCCAATTTAGGTAGACATTATTTGGCGCCTTGAACATTTTATTAAACTATTTCAATACTGACGGACATACAGTGATCCCTCGTTTTTCGCTGCTTCATGTTTCGCGGCTTCAGTGCTTCGCGGGTTTTTCAAAAATACAGAATAGAAAAAAAATGCATCGGTAGGAGGCAAGCGCCCCTTAGTGCTTGCTTTAAACGATGTCCACCAACTCAAGTTTCCGGTGCGAATCCTACTTCGCGGTTTTTCAGTTTTCGCGGAAGGTTCCGGTCCCCATTAACCGCGAAAAACGAGGGTCACTGTATTTGCAAACACCATAAGAGCTGAAAAATACAAGAATAAATGTCTTTTGTATATTTGATTTTCTCCCCCCCCCTCAAATCAAAACTAAAAGATGACAGAACAAGAACACATTAACAATTAAAAATATATAATTCTCTTTACTTTGGTCTTTGCCACTGAAATCTTACCTTGCTTCTATTATCTAGGGCAGGGGTCCCCAACCTTTTTTGCACCAGGGACCAGTTTCATTTTAAAGAAAATACTGCGGACTGGCTGGCGTAGAGGAGGAGCGGGGGGGAGGGGGAACAGGTGGTGCATGCGCACGTGGGGGGGAGTCTGCTCACTTGGCCCGCTAGGGCAGTGATGGCAAACCTTTTTTTCCTTGGGTGCCGAAAGCATGCACGCGTGCGCTGTTGTGCGTGCTCGTGTGCCCATACCCATAATGCAATGCTTCTCCCACATGCCCCTTCCCCTGCACATCTGTGTGACACCCCCTCCGTACAATTCACCCCCCCTTCACATACGCGCGTGATCCCCACCCCTGTGCTCGCCTTGCGAATGTGTGCGCAATATCCCCCACTTTTGGCCTCAGATCCCAAAACAACAACGGAGGGGAGGGAAAGCCTTGCATCTCAAAACAGCGTTGAGAGTGAGGGACACCACCTTTTCTCAGCGCTGCCTTGAGATCAGAGGCTTCTCAAAACAGTGTTTTGGGGAGGGAAGACTTTCGCCTTCTCAGGTCTGCCTTGAGATCGGAGGGCCTCCAACGGTGTGAATGCGCCAGCTCACTTGGCCCTCTAGGGCCTCCAACGGCGCGAACGGCCACGCCTGCACTCTCCTGCATCCGGTGCGCGCTCTGCCCAGGGGGCTGCCCCCTCCTCCTCCTCTCCAGCCCTGCGGCCCGGTTCCTATGAAGCCATGGACCGGCACTGGTCCGTGGCCTGGGGATTGGGGACCCCTGATCTAGGGCCATCCTAGATAATAGGATGGATTATGGATTAATCGATGTTGATAAAACACTACCATTCATTGATTTCTGACACTTTACATTTTGTCAGGAATGTAACATTTGCTTCATCTGAGTCATTCATTTTAGTCATTTTTGCCATTCACTTTGAAAGAAGATTGTGTCATTAGGAAGTCATGTGCATTAAGACGTGTGCATTCAGAGGGATCTTTCCTTATGCTAAATTAATCATCTGCTTTCCTATCATCAACAGATTAAATTGTTCGGTTTAAATAGCAGTAACACTACATATTTAAAATACCTTTTAAATATGGAAAGTACTTTCATGTGTATTTATGTATGGGGTACCATATGTACATATGAAGTACGTAATGCATGTCTACGGTACTAAATGAGTTTTTGTATGATTATATGGCAGCAGAGGATCATAGACTTGAACTGACTTTTTAAGGTATTGAGTCAGCTATCTTTTTTCAGTGCAAGGTTAAAACTACTGTATTAATGACAACAGAGTAGTTTAGGCCATGCTGGGAAGTTAAATGATAAATCAGTCCATCCATTGGTAGACATGCTGCTCTAGAAAGATGGTATTAATTGTTGTATAGGTAATCCTTGACTTACGCCCACAACTGAGCTCAAAATTTCTGTTGCTAAGCAACACGGTTGTTCAGTGAAATTTGTTCCATTTTATGATCTCGTCATTTCCCGCCTGGACTACTGCAATGCTCTCTACATGGGGCTCCCCTTGAGGTGCACCGGAGGCTCCAGTTAGTGCAGAATGCGGCCGCCATGAGTACATGTGCTGGACAGCAGGGAGTGTCACACATGTATTCTCAGGGGGCACGGCATGGGAGGCATTAAATTATGGGCACACGCGCATGCACAATAGCACAAGTGTGTGTGCTTTGGGCACTCGAGGTGAAAAAGGTTCGCCATCACTGTGATAGGATCTTCAACTGCTGAGTCCCAAAGAAAAGGGATAGGATATTCTCCCCAGTCAAAACAATTTATATTACACTTTTGATATATTTCATATAACAATTTTGTCTTACTCATAGAATTATAGAATGGGATGTTTGTGCCTCGGCTGCTATATTGGTAAAGTCCAGCTTTTTTATTGTCTCTTGAATGGTGTACAAATGCGATTTATCTCTATGCATCCATGATGACTGATTGCCTGGTTTCCAGACATTCCCTAGCATTATTGCTTGGTATAGGATGCTTATACTTTTCCCCGTTGAGATTGTGGTTGAGTCTGTCCATACGTTGTAAGATTAAGGAATGTTCATTGTGTCTTCTGACTGCTAGTTGGCATTCATGAATGCTCTCTGCTGATCTTCTACCAGTCTGTCTTACATACGTTTTATATATATATATAATATATATATATATATTGTAGATATTTTTTTCTTGTTTGGCTATTGGGGTTTTGTTCTTGTTGTTCTTCTTGCTTGTTTAAGATGTTTTTGAGGGTGCTTGTCAGGACTGCCTCTAACGATGACCAAGAAAGAATCCACTCAAACCCATTTTAGAGATTTAAGAGTACTTTTACTGGTTATGAAAAGATTGCAGCCAAGTTGAAGCAAGGTCTGAGATATTCGCGCGCGAAAGCATGCACATCAATAAATGTGCAACCCCTTTCCCCCACAACCCCCCAAGCCACTGTCCAATGCAAATCGCTCCATGGCATGGGTCCTAGCTATCTGCGTGATCGTATCCTACCCCACACATCCCTTCGACCGATTCGCTCACACAGAGAGGGACTTCTCCAGGTGCCGTCCTCCTGGCAATGCCAACAGGCGGCTCCCAGGGGAAGGTCCTTCTCTGTGGCGGGCCCAACCCTCTGGAATGACCTACCCCCCGAGCTTAGATCTACTACGGACCTCCGCTCCTTCCGTCAACAATTAAAGACCCATCTTTTCCAACAGGCCGGCCTGGCCTAACCTAATCTACGGTACCAGCCTAGTTGTAGTAAATGTTACCTAATCGGGTTTTTCCGTTATAAATTTAAACGAGATATTTTAACACAGGGTAAAACAATTAATTTAGTTTTATTATTTATAATTGTTATATATGTATATGCTCTTAAATTCTTGTACACCGCCCCGAGTCTCTTCGGAGAGAGGGGGCGGTCAATAAATCCAAATAAATGAATAAATAAATAAAATCCCCCCCTTGATGTCATGTGGGTTGCATCTTCAGGAGCATCATCAGAATGGTATGCAAGACCGTTGACCTTGGCCACGGTGCAGTACCAGCTCCTGGAATGCGAAGTAGACGTCGAGAGCATCTACCATCTCCAAATCACCCTCCTGCACTAATACAGTCCCTCTCCCAAATACCATAGCCCTTCCCTCCCCGTTACAATGGCAGCCGAAGCAAGCAACAAAGCGGAGGCTACTTGGTTCATGTCCTATGGCGATGCTATTTTTTTTTCTGAGATGTTTTTGATATATGGGAATATTGCCCTTTTCATAGCTTGTATTGGCTCTGCTGTTGTGGATTCAGGGTGTTACTGCATTAATGATGATTTCACCTAGCCTGGAAATGAAACGTTTACAAGCAAACAGCCAAGCTCACAGCCAAGCCAACAGCAAAGTCTCCCTACTAATGATTATATAATATTTCCTTTGGTTTTTCACCAAGAAAGTTGAGAGATGGAAAGCATAATTTACTGTAAGTCACTGGAGAACTAAAGACATTAAACAGGAAACAATATAGTCTTTTTTTTGTATATATTTATTCCATTCTTTTATTGATAACGTATAGATCCATCCATGTTTATTGGTTTATTTAGGCTAAGGAAAATCAGCTAGCTGCCCATACATTTTCTGAGTTTATTTTGAACCATTGTTGTCCATTTGAGAGATAGGAACAAGTAGTGCAAACAAATTCAGTCTTTAAGTTTATATAGGACCCAAAGTAAAGAAAATGGCGGAGAAGTGTTGCTATCATGAAGGATTTTGGAAAATGCTTGTTATCACAATTGGCAGATAATGACTTCATAACCATGGTAGCATTCCTTTGCAATACCACATTCCTCCCTTCGACCTGTCCGCTCTCACAGAGTTGGCCTTCTCAGGGTGCCGTCAGCCGGTCAATGCCGACTGGCGACCCCCCAGGGGAAGAGCCTTCTCTGTGGCGGGTCCGACACTCTGGAACGACCTCCCCCCCAATATCCGTACCATCACAGACCTACGACTCTTCCGTCGGATGGTAAAAGCTCATTTCTTTCGTCTTGCCGGCCTGACATAGGTTAGGGACTATTTTAATTCGTTATTTATGGTTTTAACTATTTATTCAATTTTAGCACAGCTGTATGGGTTTAGTTGTTTTTTAAATTTTGTATATTGTGGGGTTTTATCTTTCTGTCTTTCGGACCCGCCCTGAGTCCCTTTTTGGTGAAAAGGGCGGTATATAAATTGAAAATAAACTAAACTAAAAATTCTCCTTTCAGAATACCCTGTCTCAGCTGCAGATTGGGATCAGGCAAATAGTCTAGCCCTTGAAGACAAGGTCCAAGTTACATCAACTGAATCAATTATAAAACTGCAGCCACCTTATAAAACTGCAGCAATTCCAAATATATTAGCAAAACGTTTTCTGTATTCTGAAGTCATCAGCTGTGTAGTGGATAGTGTCCAGTAATCCTCTACATACTAGAATAAGATGTACAGGGGCACCACGAAGGGGCTTGTACTAAATTTTATTTTATTTATTAGTTTTCTAAATCTGCCCTTCTAACAAAAAGGGGTTCTGAGCAAATCTAGAACGTACGGCATTCTAGCGAAAGTCTAAATTCATCTGTTACTTTTATGTAATTATGTAGTTGGCAATCAAAAGCACAATAGCAGCCATCATAAATTGAGTTAGATCATTCAGCAATTTGTCCTTCTAGTGACTACTGATAGCCAAATCTGGTCCCAGGTTCTGCGTTGATTTAACTGCCATATAAGCAACTGAGTGGGAAGATCATTTCAAAACAGTGTGGGATCTCCCTATGAAAAGGAGATCCATCTTACATTCCTTTCTATAGTTAACACAACCAAGAAAAATAAAAGCGGAAAGTTGGTTGCTCAAGATAAAAGTAATCCCTTCTTGCCCAGTCAATCAACTACAACGCTTTTTTGAAATTAGATAACCAGATGCCTGTTGACGCTAAGAAACTTTTCCTTATCAGCAGGATCCTTCCATAAATTATCTTTTCAGTTTAGGAATGTTAAAAGCTATCTAATCAATCCATGCAACCATAGGATAAAGGTTTTCCTATATTTCAGTCTGCAATGAGCGTGAACATCATTTTAAAAGGAAAAATAAGTCAAATTAAATACAAAATAACTATGTTTAGTTAATAAGTTACAAAAGCCATATTAGCCCCGCCTCGAGTTTGTAGGTGTGGCCTATTTTGTGGGCGTGGCTTGGCAGTCATGTGACAGGGTGGGAGTGGCCACCTTTTAAAATGTGGTGAAACTCATTTAACAATGCTCTTGCTTAGCAACCAAAATTTTGGACCCAATTTGTGATGATAAATTCTTTCTTTCTTTCTTTCTTTCTTTCTTTCTTTCTTTCTTTCTTTCTTTCTTTCTTTCTTTCTTTCTTTCTTTCTTTCTTTCTTTCTTTCTTTCTTCCTAAAGAAAGAAATTGATTTTATAATCCAGTCTTCCACAGTGATTGATGCTATAGCTGCTTTTGAAATTCAGTCTCTGTTAGTGCTATTGGAGAAATCTGTTGAGACTTTTAGGAATCTGTTACCCACTTCTATGAGAATCTGAAGGAATTTAATGAAATCAATATTGAAAATTTACATGCCTGAATGTCCCTTCGAGCTTTAACTTGCTTGCAGTAAAGAATGTCTTAGTTTTAACATGGGATTTTAGCGCAGGGTTTTAGTTTAATTCTTTTTTAATACTGTATTGTTTGTGGTTTTTATATGTATTTTTAATTTCCCTGTGCCCCACCTCGAGTCCCCTTGGGGAGAGAGAGCGGGTTATAAATTAAATTAAATTAAATTAAATTATTATTATTATTATTGTTGTTGTTGTTGTTGTTGTTGTTGTTATTGTTGTTATTGTTATTGTTATTATTGTTATTATTATTATTATTATGTGCCCCTTACTACATGGTCGGTGGCTTTCCAAAGTTTCAGTTTCTGAAACTGGATTTTCATTAGCCTTCCTTTAAAATGTTGGATATTTTGTCTTTATGGGAATATTAGAGTGCTTTCAAGTATTATTATTGCTATATGTTCTACAGTGAAATACGAGTGGAAAAAGCTCGACATGGAAGGTGATCAATGCCTCTTTGAAGCAGAGGGGGTTGCCTGTGGTCCTGGAAGAGTCTTGACGTGCTCCCTTCCAAAGATCTTCAGTTCTTGACAACTATTGTCTGATCTCCAACCTCTCATTGTGTTGTTCTGTTGACAAGTTGGTAGGGAGCAGTGGCGTAGCGTGGGTTGTCAGCACCCGGGGCAAGGCAAGTAATTTGCGCCCCCTAACCCATGGATTTTAGCACTCGAGTCTCTTCCACTAGATTAGTTAAAGAAACCCTTACCCCCTAAGCACATGTATTGTTTGTTATGAAAATACTGATGTAATTAAAGTAAAATGCATCTAAATACAAGTTTATTTTCAAACACTTTATTGAGTGCGAACATGCATTACACATTCTCCACATTTTCAGCAGGTCTATGAGTACAAATCTACAAATGTAGTAACCTAGCATGGGCCATGCTATTATATGTCGTCTCACAACCATCATATCAAGATGATATCAATATCAAGAACAAAAACTAAACATCAAAATGGAACCATACCCTGGAGATGATCCAAGACTGGGCTAGATAATAATAATAATAATTTTAATTTGTTGACCGCTCCCTCTCCCCATAGGGACTCGGAGCGGTGCACAGGGAAAACTAAAAAAATAAATATACAAACACATTAAAAACAAATTAAACATATACCTGTGCTAAAAAATACCCCATTAACATACTAAAATTCCCCAATTAAAACAACTAAAACCCCATAGAGAGAGACTACCCTAGGCCGGCCAAGCAGAAAAAATGTGTTTTTAGTTTGGTTAGTTTTAGTTAGATGGAGCCAACTTCCTCAATCCTGTACCTCTAATTGTAATTCTTTAATAGAAGTGCAAGATATCAATCTGTATATAATATACAGATTAATTTAAATTCGCCTGCTTTTAATTAGCGCAAATTTTTCAACAACGGAATTGAAATCTACATTAAAGTCTCTCTCAATGGACAGTATTGCTAGATTACTCAGTCTTTCTTGGCTCATTGTAGATCTCTGATATGTTTTAATTAGTTTAAGTTTTGAGAAACGTCTTTCACAACTCGCTGTAGAAACAGTGATAGTAAGAAAGATTCTTAATGTGACAACAAAGTTAGTTAAACTTTCTTGCAGCTTCCACTTATACACCCAGCGAAGCAAATCTAAAGCTGACCAGTTTGCAACCTGCTCATCAGGATTGACCTCCTTATACAAGATAATGTGGTGCCGAAGTCGAGTTATTTCGGTGAGCATAGATGCAGCATTCAATTCCATGTACTGAGCACACGTGTGCTGAATTTGTTTCTTAATAAAATCATCTTTTTTAGTATCCAACAATGTTTGGATTTGCAAAAAAGCAAATCGCTGGTGCAGCATATTCATCTGCGAAGTACGTTTTTTAATTTCTGCCTGAAGCTGATCAATTGCTTCCAGTTGTTCTCTGCTTGTTTCCTGTATTAAGGTCAAGCCAGCATCGCAACTGTTCTCACCATCCATCTTCTTGCGTCTTCCAACTCTTCTCTCTGTAGGTATGCAATAGGTTTTGCATACCTGCAGAGCTTTCTCAGTTGCCTTTGACACTAGACTATCCCGTTTTTCATGACAAAATAAAGTCAATGCTTTTAACTTTTGCACGCATTGATCAAGCGCAAGTCCTTCTTGCTGCAGGTAGATTTGAGTATCATTTACTTCGGTTAGTACTGGGTTCCAAAAATGCAAGAAAGAGAAAAAAACATATGTCATTATGCAAACTAAAAGACTTCCTGCATCACCCCTGGTTTCAGAGGTTTCTTCCGGCCCATCTCTCAACGCTTCCAAAGCGTCTATTATTTTCTCAGTGTGTTCAGCAAGTACGCATACAGCTTCATGCGTTGAACTCCATCTTGTGTTACACGATCGCTTTACACGAATTGGTACATGTTTCTTAAGGATATCCCACCTGTGGGTGGAGCTTGAGAAAAATGAATACACCTTTTCCACAGTGCCAAAGAAAGTAACAGACTTTGTCCCAACACCAACTGCATGCATCCCAGCAAGATTGAGCGAGTGATTGTTACATGGCACAAACATTGCTTTGGGATTCATATCCAAAATACGTTTTTGTACACCACTAATGTGTCCAGCCATAGTCGCAGCATTGTCGTATCCCTGGCCGTAGCAATGCTCTAGTTTAAGGCCATCAGCTTGCAACTTGTCACAAATTTGTTTTGTAATGACATCAGCTGATTTCCCTTATAACTGAATAAAGTCAATGAAAGACTCTGTCACATGGACTCCTGAATCTTCAATATGCACATATCGAATCACTTGGGACATTTGGTCAGTGTGTGAAATATCAGGAGTGAGTGCTATCAAACATTATAGCAAAATACTTGGCCTTTATGATATTTTGAAAGATGACTGTTCGAATGTGATCGCTGAGCAGGCTAATAAACTCATTCTGGCTCTGTGGAGAGAGATAGGACACAATGTAACCATCTGTGCGTTGTACACTGTGAATATGTTGTTTGGCAACTGGGTCATATTTGGCGAGTAACTTGAAAGTTTCTAAGAAATTTCCACAATTACCATCTGTATTTAAATCTTCAGAGTGACCACGTAAGGGTAAGGTTTGCCTGGCTAGATACAGAACACAATCAAGTATTCTGACTAAGATTGCCTTCCATTTTTCAAATGACCTCTGTTGGGGAACCTCCTTCCCTTCCCAGGAGTCATCCAAAATCAGGAAGGGAAAGCATTTCCAAAGAGTTCATCTTCCATCCCATCGTTTTGACAGTCACCAGGGGTAATTACTCCCGTTTTACTCTCTCTCTCTCTCTCTCTCTCTCTCTCTCTCTCTCTCTCTCTCTCCCCCCCTTTTACAGTCCCCCAAAGAGCCTTGCCAGCCTTTGCCGACTCAGCAGATTCCCAGCTCGCCAGAAACCGTCCCCCCCCCAAAAAAAGCTACCATTTTAAAGGCTGATTGGGGGGGGGGAAGAGGACACAAACCCTGGCAACTCCCATCCACACAATCCAAAGCCAGACACAGCCTTCATTGTTGCTAGCAGTTCATCTCCCCTTCCCCGACATCCCACCCCCCAATTATAATCCCAATGCAGATGGGGGGGGAGGGGGGAAGAGTTGTTGGAACCATCAGCTGTTTACCCCAAGATCCGAGTTTGCAAAACGAGCTCTTCCTCCCTCCTCCCCCCCTCCCCGCAATGCCTTCGATCCCTACGTTCAATTGAAAAGCGCGAAGGGAAAAACCACAACACGTCTTTATTGTCAAAAGAGAGAGAAAACAAACGCGATGGGGAAGTTTCCCCCCCCCCTTCTTTCACGCTCTTGGAGAGCAACTGAAACGGCGCTTCGTTCCCTCCCTCCCCCTCCGATCGCAAAAACTTTTCGAAACCCCCGAAGGACAAACAAACAAACAAACAAACGCGGGGATCAAACAAACCCACCGGGACGGACACGATTCACACGAAAGGAGACGCGATCATCCCTCCCCGTGCGCGCCCCCACAGATGTTGCGCCCGGTGCGGCCGGCACCCCCTGCACCCCCCACGCTATGCCTCTGGTAGGGAGTTAGGTTCAAAGCAACCTAGATTATCTGGACCTTTTTGGTCAGTATTTAATCCTGAGCATTATAACAATACAAACTATTTTGTCCGATAACTAGGGGCTATTTTTGTAGAGGACTGGATTGGAGTAGCCTAGCCCTATAGGATTTCTTGGTGAATTTTGAGGGTATCAACCATGATATCCTTTTGGATTTGAGAGTTGGAAATTGGAGGCATTGCAATGCGGTGGTTCTGTTCTTGTCTCAGTGAGATGAAGGGGACAGAGGACACACAGGTGCTGCTTCTCAGATTTGTTGTCTATTTTGTGGAAGAACCTTCTATTCAAGGATTGGTTAGATCCACACATTTGCTACCTTCTGGAAACAGGCTAATACAACAATTTTTCAGAAGATAATTGGGATCAGAATAACAGAATAAGAGAGTTGGAAGGGACCTTGTAGGTCAACTAGTCCAACCCCTCACCCAAGTAGGAGGCTCTACTCCATTTCTGACAAATGTCGGTCCAGTCTACTCTTGAAAGCTTTCAGTGGTGAAGCTCCCACAACTTCTGTTCCATTGGTTGATTGTTCTCACTGTCAAAAACTTTGTCTTATTTCTAGGTTGAATCTCTCCTGATTATATCAACTAACTATGTCAACTATTGTTGTTATTTTGTTGGTAATATTTTATTCTATTTTATTTATATATTGATCTTTACTATCAGCATTTTAATTTGTATTGTTTTTCTTGTATTTTTAAAGTGTCCTGTGTGAATCTATTCTGCATGTTGCTATATACAAATCTGTACATGCAGCATTGAGCGCCATTAGAGAAGCAGCTTTATTTCTTGCATCCCCAACACACAGGAAAAACAAACAATGCATCCTGCCCCATACATCCCTTCGGCCGATTCGCTCCCACAGAGAGGGACGCTTCTGTTCACGAACAATTTGGTTCACGAACAGAAAAGTTCATCAAAATATGCTCCGGTTCACGAACTCCGCTTTGGTTCACGAACCGCGGTTCAGGAGCCGCGGCCATTTTAATGCTATTTCCTGGCTGTCACATGATTGTGACTTCCTGTAGGAAGATCATGGAGAGAAGGAGACACAGAAAAAAGTACACTTTGAGTGTCTTTATACATTACTATACTGTACTAATGTGTATAGTAATTTGTTTCATATTTTTTGTGGTTCAAAAACCCAAAAAAAGATCAGAACAGATTAACCGGATTTACATTAAACCCTATGGGAAACTGTGCCTCGGTTCACGGCCAATTCGGTTCGCGACCAGAGTCAGTTCACGAATTAAGTTCGTGAACCGAGGTACCACTGTATTTACAAATTTCAGATTATGTAAATTTTAGTCAATACTGACTTTTTTTCCCCTGTATCACTAGGACTATCAACATTACAAGCTGTACTAGACACTGCAGCTGAGAAGAAGTGGCAAGTGACTGCTATAAACGTGGGAAATATTAACAACGATAGAAAAGATGAAACGTATCGCTCCTTGTTTCAAGATTTGGAGATAAAAAAGGAAAGACGAGTAATTCTTGACTGTGAACGGGATAAAGTCAATGACATTGTAGACCAGGTTTGCTACCCTTTCTTTTTCAATATTGGTGTAAGTCACTGTGAAATTATTGCCCATAATTGCCATTGTGTGCTTATTTAGTAGCATTGGCAAACAAATTATGATTATGATAGTTATTATCGTTTCTCTATTTATGTGGGAACCAGTATATATTAACTGTGCTAATATAAGACTGTGCATTAGAAGACTAGTTCTACTATTAGAGTGATGATGTAATATTAAAAAATTGGGAAGCAAACTGTTATATAATTGATTACATTTAGTTAGTAACTTGGAGAAAGAAAACACTCCTAGGATTTTCTCTCTAGGTGTCTGTCATGACTGCTTCCATCATAAATCAAGAAAGAACACACTTAAACTCATTTGGAAAGTTTAAGGCTACTTTTACTGAAAATGATAAGACTGCAGCGAAAGTCAAGCAAGGAATGAAACATTTAGGCGCGCAACATACGTAACAAAGCATAACCCAACCCTTAGTCTCATTGACCCCGGCATATTTTCCAATGCGAAGCCGGCCACGACATCAGGTGCAGTTCCTTCCCAGGGTCATCGTCAGAATGGAATGCAGGCCGTTAGCTGAGGTGATAACAACTGTAGCCGTCTCTCTCCCTCCTGCCCCCTTAGTAGCTTAGCAACCCAGCCCTTCCCCCGTTTCAATATGACAGACTATGCAGGCAAAAGCAGAGGCAAACAGTGTCAAATTAATTTTTCTCCCTTTGGGCAAGTGCCTTGATTAGTAAACTCTTATTTGGAATGTAAATGTTGTAGGTAGTCCTTGTTTAGCAACTACCTTAGATAGTGACTATGTGCAAATACAATGGTAATAAACTATAGGCCATGGTAATAAACAAATCAGTCAGCACTCTTACATCCATATTTCTGCACCTGAGAACAGCACATGCTGGAGTGAGCCGCATAATGGTGTTGCTGCATGAGAGAATTTATCTGAATGAGGCAGCAGTAACCAGTGGTCCTTACAGCATCTCTCTCCCTCTCCCTCCATCTTTCTCTCTCTTTTTCTCTCTCTCTCTCTCTCACTCACTCTCTCTTTTTTTTCTTCTCTGTTTGCTTATTGACCGGGACATTTAGCAATCATTTCACTGGAACTAATTGAGGTTTCTAAACAAGGACTATTTGCATTTGCTATCTGAGAATAGGTTATTTCTGTTGCATCGAACAGAAATGTAACTATTAAAACAACTCCAGATACACCATATGAAAATGTTGCATTGATGAACTTGGATCTGGAGTATGCCTAATATAGTAAAATGGATGGCATTTTTCTTTGCACACAGAGAATTTATTTATTCAAATACATTAGCTGCCTAACTCCAATGGACTCTGGGCAGCAGTAGACAATGCCAAATGAAAGGCCAATGCTCTACAGATTCCTAGCTACACCTACAACTTTATCTCCATTGTGTTTTCAGTTGTCCATTACATAAATATGTTCAGACATATGTAGAATATAGAAATGATTGTCCAATGTCTTGTAATTGAATAGCATGTATGCAAGGCCAGCAATCAGAAGCTGCAGAGTTATTTGGTCACCTAATAGACAGCTGTGGCATCCTCCATAGCTCTATATCAGGGGTCTCCAACCTTTGCAACTTTAAGTCTGAAGGACTTTAGCTCCCAGTATTCTCCAGCCAGCAAAGCTGGGAGCTGAAGTCCTTCAGACCTAAAGTTGCAAAGGTTGGAGACCCCTGCTCTATATAGTAATTTCAGCTAGTCATGGAGTCTAAATGTTATCTCACCATTCAACACGGAGGAAGGGGAAGATTTTATTTCATTTACTCACATTTATTATAGCTGTCCAACTCTAGTGGATGGTATGCAAGAAACACCTTCTGTAAAAACAATAAAAACATAAAACCCCATAATAGCATTGACAAAAACAATCTTAAAGGCATCACATACACACAGAATCGAGTGATTCTCTAAAATTCTGTTGCTGGTCAAAACTATTGCTGTCTTCTTGTTCAGTTGGAGGAGAATGGAACATGCTAGTTTAAACCCGCCAGCTTTGAGAGTGAAAATGAATATAAAAATGAAGTATTTTAGAGTTTCTGGACTGAAAGCCATTTTCATAATAATTAAAAATAAAATCCATATTTTAATCTAGACATTAAACTTACATCACCTAGCCCACAGTCTGCAGTTAAATTGTTTTAAATTGGTTTTAGGGATATTGTTTTAATGTATTTAAATTTTTAGCATAGGGATATTAATTTAATTTGGTTTTATATTTTGTATATTGTTGTTTATTTATGTTTTTTATAACATAAAATCTAGATCCGCGCCAGTCCGGCTTTCGGCCCGGGCATAGCACCGAGACGGCATTGGTCGCGTTGGTGGATGATCTCTGGAGGGCCAGGGATGGGGGTTGTTCCTCCATCCTGGTCCTATTAGACCTCTCGGCGGCTTTCGATACCATCGACCATGGTATCCTATTGCATCGGCTGGGGGGGTTGGGGGTGGGAGGCACCGTTTTACGGTGGTTCTCCTCCTACCTCTCTGGCCGATCGCAATTTGTGTTGGCAGGAGAGCAGAGGTCGACCCCGAGACCCCTCACATGTGGGGTGCCTCAGGGGTCGGTCCTCTCGCCTCTCTTGTTTAATGCATACATGAAGCCGCTGGGTGAGATCATCCGTGGTTTTGGGGTAGAGTACCATCTCTACGCTGATGACACTCAGCTGTATATATCTACCCCAAACCACCCCAACGATGCCGTAGCGGTGATGTGCCAGTGCCTGGAAGCCGTGCGGATCTGGATGGGAAGTAACGGACTCAGGCTCAACCCGACCAAGACCGAGTGGCTGTGGTTTCCGGCTGCCCGATTCAACCAGCTTTCTCCAACGCTGGCCATAGGGGGCGAACATCTTGCCCCTGTGGATGGGGCGCGCAATTTGGGAGTCCTCCTGGATACCCGGCTGTCTATGGAAGAGCAAGTGACAGCCGTGGCCAGGAGGGCGTTTTACCAGGTTCGCCTGGTTCGCCAATTGCGCCCCCTATTGGATCGGGACGCCCTTCGCACAGTCACTCATGCCCTCGTGACATCCCGACTGGACTACTGCAACTCCCTCTACATGGGGCTCCCCTTGAGGTGCACCCGGAGGCTTCAGTTAGTTCAGAATGCAGCCGCGCGAGCAATTATGGGAACCACTAGGTTTACCCATGTAACACCGCTCTTGCGCGAGCTGCACTGGCTGCCTGTCGTCTTCCGGGTGCGCTTCAAGGTGCTGGTTATCATCTTTAAAGCGCTCCATGGCTCGGGACCTAGCTACCTGCGGGATCGGATCCTGCCTCACACATCCTCACGGCCGATTCGCTCCCACAGAGAGGGACTTCTCCGGGTGCCGTCCACTAGACTTTGTCAGCGGGCGACGCCCAGGGGAAGGGCTCTCTCTGTGGCGGGCCCGGCCCTCTGGAACGACCTTCCCCCCGATATTAGAACGACCACGGACCTCCGCTCCTTCCGCCTGAAACTAAAGACACATCTTTTCCGCCTGGCCGGCCTAGGGTAGTCTCTCTCTCTATGGGTTTTTTAATTGTTTATTTATATTGAGTGGGGATTTTTAGTTAATGGGATTTTAGCACAGGTGTTTGTTTAATCTGTTTTAAATTGTATGTATTTTTGTATATTTATGGTTTTTATTCTCCCTGTGCACCGCCCCGAGTCCCTGTGGGGAGAGGGAGCGGTTAATAAATTCAGTTTTATTATTATTATTTTTAAATTGCCTGTGCACCGCCCTGAGTCCCTTTTGGGAAAGGGTGCGGTATATAAATCAAATAAACTAGAAACTAACTAATTAAATAAATTCATCCACATAAAGCAAGGTGTATTGTCAGTTATTTTTTTTGAACATAATCATGCAGTTATTATAATTTATAAAATATATTTTATTGTCTCTGTACCTTTTTCTCAAGCAAATCAGTGATTTGGTTATTATTATTATTATTATTATTATTATTATTATTATTATTATTATTATTATTATTATTATTATTATTATTATTATTATTATTATTATTATTATTATTATTATTATTATTATTATTATTATTATTAATTCGACTTATTTGGTTCCCTTCTAGGTTATAACAATTGGTAAACATGTGAAAGGATATCACTACATCATTGCAAATTTGGTAAGTTAATGTAATACTTGTCTGAACATGTAATATTTCCAAAGTTAAATATTTTTATGTATAGTTCAGTGGTGGGTTTCTGCAGGCTCGCACCTACTCGCGAGAGCCGGTTGGTGAAATTTAGAGAACCGGTGAGAGGGGGTTCCACCGACGTACCTGGAAGTAAATCTGGCCCAGTGACCCAACGGGAAGGAAAGGAAAGGAAAGGAAGGAAAGGAAGGAAGGAAGGAAAGAAAGAAAGAAAGAAAAAAAGAAAGAAAGAAAGAAAGAAAGAAAGAAAGAAAGAAAGAAAGAAAGAAAGAAAGAAAGAAAGAAAGAAAGAAAGAATTTATCATCACAATTGAGTCCAAAATTTTTGTTGCTAAGCAAGAGCATTGTTAAATGAGTTTCACCACATTTTAAAAGGTGGCCACTCCCACCCTGTCACATGACTGCCAAGCCACACCCACAAAATAGGCCACACCTACAGAGTAGGTTCTAAAAAATTTGAAACCCACCACTGGTATAGTTGTATATTCAATATTTAATTAAAGGTCTGAAGTTCTCTGAAAAAACTCAGAGAATATTAGAAGTATTTATTCTTAGTTCTTGCATTATCGTCCAAAATCATCAGCTTTCCTTTTTGCTCTGATTAGTCCCCCTTTTGATTAGATAACTATGCTTAGCTGCCATTCTCCATAGCCCTACATTGTTATTAACTGTATAATTACCATATATGAGAAAAGAGTGAAGGAATCCATTTTTTTCTTGGCCTCAAATATGACATATACACATTAAGTGTTGTCTCCAAAGTGATGTGTATATTTGTGTATTTAGCTGCTGTATGAGTTGGTTGTTAATATTCCCAACTGTAGGATAAAATGTGTTTCATGCTCTGTGAATAAGTGTAGAAAACATGATTTCAAATTAAATAAAAATTCTATGTAAAATTTTCAATGATAGTGTACCTGAAAGAAAATAGCATTGAAACAGTTTTAAAGAAATTTGATGAATAGAGACATTATTTTCCTTTTTGTGTTTTTTCTTTTGATATAAACAATAGAACAAAACAATTTATTTAAACAGTAAGCATGCTTTATATAAACCATGATTAATTCAAATTTAGATTTAGATTTAGTTTTATTGAATTTATATACCGCCCTTCTCCCTTTCGGGACTCAGGGCGGTGTACAGCCAACAGTAAGAATGGATAATACAAAAGCTAAAATCATATGTTAAGATATATTAAATGGATTGGCCTGCTTTTGCGCTTCTGTACATGGGCATGGTGCGTACAGAGCCAGCGCGAAGTGTCACAGGTAGGCACGGCGCATGCGCGCGCCCATGTGGATGACGCCAGGCTTGTTCCAACAACACTGGATGGAACGGAATCTGGAACCCACCACTGGTACAAAGCCTATGGAAAAGCTAGGGTTTAAATTCCAGGATTTGAAATTTTAGAGTACAGGTGGTTGACGATATAAGACCACTTCTTTTATCATTGGTCAAAATTACAATGGTGACTTATGACTGTTGCAGTGCCCCTAGGGGACACATGATTAAAGTTTGAATGTTTGGCAACCAGCACATATTTTTATTGGTTGCAGTGTCCTAGGGTTACATAATCTGTATTTATGACCTTGTGACAAGCTTCTGACAAGCCAAGTCAATGGGCAAAGCTGGATTCTCTTAATGACCACAGCAAAAAAGGTCACAAAATCAGATGTGACTCATTTAATGGCAATATTTGGTCAGCAGTGGGATGTAAGATGCCAATTATAATCATAGGTTGAGAATTCCCTTATTTGGTCTACATCACTTGAAAATTCTACATTATAGTTTATTTGATTTGATTTATATATATACCGCACCCTTTCCCAAAAGGGACTCGGGGCGGTGCACAGGCAATTTTAAAAAACATATATAAACAACAATATACAAAAATATAAAACCAAATTAAATTAATATCCCTGTGCTAAAAATTTAAATACATTAAAACAATATCCCTAAAACCAATTTAAAACAATTTAACTGCAGACTGTGGGCTAGGTGATGTGAGTTAGGTCAGGCCGGCCTGTTGGAAAAAATAAGTTTTAAGGTTCTGGTGGAAGGAGCGGAGATCCGTGATCGTTCTCAGTTTGGGGGGTAAGTCGTTCCAGAGAGTTGGGCCCTCCACAGAGAAGGCCCTTCGACTGGGCGTTGCCCACTGGCCTTGCCTAGTGGACGGCACCCGGAGAAGTCCCTCTCTGTGGGAGCGAATCGGCCGAAGGGATGTAAATACAGACCTAAAATCTTTCTAGCTGATAGATTGTAGGAGCTCTGGTGAAAGCACATGTCAGAAGTTTCCTTATAAGCTATATTTGTAGTCTCTGTTTTTTCAATTTAAATTTCCAAGGCCTATGGATTCTGGACCACATACAAATGCAAAATATCTATAAAAACAGATAAAATACTAAACCATTGTGCAGCTGAAATGTATATTTTCCATTCCCAGGGATTTACTGATGGAGATTTATCAAAAATACAATTCGGAGGAGCTAATGTGTCAGGATTTCAAATAGTGGACTATGATGATCCTTTGGTGTCAAAATTTATACAGCGCTGGTCAACCCTGGAAGAGAAAGAATATCCTGGAGCTCACACTAGCACAATTAAGGTAGATGATTTCTCTTTTATATCTGGAACAATGTTGACTGATGATTATTTACTTACAAATGAATTCTAAAAAACTGTTAAACAAAATCGTATTGCTTTTAGACCATCAGTCCCCAATCTTTCTAGCTTGGCAACCATTCATGCAATACTAGCATTCATGTAAGTGGAGAGGGGAGCTTGGTTCATAAGCATTTTTTAAATTTAATTTTATTAAATTTATACCTCGCCCTTCTCCAAACGGACCCAGGGCGGCGCACAGGAATTTTAAAATACGTACAAAATCAATAAAAAAAATTAAAAACTTATTTAATAACCGTCCTGTGCTAAAACCAAATTAAAATCCCCCAAAATTTACAACTGTCTAAAATAGTCAATTGCAGAGGTTACGCTAGGCCGGCTAGATGAAAAAAGTGTGCCTTAAGACACTGGCGGAAGAGGCGGAGGTCGGAGATGGTGCGAAGTTCAGGGGGAAGGTCGTTACAAAGGGCAGGGCCCACCACAGAGAAGGCCCTTCCCCTGGGTGTCGCCAACCGGCATTGCCCGGCCGACGGCACCCTGAGAAGGCCCTCTCTGTGGGAGCGGAGCAGACGAAGGGATGTATGGGGCAGAAGACGGTCTCACATATAACTAGGACATACAGTATTTCCCAGTCCTAAATGGATTGTATCTGAAAATAAAAGGGTTTGAAATGGACTCAGGTAAGAAAAAGTTATATTGATGATTCTGTATATAAAGAGACTGGACGCTGGATGAACTGAACTATACCAGTAAAGAAAAGGTTTTCAATGATGAGGATGCAAGAAATTTTAAATGAATGCAAGACCTAACAATTTTTAAAATAAAAACACAAGCCCCATTTTTCTACAGTAAAACAAATAAGGTTTATGTGATAACTACTATACTGGAGACTGCTTTGAATTGTTCATTTTTGACAGTTTTATTATCTGGAGAGACTGTTTAAGGTGAGAAGAAATTGATTTTGACCATTCGCTCATTACAGTTTTTTTGCAGAGAAATTGCAACTGTTTTGTGATTTTAAATGGACATAGTTTCATATAGCCTGATTACTTAACTTTGATGATACAAGAACTTTTATAATATTTTTGACATTTAATATATTCCAAGAAATAAAACATAATATCAAGCTTTTTCATGTGGTATTATGTATGTGAACTCTTCATTCTTTGATTAAAACATAATTAAATTTCAAAGAAATAATTCTATTGCAGTAAGCTTTAATTTAATGGATTCTTTCAATACCTTTGAAGTACATTCAATAATGTACTATTTTTGTGAAAATGGTGTTAAATAATTAAGCCAGGTTTCTGTTATACAGTATAAACAGTTGTAGAAAGTATATTTCAATAAAAAAAATATAACATTTTATTTTAAGCAGAGTTCAGCTTTTTCCTACACAATTAGTTTTTCAAAAGAAAATTTTATTTTTGAAATATTTGTCAGGTGGATTATAGAAAAGTATGTTAGAACATCTCAACATTAATGGTCTATGCATTGAGAGGCATATTTTAATTGAAAGCTGTTGGGAGCCATGCAGACACTTATTTTTTTTATTTATTTATTTATTTATTGTATTTCTATACCACCCTCTCTCCCTAGACGGGACTCAGGGCGGTGCACAGGAGTAATAAAAACAGATAATAAATACAAGCATATACAGTTAAAATTAAATCAAATCAAATTTGCATCCCGTGCTAAAATCCATAGCTAAGAACCTCAACTAAAATCAACGGTGAGAAGGAAACTATGCCAGGCCAGCCAGATGAAAAAAGTGTGGTTTTAGTGCCCGACGGAAGAGGCGCAGGTCCGTAATTGTACGAAGGTCGACTTTAATGCAATTCATTCTTATATGCAAATAAATTAGATTATATTGTGCAAAAATGCAACCAAGAGATATGGGTGTTATTTTACCTATTTTTCTGCATTACAAATTAGCATTACAAATCAGCATTCCTTAACCTACAATATATTTATTTATTTATTTTTTGTTTTATTTACTCAATAAACAAATACTATTGATTCACTAAATATGCCTCTGTTTCTTTTCAGTACACATCAGCCCTTACATACGATGCTGTTAAAGTAATGACCGAAGCGTTCCGTAACTTGCGTAAACAGCGGATTGAAATTTCTAGAAGAGGAAATGCTGGCGACTGTCTTGCAAACCCAGCAGTGCCTTGGTCTCATGGTGTAGAAATAGAAAGGGCATTGAAACAGGTAACCTTTCTAGAACTAACGTTGTATATTTTCATGCTACCTGGGGAACTCATCAATTGCACTTTATTTTGCATATGGAAACCTTGGATTATTATATCATTATTTCTGGGAGAATTTCTTAGCGACGCATAAAATAAAATAACCGTTTTTTTGTCTATCTATAAGCACAGTAAATAAATAAATAAATGTCTTATGTTTATTTATGGAACTTTACTATGCTTTCCATTTTTTTACTTCATTTAGGTTCAGGTGGAAGGCTTAACTGGAAATATAAAGTTTGATCAGAATGGAAAGAGAATTAATTTTACCATAAATGTCATGGAGCTGAAAAGTACTGGTCCGCGGAAGGTAAATTTATGATAAATAAAAAGTTATTTCTACATTCCTTCTAAATAGTACAGGAAAAGTAAATATATTAAAATGTAATGTACAATACAAAAAAATTAACTAATGTTATGTTTATAAATTCCTTAGGGTAAATTCCTTAAAATGCTGTACATTTGAAATGAAAATATAGATCATACCATAATTACTATGAGCTATAATCATAAATATTTTACTTCGAAACTAAGGGAACTAAACTACAGAATTCTCTAACTCTTGCTTGGTTATATTAAAATGAAATTCAATGTAGAGAAAAGTAAAATCTTATACTTAAGCAAGTACACATAGAGACTGGGTGAAACTAGTCTTAATAGCAGTAACTGCGAGAGGGATCTTGGAGTCTTAGTGGATAACCAATTAAATATGAGCCAACAGCCTGCAATAGCAGTCAAAAACTCATTACAATCCTAAACTTGGGTCCTTGCAAGGAGAAGGGCGGGGTATAAATTTAATAAAATAAATAGGGCATTGAAACAGGGTCCCTGTGGGGAGAGGGAGCGGTTAATAAATTCAAAGTTATTATTATTATTATTATTATATTATTATTAAATAAAATAAATAAACTGCATTAACAGAAGGATACAATCAAGATCAAGGGAGGTACTAATTCCACTCTATAAACTCGTAGTAAAACCACACCTAGAGTATTAAAACCACACCTAGAGTGTTAATGCCACTGTATAGTGCCTTGGTAAGGCCACACTGGGAATATTTGCATCCAGTTTTGGTCGCCACGATGTAGAAAAGACGTGGAGACTCTGGAAAGAGTGCAGAGAAGAGCAACCAAGATGATTAGGGGACTGGAGATTAAAACATATGAAGAACGGTTGCAGGAGCTGGGTATGTCTAGTTTGATGAAGAGAAGGACCAGGGGAGACATGATAGCAGTGTTCCGATATCTCAGAGGGTGCCACAAAGAAGAGGGAGTCAAACTATTCTCCAAGGCAGCTGGGGGCAGGACAAGAAGCAATGGGTGGAAACTAATCAAGGAGAGAAGCAACTTAGAACTAAGGAGAAATTTCCTGACAGTTAGAACGATTAACCTCTGGAACAGCTTGCCTCCAGAAGTTGTGAATGCCTCAACCCTGGAAGTCTTTAAGAAGATGTTAGATAGCCATTTGTCTGAAATGGTATAAGGTTCCTGCCCACGCAGGGGGTTGGACTAGAAGACCTACAAGGTCCCTTCCAACTCTGCTATTGTATTATTGTATTATTGTATTGCATCCAGTTTTGGTCACCACACTATAAAAAAGATGTTGAGACTCTAAAAAGAGTGCAGAGAAAAGAAAATATGATGATTAGGGGACTGGAGGGTAAAACATCCAATGAACGGGTGCAAGAACTGGGCCCGGCTAGTCTATGGAAGAGGCGGACCAGGGGAGATATCATAGCAGTGTTCCAATATTTGAGAGGCTGCCACAGAGAGGAGAGGGTCAAGCTATTTTCCAAAGCATCTGAAGGCCAGATAGAAACTGAACAAGGAAAGATTCAACCTGGAAATAAGAAGAACTTTTCTGACTGTGAAAGCAATCAACCGATGAAGAGAAGTTGCCTTCAGAAGTTGTGGGAGCTTCATCACTGTAAGCTTTCAAGAACAAACTAGACTGCCATCGGTCAGAAATGGTGTAGGGCCTCCTGCTTGAGCAGGGGATTGGACTAGATGACCTACAAGGTTCCTTCCGGTTAATCTGTTCCAACTCAGTTAATCTGTTAAATAATGAGTACAATGATTAAAGACCCATTCACTTGTGTGCATAAATTAACACTTTAACTGAAATTCAAGAGCCATGGAAATTTCAATTTGGATATATTAAAATGCACGTTTTTCTCCCTTCAGCTGTAAACATGAATGAATCCTACATACATTATCATTGTTCTCATAATTATTTGATGGCTCTCTATATTGCTATTTCAAAACCACACGAAATATTTGTTGCAGAGAATATATAGAAATCACCCCTTCTTGAGTATCTCGGGGGTGGGTTCCTGACAGTTCTAGCCTCTTCTATAGAAGAGGTTCCACAAATCTCCAGGGCCGTTTAGAACCCGTTCCAGCTCCCTCCCCCCTGCCTGTCCGCCCACCATCAAGATGAAGAGTGAGAAGAGGAATTCTGGGAGTTGAAGTCCACAAGTCTTAAAGCTGTCAAGTTTGAACACCCCTGGGAGTTTTTTTCTAAAGGGTTAGGGGTGCAAGGGTCTTGTAACTTGACAGCTTTAAGACTTGGGTGCTTCAAATGCCAGAAGTTCTGAGCCAAAATTTTAGTTGCTAAGCAACCACATTTTACAACTTGGTCGTGCCCACCCGGTCACATGGCTGGCAAGCCACTCCCACCTGGTCACACGGCCAGCAAGCCACTCCCACAAAGCAGGCCACACCTACAGAAGAGTTTCTAAAAAGTTTGAAACCCACCATTGGAGTACAGCCAATAGGCTTGAATATGTTATGGTATTGTAATCTGTCAAAAAACACACAAAATATTTATTCATTTGAACACAATTTATCACTATTTTCAGATTGGATATTGGAGTGAGGTGGACAGAATGGTTGTGAATCCCATGGATGGTCTCTCTGGCAATGATACCTCAGGATTAGAAAATAAGACTATTATTGTCACCACTATTTTGGTAATTAAGCATATTTTTTGTGACATGGATTCTTTCAGTTGTAACCTTATTATTCATTCTCAATCTATGTTGGTATAGATAATGACTGTCTGGTTTTTTTCCATGAATGTGTAAAAACTTAAGAAATGCTGTTTATGGAATAACTACAAAATCTCTTCATGTGTTTTTTTCAGATTTATCAGAATTTTGAAATGTATCACTATTTTTTATTTTATTTTCCACAAATGGCAATTATTGTGGTAGATATACCTTTTGCATATTTAAATGGAAGACAGAAAATGAGAACGGAAACCATTTCAAGGAAGGGTTTTTTTTTTTTTTTAACCTCAGCCATTTACAATTTTCCACTAAATTGAGACGTTATCAATATACAGTTACAGTATTTAGAAATTTAGGAATGCCATCTTGTTTTCCTAGTAAGCTAACAATTGTATGAAGTTGTTTGTTCAAGGCATAACTGTTCTGGATTATATACTAAAGGCATCAACATTTTATCAACTGTTTTGGTGGTGGTAAGATTTATTTTGACAGTTCTATATTTATTATAAATCTCTATAATCAATTTTGGTTTGGTGGGAATTGAGAAATATAAAACATTATGAAATATACATGAATTTTCTGATCTATTATTTTGAAAGTTTAAAAAAATAAAATGTGTTTAAAATCTTCTTGTTAACATAGTGATTCCACTAATGTGAATAAAAATCATGAATTTGTTTTTAAAAAAAATACATGCCTCTCTATCTGTAAGGTTTTATACGGCTGTAAAAAGTGTCATTGTGGTAATCGATAAATAAATAATCCTGAACATTTATGAAAAAAAGGGGTTTTTTTCTTATTTACTTATTGTGCTTCAAAAAGTATATAGCAAATAGGCAACTTACTGGATAGCTTTATTAACCAGCTAAAGCCAAGTTTCTCTGCACAGGAATCTCCATATGTCATGATGAAGAAAAATTTTGAATTGCTTGAAGGAAATGAACGATATGAGGGCTACTGTGTCGACTTAGCTGCAGAGATTGCCAAACATTGTGGGTTCAAATACAAACTCACAATTGTTGGGGATGGCAAGTATGGGGCCAGGGATGCAGAAACAAAAATCTGGAATGGAATGGTTGGAGAACTTGTTTATGGGGTAAGAGCCAATTTTAACCGTTGCAACTATTTGATTAATGAAGATAAGCTCATTACCTGTTAGTATGACGACTGAAATTCACTTGGATCAAAGCAAGGTCACATATTTTAGAGCAGGGGTCTCCAACCTTTGCAACTTTAAGTCTGAAGGACTTCAGCTCCCAGACTTCTCCCGCCAGCTTTGCTGGTAGGAGAAGTCTGGGAGCTGAAGTCCTTCAGACTTAAAGTTGCAAAGGTTGGAGACCCCTGTTTTAGAGAACAGGTAATATAAATGCATTCCATCATTTTTCCCCCTGCAAATATTCTACGTAGGGGATAAACGTTGTGTTCCACCAATGTTCGTAACTACAGTTATTAAAAAATTGCCCTCTTATATCATAAAACTTGAATTTGTATCAGGAACAAGAACATTCAGGCAGACTGGATTAGTAGATGGTAGTACTGAAATAATTATTGTCTTTTCTCTTGGCATTATATTATTCACAAGCCGTTCCCGACCACGCATTGCTGTGGCCCAATCTGGTTAAATGGCCAACCAATCTGTGTGTAGATCTACACCTGCACACACAAACACGTGCACACAACCACCGTATAAGCCCTACCTACCTACCTACTGTATTTCTCCCTCTCTATCCCTCTACCTACCTACCTACTATATTTCTCCCTCTCTATCCCTCTACCTACCTACCTACTGTATTTCTCCCTCTCTATCCCGCTACCTACCTACTGTATTTCTCCTTGAATCTTATGGACAGAGTATTTTATGTCACAAAGGATGACCTAATACCTGTGGCCCACTGCTCTCTCTGTATCCATCTACCTACCTTTTTTACAAGTGTTTACATTTATGTTGTGTGTACCTGGCACAGGTGTGACATCTACACAATCTATTTATATCATTGGTGCTGTATTTCAAAGGAACATTGTGTGAAAATTTGGAAGCGATCGGTGCAGGACTTTCGGAGATTACCGGTTTTGAACCAACTCTTGTTACATTTTTATTTATATAAGATTTGCAATGCACAAAAGCACCGAAGCCGTTCCCTTTTTAAATAACGTATTCTTTGTTTTGCTTCCATTGCAGAAAGCTGATATTGCAATTGCTCCATTAACTATAACACTGGTGAGAGAAGAAGTGATTGACTTCTCAAAGCCTTTTATGAGCCTCGGGATATCTATAATGATCAAGAAGCCACAGAAGTCCAAGCCAGGAGTGTTTTCCTTTCTTGATCCCTTAGCATATGAGATCTGGATGTGCATTGTTTTTGCCTACATTGGGGTCAGTGTTGTTTTATTCCTGGTCAGCAGATTTAGCCCTTACGAGTGGCACACTGAGGAGTTTGAAGATGGAAGAGAAACGCAAAGTAACGAATCAACTAATGAATTTGGGATATTTAATAGTCTCTGGTTTTCCTTGGGTGCCTTTATGCAGCAAGGATGCGATATTTCGCCAAGGTTGGTTACACACCTGTTTCAGCTTTGTGCATTTTGGTCTCATTAAGGATATTTATGGTGCTTATAGATTCACTCTAAATAAATACTGACTGCTGACAAGTTTTCCAAAAATCATCTTCAGTCTTTCCTAAAACAATCAGTCCGTGATGCAGGCAGAAGACAATTCAATTTGATTTGTTCCTAACATCCATTGTTCGTCATCTGGTGGACTTATATGCACCATGCAGAGGCTGCAAAATGCATAAGGTTTATCTCATTTCCTGCCTTCTTGGAGGGGTACCGTGTTTTTGCTGCATATTCCCATTTACAGCGAAAAGTGCATTGATTCCACAGAAGCTGTAATGGGAAACAGGGTAGCATGTTGTTTATGATAAATGAAGCGGTTGCTATCACAAAAATATTTCTTGTGCCATCTAGCACAGAGGTCTCCAACCGTGGCAACTTTAAGACTTGTGGACTTTAACTTCCAGAATTCCTCAGCCAGCAAAGCTGGTTGAGGAATTCTGGAAGTTGAAGTCCACAAGTCTTAAAGTTGCTAAGGTTGGAGACCCCTGATCTAGCACATGAACCCCCCTCTCTACTTTCAGCCAAACCACTAGGCTCTAGACAATAAAAATAATTTTTGTAACTTAATGCCACTGTATAGTGCCTTGGTAAGGCCACACTTGGAATACTGCATACAGTTTTGGTCGCCATGATGTAGAAAAGACGTGGAGACTCTGGAAAGAGTGCAGAGAAGAGCAACCAAGATGATTAGGGGACTGGAGACTAAAACATATGAAGAACGGTTGCAGGAGCTGGGTATATCTAGTTTGATGAAGAGAAGGACCAGGGGAGACATGATAGCAGTGTTCCGATATCTCAGAGGATGCCACAAAGAAGAGGGAGTCAAACTATTCTCCAAGGCACCTGGGGGCAGGACAAGAAGCAATGGGTGGAAACTAATCAAGGAGAGAAGCAACTTAGAACTAAGGAGAAATTTCCTGACAGTTAGAACAATTAACCTCTGGAACAGCTTGCCTCCAGAAGTTGTGACTGCCCCAACCCTGGAAGTCTTTAAAAAGATGTTGGATAGCCATTTGTCTGAAATGGTATAAGGTTCCTGCCCACGCAGGGGGTTGGACTAGAAGACCTACAAGGTCCCTTCCAACTCTGCTATTGTATTGTATTATTAATGGTCCCCGGGACCAATTACAGTCCAGATGACAGGAGTAGTTGTTTGCAGAAAGTTTTAAGCATAAATTCAGGTAGATGTTTATTTTATGAACCATACTATGCTCATGTTTGTTTTATTTCTTTCCACAGTATTATCAACTTTTCCATTTCCTTCATGTTTTGGCTGAAACTCAACAAATCTGATGGGGCACACATTGCTGCATCATATTGAGTGTGGACATTATTTCAGAAGTGAAATTAAGTCTGTCCCTAAGAATTGCTAGGTTGGGCTTTTGTTGGCTTTCACTATTGTAACCTACCTATTATTTTTACCTTTCAGAAAAAAAATATCAGATACTCTGAAGAGAATTTCTTTTTTGCATATTCTACTTTTTTCAGGTTACAGGAATCTGCTACCATAGCACTGACTTTTATCAAGGAACATAAAACATAAAGGAATTGTCCGAATAATCTAAATAAAGTTGAGGGAAATAATGTGGATGATGATGTTAGTCTGGCCAGGTCTCCTAATTCTTCTGATCTTGTACTACTTTTTTTGAGTTTTTCTACGCTCTGGTTGGTGCCAGCCTTAATGGTGTCCAGCCACTGTACAACTAAACTAGAAAGTATTTCCAAATTGTTGTTTAGTTATTTAGTTGCTACCTCTACTAGACATTACTTCCTCTGGATTGTCAGTAAATTCTTCTTCGAGTTCTTTTAAGGTTATCTTTGTGTTGTCACAAAGGGTCTAGCCACCTTGTTTTCTATTGGCTTTTTAATTGATTGCGTTGATTTTTCCCAAGCATTAGGCTCTTCTCTGCTAAGTGTTACCCCTGTATTATATACTGCCTCTGCAAAATATTCAAATGTTCTCGACAGTATCTTCAGAACTACTGTTCAGTCACCAGGGGTTCTTTTTTTAATCATCCAACCATTCTGATGAACCAGTTTTCACAAATGTACCTTACAACTGATTTAACTTCTTATCTGGCCATGTATATGTGGTTAGTATTTTCTGTTGAAATACCGTAATCTTGGGAACGGGGGCTATACATATATACATACATACATACATACTGATATAATCAGGGAAAGCCGGTTAGCTCAAGGCATAGGAAGGCTTACCTGAAATGCTGGAAAGTGCCGGTTCAAATCCCAGTAGATGAAGTATGGCCAGCTGAAGAAGGCTAAAAAGCCTGAAATAGATCTATCCTGGTCTCTTAATTATTAAATCAGCCCTTAAAAATCTAATACATACATACATACATACATACATACATACATACATACATACATACATACATACATATATATATATATACATACATACATACACACACACACATAATATGCAGCCTGATTTCCAGTGGGCAGCTTATAAAATATAAAGCAAAATTAAAAGAAAAAAGCAGCATAAAGCAAAAAGAGCAAAGATGTCAAAGATAAGCAGATAGGAAAAAAGGAAAAGGGAAATTGGATTCAGTTCCAAAAAGAACCAGTAAAGAACCAGTTCTTCAGGACCATTTGGTAGGTTTCTATTTCACTCTCTTGGGCAACCTTATTCCAGAGAGCAATCTCTTATGTCTTCCTCACTTCTAGGCATCAAAGAGGGTGCTGATGTTTCTCCCAGCACATTTTAATTCCAATTTCCTTGTGTTGTAGTTTGGCATTTTGCAAAATATATTCTGTATGAAAGTTAAATTAAAAAAGTGACTGCATAGTATATAGCCATTGTTTTACTTCTATCCAATGCGATGCCACCTGGTTACCTCAGATTCCATTCCAAATCTTATAACAAATTCATGATTTGCATAATTACAAACCTTTACATAATCAATAATAATCAATAAAGCAAAGGTAGATGCATTTTTGCCTTTTCCATTCGATGTTAAGCAACGTGATCTGAGACATCCTTTATTCTTTTAATGAGGTTATTCTTACCTCATTAAAATTTGTAAGTAACACTTCCTTTAACTGCATCATCTTGTAAAATGTTGAACTGTTGGCTGATATTTAATCGATTCCTACAGCAGCTAGCAATATTTTGCGGATCCCATTTGACTTTACTTTTCAGAATATCTGTCTCTAGTTCAGTGATCAAATTTTCATCCGTTCAATCATTTAGGGATCCATTTTGTACAGTTCTTCCTTATACTCACGGGTTATTTATGTTTTCTGTTTTCAACAGAACTTTGCATCTGTGTTTTATCATGCCCACTTTTGCATTACATAATGCTCCTATTCATTCAGATATTATCTTCAGTGTCTTTGCATTGCATATTTAGATGCAACTTCTTGTATTTCTTTGCTCTTTGGAAATATATGTCACGAGGATATGCAACAAGCACGATTTCATCAAAAAGATGAAAAGTATGTTGTGACGTTACAATGCAAGCTCTTGTCTCCTTATATACATGAGAATAGTGTTGTGTGGCAAGTAACAAAGGGTCAGGCTTTGCGTTGTGATTTCTCGAAACATTTTTCACTATAGGCCAGGGGTGGGCAAACTTTGCAACGTTAAGTTTGAAGGACTTCAGCTCCCAGACTTCTCCAGCCAGTTTTGCTGGCTGGAGAATTCTGGGAGCTGAAGTCCTTCAGACTTAAAGTTGCAAAGGTTGGGGACCCCTGGCCCAGGCCCTGACACTGACAGCTTTGCTGGCTGGAGAATTCTGGGAGCTGAAGTCCTTCAGACTTAAAGTTGCAAAGGTTGGGGACCCCTGGCCCAGGCCCTGACACTGACAGCTTTGCTGGCTGGAGAATTCTGGGAGCTGAAGTCCTTCAGACTTAACGTTGCAAAGGTTGGGGACCCCTGGCCCAGGCCCTGACACTGACAGCTTTGCTGGCTGGAGAATTCTGGGAGCTGAAGTCCTTCAGACTTAACGTTGCAAAGTTTGCCCACCCCTACTATAGGCCCTTCTTCCATCATTGTGCAGAAACTTATATTCAGTGTTTACCTGAGAAAATTTTCTCTGTTGCCCTTTGCTTTCTGCCAGTCTTCATCTATTTTTTCAATATTAACAGCAGTCATTTTTGTCTTCTTTTTAATGTTTACATTTTGGGATATTTTTCTTTATTTCACCTTTAATTTTGTCACAATGTTTAGTTAAGAGTTCTGTGTTTATCAAATATAATCCATCAAATCTAAACCTCTACCACTTAGATATATGGAAATACTACGTTGTTCATATCTTTTATTATATTTAATTGAAATCGAAATTTTGTAATGAATTCATAATTCAGCAGCCAACAGCATCTGGTAGTGTTTTGCTGACTGGATAGTCCTCCTTTGTCTTTGCAGACTATATAGATAGACAACTATGCATGAAGTCCACATATAGACTTTTAGAATATTGGAGAGATTTACTTGGCAGAGGTTGAAAGACCTCTGGTTGTCTGTCTCTTGTTTTTATATGGGTGTGTGGCAGTGGTGGGTTTCAAATTTTTTAGAACCTACTCTGTAAGTGTGGCCTATTTTGTGGGCGTGGCTTGGCAGTCATGTGACAGGGTGGGAGTGGCCACCTTTTAAAATGTGGTGAAACTCATTTAACAACGCTCTTGCTTAGCAACCAAAATTTTGGACTCAATTGTGATGATAAATTCTTTCTTTCTTTCTTTCTTTCTTTCTTTCCTTCCTTCCTTCCTTCCTTCCTTCCTTTCTTTCTTTCTTTCTTTCTTTCCTTTCTTCCTTCCTCTCCTTTCCTTTCCTTCCCGTTGGGTCACTGGCAGCGGCGGGCCAGATTTACTTCCAGGTACGCCGGTGGAACCCCCTCTCACCGGTTCTCTAAATTTCACCAACCGGCTCTCACGAGTAGGTGCGAGCCTGCCGAAACCCACCACTGGTGTGTGTGGACGGTGTATACATGTTTTGTCAACAAGGTGATATAGGTTGTCATAGAATTGGTACCTACATCTCCTGCATCTGTGCTTTGAATATAGACTCCAAATTCTGTAATACGGTGACTTGTTTTAGAATTATATCTTAGCACTGACATTGATATCCATTTCTTCATGATTACAACTATTCCATTTCTTGTTTACAGTAGACTGTCAATGTTGTTGGTTTGAGCTATGAGCTTGGTGATTTGGTTGCAAATATTTCATCCCGATTTGAGGAGACATTGTCAGTGCGTTTTGAGTTGTGCTTGTCTGGAGGAGCACTGGCCTTTAAATACCTTTCTGAGTCCTGCTCTGATTTTGGAATTGGCTGGCTATATTTGCTGAGTCATAGTTCTTGGTTTTAAGTACATATTCTTTTGATATAAAATTAACCACCTGGATCTATTTCACTTAGAACATTCTGAGAATGTTAATGTTGAATTCTGGCTGTTAATGACATCAATTTTGCTTCATTTCATTTTATATATTTATTTGGTTTTAATCCTTGACGCTCAAGGACATTATTGTTTTGACATAAGTTGTTTTTGCAACTTTTCCCCCCTTTTGCTCTAGTATCATCAGTATTTAAGTGTTCTTTTGGCTTTAACCAAGATGTATCATAAACACTCAAGCTATTCATATGTACTCTCTGTCTCTTACCTGGAAACTCATTATTTTTTGGCTTGGAGAGATCTTCCTCCAAAATAATGTTAACATTAACTTGATTATATATATCCATTTCATTTTTTTGGCACAATTCTGAAGTGATTTGAGTGATTTCTTTCTCCAGTGGAGTGTATTTAATTCGATCCCTTGCCTGTGGGTTACATTTCTGGGAATATATACTCCTTAAAATTGATAGTATCATTGCAAGGCATAAAGTCTCCTTTTCACTATAAGATCTATCCATGAATGGGCTTTTTGAAGTAATTTGTGAGGACTCAGATTGTTGGGAGCGATATGCTAACTCTGTAAAACCGCTTAGAGAGGGCTATAAAGCACCATGGAGCGGCATATAAGTCTAAGTGCTATTGCTATTGTGGATTGTTCTTTACAGTGGATACAGTGGATATTGTACATTCAATTTAGATTTTATTATCTGAGAGTAAGGAAAAATGGAAGATTGATAAAATAAATGTAGGAATGGAAATTTGTAAATATGTTTTTATTGCCCTTACAAATATAATTGCATTCTGTAGAAGTTCTGTAAAGTCTTGATCACTTAGATCAGGGGTCCCCAACCTTTGCAACTTTAAGTCTGAAGGACTTCAGCTCCCAGACTTCTCCAGCCAGCTTTGCTTTGCTGGCTGGAGAATTCTGGAAGCTGAAGTCCTTCAGACTTAAAGTTGCAAAGGTTGGGGACCTCTGACTTAGATCAGTGACCCTAAAGAGCATTGGCCAGCAGAAGGCAATTGCATACATTCTTTGTTAAAGAGCTGACCACCTGTCCTGTGTCTAATGTAAATAGATTAAACCACAGGAGAAAGATAGCCAATACACCCTAAAAAGCAACTGAAAAATACATATTAACAATCTTTTCCATTATGTTGAAATAATTTGCATTCAAGCTTTTCTCACTTTGAAACACCAAAATCAGCTTGTTTTGGGAGAAAACTAAATTCCAAATGAGTTGTTTTGATTATTTTGGAAGTATCTTGCATATAAAACAAACAAACAAAAATGTACTCACAATATAGCTCTTGAACTCAAGACCACTCCCAAAATTCTCAAATCAGCATATTTTGTACTGAAAACATGCCTTGCACAAAAAACAGAATGATTTGAATGCAAAACAGTTGATATAAATTTATGTTGTTATTTGCAAATCCCTAGCCTCCTTTGACCCTTTGTAGAGAAATCACCGTCATTGTCGTCATCTAAATATTCAACCTACATAATTACTCTGAAAAATATGGTACTATTATATTCAAATATTTTTAAAATCTTATTGTCAGATTCTGATTTTGAGTTTTTCATACAAATATGAAATAGCATGCAGTGATTGGGCAAAAGTTATGTGCAGTGACCCTCTAAATCTATAAAAAAATTCATTATGATGATACATATTTATTGCCTAATATATTACCTCCACTATGCTAAATGCTTAAATATGTTTATAGAAACTCAGTGAAAACCCTGTGGCAACTGCAGGCACCATTATAGTCTCATTTATTTAATCAGCCAATATCCACTGAATCCATTGCAAGAGACATTCCTACATTGCGCATAGCAGTTTTAAATATTCTGTTTGGATTTCAACATATTTCATTGATCTGATTTTACTCATTTGTGTTATCATGAAAATATTTTTAAGAAAAATATTGCAATAACATGATCAAAGCAGCTTTCTTTTGCAGGAATCTTGGACCTGTGAAGATCCAATAGTACATTAATTCAATGCAGAAGTCCTGAATTTAGTGACACACCTTATCTAAGTAAAATATTATTACTTTCCTATGTCATTAGCATGCCTAGCAACATATACCTCTCCTTTCCCAAATAGCATGAATAAACTGTTCTCCGAGTTACCCAGTGCAGCATATACATACATCTGATAACTTGTATTCCCTTCGGGATATTTATTTCACTTTACAAATCTATTTCATACATTATTAGATCTCTGTCTGGGCGCATTGTTGGAGGTGTGTGGTGGTTCTTTACACTGATTATAATATCATCCTACACGGCTAACTTAGCTGCCTTCCTGACGGTGGAAAGAATGGTGTCTCCTATTGAAAGTGCCGAAGATCTATCTAAACAATCAGAAATTGCTTATGGGACTTTAGATTCTGGCTCAACAAAAGAATTTTTTAGGGTAAGAGTTTCTGCTAACCTAACTCTGAAATTCTGAAATATTCTGAAATATTAAGCTACACTTGCCCTCTCTAATTTAGTCATAATGAGTAGAAATAGGAACAGAAACCAGAGTGCTTTAATATACAGTGATCCCTCGTTTTTCGCGGCTTCGTTTCGCGGCTTCAGTATGTCGCGGGTTTTTCAAAAATACAGAATAGAAAAAAAATGCATTGGTAGGAGGCAAGCGCCCCCTAAACGATGTCCACCAACTCAAGTTTCCGGTATAGTGTATTGCGAATCCTATTTCGCGGTTTTTCAGTTTCCGCGGAAGGTTCCGGTCCCCATTAACCGCGAAAAACGAGGGATCACTGTAGTTTATTAGTTTATAAAACATAGCAATCAATTACTAGTTTCAAATTTTTACTACAACTTGAAATATCCCCCTTCAAGATTTCCAATTAAATCTTATATCCATCTGTCATAGCTTCTATACTAAAGAAATGGATTGTGCATTATGCATTCTGCAACTAATAATTCTGCTCATGAACTCTTTGAATTTCTTATGTTCTTTGCAACATCCTAAATCCACACAACAGGCCACTGAAGTAACCACTCATCAGTTTGTCCTGCAATTGAAGGCCAGAAATATTTCCCTTAAATTGAGTTATAGCACATTTTCTGAATTTGTAACATCATAATTTGAGGTTTATTGCACATCTTGCCCTACAAACTAAGCAAACTCCAGTCTGAGTTGCAAAAATTCCAGTAATTGTTAGATTGATGGTGGTCCTCCATATTTTTTGACATCTGATTTGTTAACCATACAAATTAAACAATTTTTCTTATTGTTTATTCTTTGTTTGGCTGCCA